>SJYA01001038.1:319355-567044 GCA_006410615.1 Neotragus moschatus | reverse complement strand
TGGCATATAAAGTAGGTTAATTTCATACTATAAATATTAACTATAATTTTTAATGGATGAACTATGTTTATTATTTCAGTTAAATCTATTTTCAAGTATTCTGAATCCCACATGATGATACCTGTAATGCAAATATTGAACAAGTGTGTGCATGTGTTTGCTAAGCTGCTTCAGTTCAGTTCAATTCAGTCACTCAGTTGTCTCTGACTCTTTGCGACCCCATGAATTGCAGCATGCCAGTCCTCCCTGTCCATCACCAACTCCCGGAGTTCACTCAGACTCACACCCATCGAGTCAGTGATGCCATCCAGCCATCTCATCCACTGTCGTCCCCTTCTCCTCCTGCCCCCAATCCCTCCCAGCATCATAGTCTTTTCTAATGAGTCAACTCTTCATATGAGATGGCCAAAGTACTGGAGTTTCAGCCTCAGCATCATTCCTTCCAAAGAAATCCCAGGGCTGATCTCCTTCTGAATGAACTGGTTGTATCTCCCTGAAGTCCAAGGGACTCTCAAGAGTCTTCTCCAACATCACACTTCAAAAGCATCAATTCTTCAGCGCTCGCCTTCTTCACAGTCCAACTCCCACATCCATACATGACTACCGGAAAAACCATAACCTTGACTAGACAGACCTTAGTTGCCAAAGTAATGTCTCTGCTTTTGAATATGCTATCTAGGTTGATCATAACTTTTCTTCCAAGGAGTAAGCGTCTTTCAATTTCATGGCTGCAGTCACCAAGCTGCTTCAGTCGTGTCCAACTCTATGAACCATAGACCACAAGACTCCTCTTTCCATGGGATTTTCCAGGCAAGAATACTGCAGTGGGTCGCCATGCCCTACTCTAGGGGGTCTTCCCAAATCAGAAATTAAACCTATGTTTCTTGTCTCCTACGTTGGCAGGTGGGTTCTGTTACTACCAGCACCACCTGGGAACATGTATTTATTCAAAATTTGTATCACAAACAACTAAACATTAAAAATAACCTGTTCTTCAAACTCATGGTTACCACGGGGAAGGGTGGATCAATGGGATAGTTAGGGAGTTTTAGATTGACTTGTACAACCTGCCATAATTAAAAGGGATAACCAAAAGTGACCTACTATATAGCACAGGGGAATTCTGCTCAGTATTATGCAACAACCTAAATGGGAATAGAACTTGAAAAGGAAAAGATACATGTGAATGTATAACTGATTCACTTTGCTGTATATGTGAAATATCACAACATTGTTAATCAATTATACCTCAATTAATATTAAATTTCCATATCCTCCTAAGATAATTTTCTTCTTCTTCAAAAAAGGTACGTAATATAACAATGTTAATTGATTTTTCACCACAATTCATAGTCTCCTTGATTTATGAAGGGAAAAGTATAATTAGATAAAAATAGGCTTTGGTTTATTGCTCCATTTTAAGATTTTTTTTGGTTGTGTAAGAGTAAACTGCATTTTGTGGCACGGAGTATAAAAAAGTTACTCTAGTAAAATAACTGTTATCTATCAGAAACAACTCCTAATAATCAGTATTTATTTAGAAATGTTTAATTTGAATGATGTTTAGAACCATTGTAACTTTATTTTCAAGATAGTTTCATTATTTGATTTTTCTATAATATTATAGTGTTCAACTCTCAACTGCTGCTGCTAAGGCACATCAGTTGTGCCCGACTCTGTGTGACCCCATAGACGTCAGCCCACCAGGCTCCCCCATCCCTGGGATTCTCCAGGCAAGAACACTGGAATGGGTTGCCATTTCCTTCTCCAATGTATGAAAGTGAAGAGTGAAAGTGAAGCTGCTCAGTCGTGCCAACTCTTAGCAACTTTCTACAAGATTTAATTAATTATGTATCACATATACACACATATGAGGGCTTCCCAGGTGGCACTAGTGGTAAAGAATCTGCCTGCCAATGCAGGAGAAGTAAGAGACACAGTTTTGATCCTTGGGTTGGGAAGATCTTCTAGAGGAGGACATGACAACTCACTCCAGTATTCTTGCCTGGAGAATCCCATGTACAGAGGAGCCTGGGATGCTACAGTCCACAGGGTTGCAAAGAATCAGACACAACTGAAGCAACGTAGCACACACACACAAACATATTTACATATGCATCTTATAAGTAACTGTCTTTTTATAGAACATATAAGCAAATTAAAAAGTTAACCCAGAACTAATTTTTTCTTTACTGTTAAATAGGGAATTGTTAAAGCCTCTATCATGTCATTTGTGTCATAAAGGCACAGATTTTTATAAATTTAAAATAAACAGAGATAACATATATTGATTGCCTTCATTATACTGTGTAATGAATGACCCAGCACATAACATGAGCGTTGCTTTCAGTAGGAAAATATAAACAGAGCAATAACAGTTCAGTAGGGTGAGTGATTCTTTTTCAGATTAAAATTCAAATAGCAAGTTACTGCATCACAGTCAAGATTTTAGGTGCTCTGCCCTTGGTTGCAAAGAAAAGACTACTACTATGGCCAGGAAGAAGAGCCCAGCATAGAAAATCAAAGAGAATTCAAGGAATGGACACAAAGGGATAAAATATTTGAAACTCCCAAGGCTGAATCAAGCTTAGAACTGTACAGAGCACACAGGAATGGAGTAAGCACAAGAGACTCCTCTAGAGGGAATTATGTAGAAGTGCAAAGAGAGTGAGACAATGGCAAGCAATTGACCATAATGAATGCAGCACAAATGCTCATAATTTAATGATATTCAGCAAAAAAAAAAAAAAAAAAAATTGAAAATCTTGACTGAATCAGAACAAAATTAAGAATTGTAAGTTGATGATCAGAATACAGTGAACAAAGATTTTTACTGTGCATGTTTATTATATGTGCTGAGTCTCTTCAATTGTGTCCAACTCTTTGTGACCCAGTGGACTGTAGCCCACCAGACTCCTCTGTTAATGGGATTCTCCAGGCAAGAATACTGGAGTGGACTGCCATTTCCTCTGCCAGGGGATCTTCCCAGCACAGGGATCGAACGTGTATCTCTTACAACTCCTGCACTGGCAGGCAGGTTCTTTACCGTTAGTGGCCCAATAATGTACATTAAATAAGTATAGGTTCCACCATAGAGTATAATTGATTATTCTCTATAAATCTGTTAGAAATAAGACAATAATATTTGTTTAATCCTTAACAGTATTTAACAGGTAGGCAATTGAATTATATATATTATGTGCTTTAAAGTCAAGTGAGAAAAAAGAAATTTGGCACCACTTATAAAGTCCTATCACCATTAAGACTCATTTCTGTCTGAGTCTTTTATAGCTCCTGTTTTAAAAGTATGATTAATTTTGGTGAAAGAAACACTGCAAATAAATGAAAGAGGAAATGTATATAGACACTGACAACAAAAAGTATAATCATACTCAAGCCTAACTATTGAAATTTTTTAATCTGTCCCCCAAGTAATTGCATGTATCTATGTTTCCTTTTTCCTATGGAGTCTCTACAAGTTGATTTTGCAAGCAACACCCCATTACACAAAATTGTCTATGAAAAGAAGAAAAAGTTTAAGGAATCTGCCTTCTAAGGTACTGAATTAGCTCTTTTTACATAACTATTGACAAAGTCATAAAATACAAACTGGCCAAATGAACTGTGTTTTTACCCATAAAAGAGGATGACTTGATCATTAACATCTCAGATTCCTTTCTGGGAGAAAATAATATTGCATTAATTTTAAAGAATTAGGTACATAGTGAGCATTTAATGGACTCAATTAAATGCTCTGTCCAACCCCCAATTCTAAAAATACACGCTGTCTTCCTGGAGGAAGAAAATCAGACCTCATGTTCAGTTTTTGTAGTCAACTTCCTCCATAAATTCTCACTGCAGTAAGTTCTCACTCAGGCAAAGAGGGATTGAGATCCTTTAACTATCTTTTCTCTTTTCACCTGACAAAAAATATATAAAAGCTGAGTTTAGATCTCCTGCAATTTTAGGAAAGAGAAGCACTCTCTTTATGTATGATTAATGGAGTTACTGAAATAGAAAAATATCACGGACATTTTAAGAGCTATTCTTGTGCCGTTATGGTCATTATTAAAGTTATTAAATTCAAATTACTAAAAAGTAAAGAACAATTACTGGGTAAATTAAAAAACCATGGGAATGCAAGATTGTAAAAAAAAAGTCTCAGAAGAAATTATAGATGAGGTTTGAGTTTACATATTAGAATTTATTATAAATCAATTTACTGTCAATAAGGTTAGAAAATATTAAGGTAGAAAAATAAATTATAAAGTATTGAAGCTTGACAGTGATATTACACAGGCATTGCATGTCTCCACAACAAAGGGTCACCAAACTGATTTGAAATGCTTTGAGAAAGAACTGATAAAACACATCCTGGAGAGATAAGGTGAATGTAAAAACAGTAGGAGGTAAAAGAGATAATCCAGAAGTATCAAGAACAATGAAAATAAATATACACTATATTATTTTGGAAAAATAAAATTTTGGGAGGCTATTACATCAAAATTATCCCTCATTATGTACTATCTATTCTATTAAACTTTAGCAATAAAATCCAAGCAAAAGATAAAAAAGAGAAACAAAGTTTACTATTCATTGTCCAGTTAAAAGAGAAAATGTATTGATAATCACAGAAACAAACAACTGTTTTTGGAAACTGATATTGTCTATGAAAGAAAGGAAATTGATGCTCTGAGATGATTTTTTTTTAAGGAATTTATTTAAAAAATAATGGAAAGTTTTTGAGAAATTAACTGTAAGCCAAAACTTATTAATAAGTCTGAATAGCTTGGCAAAATTATTTGGAGTATGGAGTAAAAGGAGTCAACTAATAGAGAACTGTGCTTCAAGAAAAGAGAGATAAAATTTTAAAGACCTAAAAGAATTGCCCAGATCCTGACAGCAAGCCAAAGTAGAAAGAGTAAGTGGATAGTAAGATTGACAAAAGATAAAACTAGAAATGTATCATGAGGGCAACTTTAAGATTTTTTTCCCTTTCTCTTGAATGCAGTACAAATCTATTGAAAAATTTAATCAGGTAAATGGCACCACCCAATTTATATTTTATGATTATTTTGGCTGCTACTGGCAGATTGGATTAGTTGGGAACGATAGTACAATAGCAATTTTTGTAGAAAATAAGGCAAAATGATTAAGACAGGTTGGGGTGGGGGGTAGAGATGGAGGTAACGTCATCAGTTCAGTTCAGTTCAGTCGCTCAGTCGTGTCCGACTCTTTGCTACCCCATGAATCACAGCACGCCAGGCCTCCCTGTCCATCACCAACTCTCAGAGTTCACTCAGACTCACACCCATCGAGTCAGTGATGCCATCCAGCCATCTCATCCTCTGTCGTCCCTTTCTCCTCCTGCCCCCAATCCCTCCCAGCATCAGAGTCTTATCCAATGAGTCAACTCTTCGCATGAGGTGGCCAAAGTACTGGAGCTTCAGCTTTAGCATCATTCCTTCCAAAGACATCCCAGGGCTGATCTCCTTCAGAATGGACTGGTTGGATCTCCTTGCAGTCCAAGGGACTCTCAAGAGTCTTCTCCAACACCACACTTCAAAAGCATCGATTCTTCAGCGCTCAGCCTTCTTCACAGTCCAACTCTCGCATTCATACATGACTATTGGAAAAACCATAGCCTTGACTAGATGGACCTTAGTTGGCAAAGTGATATAGTTGAGCCATTATTTTTGTGGCAAAATTGGTAGGATGTGGTGTTCACTTATATGTAAGTGTTGTTCTACTTTATCTCTCTCTCTCTTTTTTTTTTTTCTCTACTTTATCTCTTGAGCAACTAGTGGGTAGTGGTGTTATTTACTTGAGACAATGAATACTGGAAGACGAACAAGTTTATTTGAAGATAAGAAAAAATTAATTTTGGTCATATTAGGACTGAGATGATCAAGAGATATTCAAATGTACATGTATAGTAGATTGTTATTCATACTTATGGGTACTGAAACACAAAAATGAAATCAGAACTGGTGATATATTTTTCAGAGAGATAAGGGTATAAATGGTTTCAAAGGCAGGGAGATGGCATGAGTTAAACAAAGTAAGTGTATTTAGTATGGGGGGGGGGGGAAAGGTACAATGCAAAGACCTGAGGCTATATGAAAAAAAAAAAAAAAAAACCAGCCAGCAAAAAAGACATAGAAGAAAACACAAGAAAGAAAAATCCAAAACCAAAGAATGTATCATGAAATTAAATTTTAAAAGTCTACATTAATACAAAAAAANAAATAAAAAAAAAAAAAAAAAAAAAAACCAGCCAGCAAAAAAGACATAGAAGAAAACACAAGAAAGAAAAATCCAAAACCAAAGAATGTATCATGAAATTAAATTTTAAAAGTCTACATTAATACAAAAAAATGGCCAAATATATCAAATAATGCTGAGATATATATGAAGTACCCTTGATCATATTGGAAAACTTGGGTTAAAAGACCTTATCCTGCTTTGGTAGCTAAATAACCATGAGTAAACTAGAAAATCATTCTTCAATTCAATTTTCTTAAAGACAAACTACAATTAAAAACCCATATTTCTCATATTGTTATGAAGGCAGTAAGCACATTATAAACTGTTATGATGTTTGTGTAAGGTAGTGAAAGTGAAGTTGCTCAGTCGTGTCCAACTCTTTGCGACCCCATGGACTGTAGCCTAGGAGGCTCCTCTGTCCATGGAATTTTCCAGGCAAGAGTACTGGAGTGGTTTGCCATATTCTTCTCCAGGGAATCTTCCCAACCCAGGAATCGAACCCAGGTCTCCTGCATGGCAGGCAGACGCTTTACCATCTGAGCCACCAGGGAAGCCCTGTATAAGGTAGAGTTTACCACTAATATTTTTTTAAATGTATTGATTTTATAAAGATGATAACAAGACATTTTAAAGCAAGCCAATAATACTGAATTTATATAATTAATCAACTTATACCAATTTATATAATTTAGCCAGATATAAAGTATATGGAGATGATACCACCCTTATGGCAGAAAGTGAAGAACTAAAGAGCCTCTTGATGAAAGTGAAAGAGGACAGTGAAAAAGTTGGCTTAAATCTCAACATTCAGAAAATTAAGATCATGGCATCTGGTCCCATCACTTCATAGAAAATAGATGGAGAAACAGTGGAAACAGTGTCAGACTTTATTTCTTGGGGCTCCAAAATCACTGCAGATGGTGACTGCAGCCATGAAATTAAAAGACGCTTACTCCTTGGAAGGGAAGTTATGAACCTAGATAGAATATTGAAAAGCAGAGACATTGCTTTGTCAACAAAGGTCCATTGCCGGGGGCCAGCATGAGGATTCCCACCCATGACACGGTCACGTGGCAGAAATCTGATGGGCAAGGCGATTCGGATTTCAGTGGTTCCCCCTGAGTTTCCCTGAGCATCTACACCCCCAAAATAAGGAAACAAGAATATGCCTGCTGCCAGGAGCCAGTGTGGGAATCCCACCCCTGACAGGGTCATGTGGCAGACTCAATGGGCAAGGGCGATTCGAGTCTCAGCGCTTCCCCCTGGTATTTCCTGGGCATGTATCCCAAAAAATAAGAATCTGCCTGACATTGTATTTTTTTCTAATTCTTCTGACATTCTCTGGAAAAAGTTAATTCNAGCCAGCATATTAAAGAGCAGAGACATTACTTTGCCAACAAAAGTCTGTATATTCAAGGCTATGGTTTTTCCAGTGGTCATGTATGGATGTGAGAGTTGGACTATAAAGAAAGCTGAGCTCCAAAGAATTGATGCTTTTGAACTGTGGTGTTGGAGAAAACTCTTGAGACTCTCTTGGACTGCAAGGAGATCCAACCCGTCCATCTAGAGATCAGTCCTGGGTGTTCATTGGAAGGACTGATGTTGAAGCTGAAACTCCAATTCTTTTGCCACCTGATGTGGAGAGCTGACTCATTGGAAAAGACCCTGATGCTGGGAAAGATTGAGGGCAGGAGAAAAGGGGGACGACAGAGGATGAGATGGATGGATGGTATCACCAGCACAATGGACATGGGTTTGTGTGAACTTTGGGAGTTGGTGATGAACAGGGAGGCCTGGCATGCTGCGATTCATGAGATCACAAAGAGTCGGACGCGACTGAGCAACTGAACTGAACTGAACTGATACTGCATAAGACTGAAGGAAAAATATAACTGCTTTTTAAATGCAGATTCCCTTTTTATGTCTTCCTTTCTAACCTCCAACTTCATATTTTGATTCATGGTGAGTTTTAGGTATTTATAGGCCCTATTCATGTTGTGTAAACATAATGCTTATTGACATTTTGTTGATCAATTTCTGCTCTTCTGTTTCAACACTTTGCATTTCATCACTCTTGATAAAGGAAAATCAAGTTAAGCTATAAATTCTGTACCAGTGAGAAGCATTCAAATCTTTTGTTTGACTTTAGAATATAAGCCCAATCCATTCAACAACTTTTATTGCTTTTCAACAGCCCTGAAGGGTTAAAATTTTGCTTTCACATAAGTTAATATCTCTATATCTAGAAAATATTTAGCTTTCTAGTTATAATTTCATTGAGTTTTTGTATTTCACTCTTCCAAATATTGGCTTAGTGACAATTTGCAAATAGTGGGAAATATATTTAATTTAATAATATTTTATAAACAAAGTATTTTTTCTGTTATTATATTCTAAAGTATTCGTTTTCATTTTTTGACAGGTTTATTTATGCTTATCTTATATACAGTCTTCCCTCATGTGAGATAAAAAGGTAAATTTAAAAAGGTCATAGAAGTGATTGTGGGAAAATGCCAAGCTGTTCCTCTTTTTATTTTATTATTTTAATAATTGAAAAATAGCATGACTTAAAAGAGAGGAGAAAAATACACAGAAATCTTTTGCTAGACTATAGTTATTCAACACCAAAATAAGTACTGAGAAGCAAATTCAAGAAACCTATTGATCCTTCCATATGATGTCAAAAGATAATATTGACAGATTTTTTTCACCAAATTATCTCTTTCCCGTCCATAAACATAATAGTTTTATGATAAAGAACTGGCATAAATTTACTTAACTAATCATAATTATGTCTAAATATAATTAAAGTTCAGTTCAATTAAATCAATTTGATTTTTGTTTCAAATGTTATCAAATGNACAGAAATCTTTTGCTAGACTATAGTTATTCAACACCAAAATAAGTACTGAGAAGCAAATTCAAGAAACCTATTGATCCTTCCATATGATGTCAAAAGATAATATTGACAGATTTTTTTCACCAAATTATCTCTTTCCCGTCCATAAACATAATAGTTTTATGATAAAGAACTGGCATAAATTTACTTAACTAATCATAATTATGTCTAAATATAATTAAAGTTCAGTTCAATTAAATCAATTTGATTTTTGTTTCAAATGTTATCAAATGTTATTCCAAGTTTAAAGATCCATTTTAACGTTTAAAAATTTGTCTACAACTTATTTTCTATATATGTCATGGTCATATCCTAACATCCATTTAAATAATTTTTTTCATATTTGTATTCATCTTTCCATTAAGTTTTCCTACCACATATTATCACTGTCCTTACTTTTCTTCTCAGTTATATACATGAAGAAATTAGCCTGGATTCATGAAAAAATTGAAATATCCAAAAATGACAACATAAGGGAGCTCTAAGAAAAGAATAATCCATGCAGTTAACAAATTAGTTAAATTGTCTATTTGTAAATACATCCTGTTGAATTTGGCCAAAACAGGGCACATTAAAATTTTCTTGGGAAAACCTCTTGTAACCTCCAGGTACTTTGCATTATCTATAATCACAGTCATTTCTGAAGAGAATCTGTGAGTTTGGTTCTTAAAACCTATAGATTGACCTGTTCAGATTCCAGTAGGTACAGGGAGAGGCTGAAGCAATGTTTCCAGTTAAAACAATGATGACTTGACCAAGTCTCCACACATTCAATCCTTTCTCTGCTTTATTTCTGGAAATACTTTAACAGATATTTACACAGCATGATAGCTGAGATTATGAATTTTGAAGCTGGCCCTACTTGCTTTTCAAAATCATCACAACTTTCAAGTTTCATATATTTAAGAAAAATTCCATATCACGTGTTCGACTGAGTCCTTTGTATTGATTTGAATTTTTTTCCCAGGATTCTTGAGGGGAAATATCAGGAGGATCAGAAAGCCTCATTCATTAGAAATGTCTCTTGAATTCTTCCCATTATATAATTAGAAATCTTTTGTTATAATACCAGTTAAGGTTCTTGTCACTGTCAGTCCAGATTTGTCAAGTAGGCACCCAAGGAGTCACTTTCTATGTGGTAGATTTAGTCTTTGGTTCATTTTTCTTTACTTCCCCCTAAATCATAATGATATTGCCACAACTTCTATCATGTTCCATTGAGGAACTACTAAAATGTGCAAAGTAAATGTTTTCACCCTCTTGATCTTGAGTTTAACCATTGAATTATTTTGGCCATGGAAAGTGAAGGATAATGGCAATAATTACTTCTGACAGCTGAGGCTTTGAGATCCAGCAGGTATTTCTGCTGTGTGTCATTGCCAAGAAAATGTCCTGATATACCCTGATCTCAGGATGAGAAACTGTGGGGCCTGGGGTCCTGAACCCAACCTGCAATCTATAGCAAGCCTAGACAATTGGCAACCTGAAAGCAAAGAGCTTCAGGTGACCTGCAAAACTATGAAAGAGAAGCTATAAATGTCCATTGTTGTGAGCCACTGATATTTTGAGGCTCTTTGTCACATAATAAAAACTCAGCCTTCAGGCTTTCTTTCCTCTGTTAGATAGAATGCACCTCAGCCAGTTTTAACCACTGTACTACCACTGGAACTCTCCAGTTTATTGCTCAAATGTTTTATTGTTCCCAATCACCTAACAAAAAATTCGCATTTGAAACTGATTGTTCACAATCTGGCAACTATTTGCCTTTCCTGGCTTATCTTCAAATACACCTAAAACTGAAACTATTTGTCCTATCCCACTGATGGATTCATTGCTCCAAAAGCATGTATCATTTATTTCCTGGTTTACTCTGTAGTTCATTACTCTCCTCCTTTCTTAAAGTTCCCTTCTTATTCTTTTTCTTGAGCAATACATGTCTTAAAGTTTTAAAATACTTCTAGATAATAATGATCTCTTGTGCAGAATATCAAAAGTATTTTGTAACCGTGTAGAAGAATTAGGCCACTGATGTTCATGTAAGGCTAAGTAAAGATGGTACCCAGTACTCTTCATTCCTGAAATCCTGGAAGCCACAGATGCTGAGTGAGCTTTTAGTGTGGTTTAAATAGCTTCCGTATTCATGGCACTTCTAGGCTATTCCAGAGAGACACTATTGTCTTCACTGTGTTTACCATGTTAACTAAATATTTAAAAAGCAATTGCATGACTATCCATCTCAAGCAGAAACAGAAAAGAAAGAAGATGAACTTTGTTTTTCCTTAGCTCTGATGATGTTAGTATGACATGCTTATGTTTTGAATTATAATAATTGTAATGATTGTAATATTATAAGTTAACGTTATAGATCATGAATATTTTTTCATGAATATTTTCTCCTATGAAGCTTTCCCCCTTATTGGAATGACTCCTTTCATGTTCTAACTTTTATACAAATTGATGATTTAAATTGATACATCTAAATCCCCCAACTAGACTTTAAACCTTGAAGAGTCAAACAAGTTCTTCAGTTCAATTCAGTTAAGTTCAGCCGCTCAGTTGTGTCCGACTCTTTGTGACCACATGAATTGCAGCACGCCAGGCCTCCCTGTCCATCACCAACTCCCAGAGTTCACTCAGACTCACGTCCATCGAGTCAGTGACGCCATCCAGCCATCTCATCCTCTGTCGTCCCCTTCTCCTCCTGCCCGCAATCCCTCCCAGCATCAGAGTCTTTTCCAATGAGTCAGCTCTTCGCATGAGGTGGCCAAAGTATTGGAGTTTCAGCTTTAGCATCATTCCTTCCAAAGAATACCCAGGACAAATCTCCTTTAGATGGACTGGTTGGATCTCCTTGCAGTCCAAGGTACTCTCAAGAGTCTTCTCCAACACCACAGTTCAAAAGCATCAATTCTTCGGTGCTCTGCTTTCTTCACAGTCCAACTCTCACATCCATACATGACAACAGGAAAAACCATAGCCTTGACTAGCCGGACCTTTGTTCTATGTAACTCCAAAACCTAAATGGTATCCTACATACTGTAAGTAAAGTATTAGAGGAGAAAGAAGACTAACTTTTTACTCCTAAAGATCTAAGTGCAAAATATGCATATATGTATGTTCAGTCATGTCTGACTCTGTGACCCCATGAGCTGTAGTCTGCCAGGCTCCTCTGTCAATGGAATTCTCCAGGCAAGAGTACTGGAGTGGGTTGCCACTTCCTCCTCTAGGGGATATTCCTGACTCCAGGATCAAACCCACATCTGCAGTGTCCCCTGCATCTCCTGCATTGCTGGTACATTCTTTACCACTTGAGTCATCAGGGAAGCTCTGAGTACAAAATATGATTATAACAACTGGAAGTTATGATAAGCTATTAAACTATCCATACAGTAAATTAATCATGTTTGAAAAGGTGGGAAATGAGGGGAGTGGGTGTGTAGGTACTAAGATCTAATATGTTTGGGACAAGGTATTTAGTTAACAGCTCTTAGTCACCAATCTCACTTCACTGACCTCAAACTCTAAAACAAGATGGCTTTCACCTGAAAGATTTATTCTATTCTGGGAGCCCCCATATCTATCACATTGTTTCAATTTATGATTAAGATTCTAGAATGTTCTAGTATTTTCCAGAACTACTTTTCACCAATATTTCAGTGTCCCATTGCTATCTCCAGCAAATCCAAACAGAAGTCAAAGAACTCAGACCCAAATGGACTGTCCCTAGAAATGCAGAAAAACTAAGCATCACAGCACAGAGTTGGGCTGTGTATCTTCCAAGCTTAGAGAGTAAAGTATTTGTTACCGTGGGAGAAAAACTAAAAGGGAAATGAGCACACCGTTACTGTTTGATTTTAATTTAGATGTTCTTTCCTAGCACAGATTAAAATTGACAAAAGTTATATTTTATCTAACTAGGTAACAGCTTGAAAGCCAAATTTAAGTAGGGCTGCTTGAAGAATCCTCTGTCAAATATCAAAGCTCTGAAATTCATAGTGTGATGCCACAGTGGAGGTCTGATAGCTCAGACTGCCTGTTAGGCACTCAATAAATATATGACAACAATTGATTAAATCACAGATGGAGTTTAATGATTAAGTACTGCATATCTCTCACACTGTATCAGTAACAGACAGCTGTTTATTTGCGTTATCAAAATCACCAACTTTAGCATCAATATGATGACCATAGAATATATGTCATTGTCTGAAATTTCATGTAAGGTTTTCAGATTTAAAATGAAGTCTGACTAGTAATAGTCTCTGATCCAACTTTTAAAATCTTCCTCCTAGATGCCTATAAATGGAGAAGAGAAAGACGTTTTCTTTCTCTTAAAAGTCCCTAAACTTATTGCCAAAAATAAAGAGAAACTTTTAAGTAACTGAAGCCATGGAGCTACCTTGGCAAATTCAATTAATTGAACAACTTTTGCTGCTTTATCTTCCAAAACAAAGTGAACTTCCTACTCTTGGAAGCAGGTAGAAAATGACTCCAATCCACAATTTTTTTATCAAAAGACAGCAGACCTATACTCATAAGTGTGGATGTTCTTTGATGTTGCCTAGTATCCTTCACTTCCAGTTCCTATTATCAGAATCTTGTTAAAAAATTACACTAGAATTTGCATAATACAATTTGCCTTCTTGTCATAGCAATGCCATAGAAAGTTTACCAAGATTGCAAAGAACACTTATCAAAACTAGATCTCACTCATGCTTTCTGGGTAATATGTCATTCTAATTAAATAATAATTTCAAAGTAGGCAAGATTAGGGGACAAAGAAAGAAACAGTGTTACAATACAGAATAAAAAGAACATCATCCTGAAACAAATGAAAACTTTATCAGGAGAAGATTCTACAGTATACCTTAAAACATGTTAGAAAATATTCTGCATTGTCATCAATAGGTTATAAGCAGATATAAAGAAAGAAGTGTCTGAAGGAGGAAATGGCTATACACTCCAGTATTCTTGCCTGGAGAATCCCCAAGGACAGAGAAGCCTGGAAGGATACAGTCCACAGCATCGAGTTGGACACGACTGAGTGACTAGCAACAAAGAAGAAAGTGTAATACACAAAGGAAAGCCAACACTTGAGATTCTTTGGAATAAAATGCTAGCTGTTTGTCCTGAATAAGGATAAAAATGCAGTTTTAAAATATCCATTGAGACAAGAAGAAAGTTATTTGCAGAAAATAATTTTCAGAGATCTAGAATAAATAACACAGAGGAGATGGATAAGGAGAAAAAGTTATAAATACAGAAACTATGAAAGACAAAGAATGGAAACCTGAAATTTAAAAAAATAAGTACTTCTGAGGAATGTAAGAAATAATAGATAGAAGAATAATTCAAGATATAATTAGAAAGAGTACTACTAACAGTTAAGTTGTGTCAGTTTGCACCAGAATGTCACTCCAACCCTAACAATGAGAAAAGTTTGATTTTTTTTAAATTCAACAAGAAACTGAAGTAACAAGGTAATAAGGTAAATTTCTCAATGTTGAGCTTTAAGCCAACTTTTTCACTCTCCACTTTCACTTTCATGAAGAGGCTTTTTAATTCCTCTTCACTTTCTACCATAAGGGTGGTGTCATCTGCATATCTGAGATTATCCATATTTCTCCCAGCAGTCTTAATTCCAGCTTGTGCTTCTTCCAGCCCAGCGTTTCTCATGATGTACTCCGCATATAAGTGAAATAGGCAGTGTGACAATGTACAGCCTTGACGTACTCCTTTTCCTGTTTGGAACCAGTCTGTTGTTCCATGTTTAGTTCTAACTCTTGCTTCCTGACCTGCATTAGGTTTCTCAAGAAGCAAGTCAGGTGGTCTGGTATTCCCATCTTTTTCGGAAGTTTCCACAGTTTATTGTGATCCACACAGTCAAAGACTTTGGCATAGTCAATAAAGCAGAAGTAGATGTTNCTTTAGTTCCTCTTCACTTTCTGCCATAAGGGTGTCAACTGCATATCTGAGCTTATTGATATTTCTCCTGACAATCTTGATTCCAGCTTGTGCTTCTTCCAGCCCAGTGTTTCTTATGATGTACCGTGCATAGAAGTTCAATAAGCAGGATGACAATATACAGCCTTGAGGTAATACTGTTCTTATTTGGAACCAGTCTGTTGTTCCATGTCCAGTTCTAACTGTTCCTGCCTGACCTGCATATAGTTTTCTCAAGAGGCAGGTCAGGTGGTCTGGTATTCCCATCTCTTAGAATTTTCCACAGTTTATTGTGATCCACACAGTCAAAGGCTTTGGCATAGTCAAGAAAGCAGAAATATATGTTTTTCTGGAACTCTCTTGCTTTTTCCATGATCCAGTGGATGTTGGCAATTTGATCTCTGGTTCCTCTGCCTTTTCTAAAACCAGCTTGAACATCTGGAAGTTCACGGTTCATGTATTGCTGAAGCCTGGCTTGGAGAATTTTGAGCATTACTTTACTAGCATGTGAAATGAGAGTGCAATTGTGCGATAGTTTGAGCATTCTTTGGCATTGCCTTTCTTTGGGATTGGAATAAAAATCCCAGTGGACAGGATTTTGAGCAAAGTCAGAGATGGAGAGGACCAGGGAAGACTGATGTGCTGTAGTCCATGGGGTCACAGAGTTGGACCTGACTGAGTGACTGAACAATAACAACAAATTTATGGAGAGAGTAGAGCTCATGTTAAGTGTTCTTACAACAATAAAATAAAATAAAAGTACTAAGATTATAGCTTCTTTAGAAAAGTTAACACCAAACACTAGTACTGATAATAACATAGCAGTAGAATAGTAATATAAATTAAACCTAGTTATGATCTGGTAAATATACCACCAACTCAATGAACATGAATTTCAGCAAGCTCCAGGAGCTAGTGGAGGACAAAGCAGCCTGATGGGGACTCCATAGAGTCACAGAGAGTCAGACACAACTTAGCAACTGAACAATAACAACAAACATATTTCCACTTCCTAAAAATTGCACCATATACTTGGTTGCAGCTTCTGGTTTTCATGAAGTAACTCTGAACATGCTTCCCAAAGTCCTATAGGATCTGGCCCCTGCATCATCCCTAATTCACCTTGCTTTTCGCCCTCGGCCTCCCTGACTTTGTCTTGGTTCTTCTAAAGCAGGAGTTTAGGAGTTTCTAATGCAAAGTGAGGTGAAGAGAGAAAAAAGGGGTGCCAAAATAATGTTACATTGAGGCCATAGAGAAACTGTTATAATTTATTTTAATATTCACATACAAATTATAAAAGTAGACTTCACTGATATTTTCAAAAAGAATTACTTGCTTGTTACCTGTGTCAGAAGGTGAACCGTCACCGAGTGGAGGAGCTCTTTGGGAAGGAGAGGGCGCTTGAAACCTTGGACTGCTAAGTGTGTTCACCCTTGCTGTCCTGTCACCTTTCAGAGTATTTTAAAGCACTGCTCTTCATGCAACGCAGGATTTCTTTTAAAAATGGTTTAACTCTTTACTAAGGCTAAACTGAAGTTGCCTTTAAAAACAATCCTTTTAGAATAGAGTGTGTACAGTCCTTTGGAAGTAAGATGAGCTGTGACTATTAAAATTTCTAATATCCCAAGCTTTGCTAGTTAACAACTGGATGATCCTCAGAATTGTACTTAAAGACAAATTCCAAACTTTTCCTTTTGAAAAAACATGGTTATCCTTTCTGTCATATGGCTCTCTTCAAGTTCAAACCTACTAGCAACTTTTTGGAGCTAAATTTGCCTAATCTATTTGTGGCAACTGTGATACTTTAGTGAGTGAAATAGCTAATGATACTTTTTTAAAAAGAAACTCCTGATATGGATAAAGCTTTTTGAAAGACAGATATGTGGAAGGGTCTCCATCATTATGATACACACACTGAAAGCTGTGTGATTGCATCACCTGTAAGTGTTCTTGTCTCTGCAAACTTCATGTCCATGGAAACAAGGTTTTCTAATCGCTTAGAAATTTTTAATAAAGAATTTATGTGGATTTTAGATTAATTTGTTAAAAACTGAAAAATATGACACACTCTGGTTAGTTTGCCTGACAACTGATGCCAAGAAATTGTAATTTGCTAGGCATTTTTTTTTTTTTTAACTTTTCTTACTGGGTAAATGGGTTGAAAAAGAAAAGTCATAATTTGGTAAGTTTAGCTAATCATGCAATTTTCTTACTTTGACTTGCTCCTCTTGTGAACTATTAACATTTTAAAGCTATGATAGGCATACAATTGCTGCTGCTGCTGCTGCTGCTAAGTCGCTTCAGTCATGTCTGACTCTGTGCGACCCCAGAGATGCCAGCCCATGAGGCTCCCCCGTCCCTGGGACTCTCCAGGCAAGAATACTTGAGTGGGTTGCCATTTCCTTCTCCAATGCATGAAAGTGAAAAGTGAAAGTGAAATCACTTAGTCATGTCTGACTCTTAGCGACCCCATGGACTGGAGCCCACCAGGCTCCTCCATCCATGGCATTTTCCAGGCAAGAGTGCTGGAGTGGGGTGCCGTTGCCTTCTCCAAGGCATACAATTAGTCATTAAAATAAACGGCATAGACAAAAACTTTTAATCACCACATTACAAAGCATAAAGAAAAAAAAATTTAAAGTAAAGATGCATAATATATTCACAAGTTGATTAACAGTGCTTAATTAAATAACAAATTGTGCTAATTTTTTGAGAGAGTGAAAAGGTTGCTGTACCATTCTTGTCAATACTTAAACATTTATATTTTTGTTATTTTTGTATTATACACAAAATATAAATACAATTGTATATGTACACTATTTATGTATAACAAACTAACAAATCCTGTATTGTGTTTAAATTTTTTAACCCAATTATACATGATCAAAATCAAATGTGGAGAGCACTGGTCTCCTGAGTTGGATTTCTGCCCCAATTCAGGATCATTACTTTGCCACTTGCCTGATAGGCTCTCCATTAATCCCTCATTATCATTCCTTACCTCTTGCTTGTTATTATCTCAGCTTAATTGACACTTTCTCAGGAACACTTTATCTGATCTCTTTCAGAAGTTAATTATTTAACACTCCTGTGGCTCTTCCTACTTTATGGTCACACTATTTAAATGCAATAAGTAATTTTTGTGTGAATTTTTGTGATTGTTTAATGTTTCAGCATTCTCGGTTCAGTTCAGTCACCAAGTCGTGTCCAACTCTGACCCCACGGACTGCAGCAGGACAAGCTTACCTGTGCTTCACCAACTCCTAGAGCTTGCTCGAACTCATGTCCATTGATTCAATGATGCCATCCAACCATCTCATCCTTTGTCGTCCCCTTCTCCTCCTGCCTTCAATCTTTCCCAGCATCAAGGCCTTTTACAGTGAGTCAGTTCTTCACATCAGGTGGCCAAAGTATTAGAGTTTCAGCTTCAGCATCTGTTCTTCCAATGAATATCAGGACTGATTTTCTTTCGGATGGACTGGTTAGATCTCCTTGCAATGCAGGGGATTCTCAAGTGCCTTCAACACCTAAATTCAAAAGCATCAATTCTTCATCGCTCAGCTTTCTTATAGTCCAACTCTCACAATCCATACATGACTACTGGAAAAACCATAGCTTTGACTAGATGGACCTTTGGTGGCAAAGTAATGTTTCTGGTTTGTAATATGTTGTCTAGGTTGGTCATAGCATTTCTTCCAAAGAACTAGTGTCTTTTAATTTCATGGCTACAGTCACCATCTGCAGTGATTTTGGAGTGCAAAGAAATAAACTCTTACTGCCTCCATTGTTTCCCCATCTATTTGCCATGAAGTGATGGGACTGGATGCCATGATCTTAGTTTTCTGAAAATTGAGTGTTAAGCCAACTGTTCCACTCTCCTCTTTCACTTTCATCAAGAGGCTCTTTAGCTCTTCTTCACTTTCTGCCGTACAGGTGGTGTCATCTGCATATCTGAGGTTATTGATATTTCTCCTGGCAATTTTGATTCCACCTTGTGAATCATTCAACTCAGCATTTTGCATGATGTACTCTGCATATAATTTAAATAAGCAGAGTGACAATATATAACCTTGACATACTCCCTGATTTGGAACCAGTCTATTGTTCTGTGTCCAGTTCTAACTGTTGCCTCTTGACCTGCATACAGAATTCTCAGGAGGTATGTGAGGTGGTTTGGTATTCCCATCTCTTGAAGATTTTTCCACAAGTTTCTTGTGATCCACACAGTCAAAAGCTTTGGCACAGTCAATAAAACAGAAGTAGATGTTTTTCTGGAACTTTATTGCTTTTTTGAGGATCCAATGGATGTTGGCAATTCGATCTCTGGTTCTTCTGCCTTTTCTAAATCCAGTTTGAACATGTGGAAGTTTATAGCTCATGTACTAGTGAAGTCTGGCTTGGAGAATTTTGAGCATTGCTTTGCTAGCATGTGAGATGAGTGCAATTGTGCAGTAGTTGCATCATTCTTTGGCATTGCCTTTCTTAGGGATTGGAATGAACACTGACCTTTTCCAGTCCTAGCTTTGTTGTAGTGATGCTTCCTAAGGCCCACTTGACTTCACATTCCAGGATGTCTGGTGCTAGGTGAGTGATCACACCACTGTGGTTATCTGGTTAAAAATACAAAATGAAACATCAACAAAAACTTAGGCTCTGGCTGCAGGAAGGCAGAGTCCTTGCATCCTCGGCACTTAGCAGTATCTGACCTGTTATAGATGTTTAATGGCCATTCTGGTCATGTGTAAATGAATGGATTCTCCTTTAAAAGTTTATTGTGAATGAATACCAATTAGACCATTTGGGTCTGACCTAAATCAAATCCCTTACAATTATACAGTGGAATAGATTTAAGGTACTAGATCTGATAGACAGAGTGCCTATTGAGTTATGGATGGAGGTTCATGACATTGTACAGGAGACAGGGATCAAGACCATCCCAAAAAAGAAATGGAGAAAAGCAAAATGGCTGTCTGAGGAACCCTTACAAATAACAATGAAAAGAAGAGACGTGAAAAGCAAAGGAGAAAAGGAAAGATATATCCATTTGAATGCAGAGTTCCATAGAATAGCAAGAAGAGATAAGAAAGCCTTCCTCAGTGATCAGGGCAAAGAAATAGAGGAAAACAATAGAATGGGAAAGACTAGAGATCTCTTCAAGAAGAGGTGGCAAGATTACACAGAAGAACTATAAAAAAATGATCTTCATGACCCAGATAATCACGATGTTGTGATCACTCACCTAGAGCCAGACATCTTTGAATGTGAAGTCAAGTGGGCCTTAGGAAGCATCACTACGAACAAAGCTAGTGGAAGTGATGGAATTCCAGTTGAGCTATTTCAAATCCTAAAAGATGATGCTGTGAAAGTGCTACACTCAATCTGCCTGCAAATTTGGAAAACTCAGCCATGGCCACAGGACTGGAAAAGGTCAGTTTTTAGAATCCTTAAGAAAGGCAAAGCCAAAGAATGCTCAAACTACTGCACAATTGCACTCATTTCATATGCTAGTAAAATAATGCTCAAAATTCTACAAGCCAGGCTTGAACAATACATGAACCATAAACTTCCAGATGTTCAAGCTAGTTTTAGAAAAGGCAGTGGAACCAGAGATCAAATTGCCAACATCCCCTGGATCGTCAAAAAGGCAAGAGAGTTCCAGAAAAACCATCTATTTCTGCTTTATTGACTATGCCAAAGCCTTTGACTGGTGTGGATCACAACAAACTGTGGAAAATTCTGTAAGAGATGGAAATACTAGACCACCTGAGATATCTGTATGCAGGTCAGGAAGCAATAGTTAGAACTATACATGGAACAGACTGGTTCCAAATAGGAAAAGGAGTATGTAATAGCTGTATATTCTCTCCCTGCTTATTTGAATTATATGCAGAGTACATCATGAGAAACACTGGGCTGGATGAAGCACAAGCTGGAATCAAGATTGCCAGGAGAAGTATCAATAACCTCAGATATGCAGATAACACCACCCTTATGGCAGAAAGTAAAGATGAACTAGAGAGTCTCTTGATGAAGGTGAGCTAGGAGAGTGAAAAAGTTGGCTTAAAGCTGAACATTCAGAAACTAAGATCATGGCATCTGGTCCCATCACTTCATGGCAAATAGACTTGGAAACAATGAGAACAGTCACAGAATTTATTTCTTTGTACTCCAATATTACTGCAGATGGTGACTGTAGCCATGAAATTAAGAAACACTAGTTCCTTGGCAAAAAGGCTATGACCAACCTAGGCAGCATTTTAAAAAGAAGAGACATTACTTTGCCGACAAAGATCTGTCTAGCCAAGGCTTTAGTTTTTGCAGTAGTCATGTATGAATTGTGAGAGTCGGAGTATAAAGAAAGCTGAGCACTGAAGAACTGTTGCTTTTAAACTATGGTGTTGCAGAAGACTATTGAGAATCCTTTGGACTGCAAGGAGATTCAACAAGTCCAACCTAAAGGAGATCATTCCTGAGTGTTCATTGGAAGGACTGATGCTGAAGCTGAAACTCCAATACTCTGGCCACCTGATGTGAGGAACTGACTCATTTCAAAAGACCCTGAGGCTGGGAAAGATTGAAGGTGGGAGGAGAAGGGGACAGCAGAGGATGAGATGGTTGGATATCATCACTGTCTCAGTGGACATGAGTTTTGGTAAACTCTGGGAGATGGTAATGGTCAGGAAGGCCTGGCATTCTGCAGTCCATGATGTTGCAGCATTGGACACGACTGAGCCACTTAATTGAAGTGAACCATTTCAAAGACTCATTTTTGGGAACAATGTATTGGTTGAATGGCTTCCTTTTCAAACATAATGAAGGAGAGATGAAATTATTATTCTTGCATATAATTATAATGTCTATTAAACAGTTCTGGAACAGGAGAGATGGTATCCTCATTTCAAACCCAGAGGTATTAGTGTTTTTGTTCAGTCATGAAGTCATGTTTGACTCTTTGCAACCCCATGGACTGCAGTAGGACAGGCTTCCTTATCCTTCAGTATCTCCTGGAGTTTGCTCAAACTCAAGTCAACTGAGTCAGTAATTCTATCCAATCATCTCATCCTCTGTTTCCCCCTTATCCTCCTGCCCTCCAATTTTCCTTGCATCAGGATCTATTCCAATGAACAGGCTATTTGCATCATGTGGCCACAGTATTGGAGCTTCAGCCTCAGCATCAGTCCTTCAAATCAGTATTCAGTATTGATTTCCTTTAAGATTAACTGTTTGATCTCCTTGCTGTCCAAGGGACTCTCAAGAGTCTTCTCTAGGACCTTAGTTCAAAAGCATTGATTCTTCAGCACTCAGCCTTCTTTATGGTCCAATTCTCACATCCATACATGACTACTGGAAAACCATTCCTTTGACTCTACAGACTTTGCCTGCCAAAGTGATGTCTCTGGTTTTTAATATGCTGTCCAAGTTTGTCATAGCTTTCCTTCAAAGGAGCAAGTTTCTTTCAACTTCATATCTACAGTCAACATCTGCAATGTTTTTGGAACCCAAGAAAAGAAAATCTGTCACTGTTTCCACTTTTTCTCATCTATTTGCCATGAAATGTTGGGACTGGATGTGATGATCTTAGTTTTTAGAATGGTGAGTTTTAAGCCAGCTTTTTAACTCTCCTCCTTAATCCTCATCAACTTAGTTTCTCTTAACTTTTTGCCAGTAGGGTGGTATCATCTGCATATCTGAGGTTGCTGATATTTCTCCCAGCTATCTTGATTCCTGCTTGTGATTCATCCAGCAGAATTTCACAGGATTTACTCTGAATAAAATTTAACTAAGCAGGGTAACAATAAACAGACTTGATGTACTCCTTTCCCAATTTTGAACCAGTGCATTATTCCCTGTCCAGTTCTAACTGTTGCTTCTTGACCTACATACAGGTTTCTTAGGAGCCAGGTAAGGTGGTTATTTGTACTCTCATGTTGTGTCAGTTTATTTATGCTATCGATTTCTTGGGATCTCTTATTTTCCTCCAAGTCAGTTATCAACTTCTTGAAACCATAAATTATCTTTCATCCAGGGTTTTTTGTGTCACGAAGTTTATGAAATTCTGAGAACCCGTATCAAGCAAAATAAACAAAATTGTAAATGTAGCATTCAGTTCAGTTGTTCAGTTCAGTCACTCAGTCGTGTCTGACTCTCTGTGCCTCCGTGAATTGCAGCATGCCAGGCCTCCTTGTCCATCAGCAATTCCTGGAGTTCACTCAAACTCACATCCATCAAGTCAGCAATGCCATCCAGCCATCTCATCCTCTGTCATCCCCTTCTCTTCCTGCCCCCAATCCCTCCCAGCATCAGANGAACCATGAACTTCCAGATGTTCAGGCTGGTTTTAGAAAAGGCAGAGGAACCAGAGATCAAATCACCAACATCCACTGGATCATGGAAGAAGCAACAGAGTTCCAGAAAAACATCTATTTCTGCTTTATTGACTATGCCAAAGCCTTTGACTCTGTGGATCACAGTAAAGTGTGGAAAATTCTGAGAGAGATGGGAATACCAGATCACCTGACCTACCTCTTGAGAAACTGATATGCGGGTCAGGAAGCAACAGTTAGAACTGGACATGGAAGAAGAGACTTGTTCCAAACGGGAAAAGGAGTACATCAAGGCTGCATATTGTCACCCTGCTTATTTAACTATTATGCAGAGTACATCATGAGAAACGCTGGGCTGGAAGAAGCACAAGCTGGAATCAAGATTGACAGGAGAAATATCAATAACCTCAAATATGCAGATGACACCACCTTTATGGTAGAAAATGAAGAGGAACTAAAAAGCCTCTTGATGAAAGTGAAGGAGTAGAGTGAAAAAGATGGCTTAAAGCTCAACATTCTGAAAATGAAGATCGTGGCATCCGGTCCCACCACTTCATGGGAAATAGATGGAGAAACAGTGGAAACAGTGTCAGACTTTTTGGGGGGGGGGCTCCAAAATCACTGCAGATGGTGATTGCAGCCATGAAATGAAAAGATGCTTACTCCTTGGAAGGAAAGTTATGACCAACCTAGATAGTATATTGAAAAGCTGAGATATTACTTTGCCAAAAAAGGTCCGTCTAGTCAAGGCTATGGTTTTTCCCGCTGTCATGTGTGGATGTGAGAGTTGGACTGTGAAGAAAGCTAAGTGCCAAAGAATTGATGCTTTTGAACTTTGGTGTTGTAGAAGACTCTTGAGAGTCCCTTGGACTGCGAGGAGATCCAACCAGACCATTCTAGAGGAGATCAGTCCTGGGTGTTCATTGGAAGGACTGATGGATGCTGAAGCTGAAATTCCAATACTCTGGGCAACTCATGCGAAGAGTTGACTCATTGGAAAAGACCCTGATGCTGGAAGGGATTGAGTGCAGGAGGAGAAGAGGACGACAGAGGATGCGATGGCTGCATGGCATCACCGACTCGATGGACATGAGTTTAAGTGAACCCTGGGAGTTGGTGATGGACAGGGATGCCTGGCGTGCTAGATAAGAGTCCTATAATATGAAAATGTTTAAACTGAAAATCATCGAATAATGAAATGTTATTCATTTAAAATATATTTTAAGTGGCGAAATGCTCAAAATGCAGTATCAAATGATAAAAGCAGAATGTTATATGAGTTGTGAGCTTAACTTTTTAAAAGAGCATCATAGTAAACAAGTTCAATGCATCATTTTTTTTTTATTTTTATGTAGTAGCATTGATCTTTACCACATCTATTTGCAAAAGTATCTATTATAATGATCATTACTCCTGTGAAGTGCTACCTCTTTTTGCTTTAATTCCAATGCTTTGGTATGTCAGAAACAGATTCATTAATTAATTAAAATAAAAAACTTATTTCTATTTTAACCACTATATGGTGTGACTATCTAGAAAATTTTTTCATGTATATCAGATATTTTATTTGCCTAGAAAGATTTTAGGTCAGCTAGGATTTAAGCCATTTTTGTTAATCTCCTTGCTAAAAGGTTTTTAATGGTTTTTAAGAGTCATCATTAAAAGGATGGAGAGATTCACTGGAAAAAATGGATGTGTGGATGCTTCAGTGCCAGAAAACAGGAAGAAATAAACAAAATCTTTGGTTAATGGGAATGGAGTTCTATATATTAATTGCTCTGCAATCATACTTCATAATCACTAAAAATCCAAAATTTCTACATTGAAACTTGAAATAGAGAAGTAGATCTTTTAAAAGTTAATTCAAAGAGGATCTGATTTTGTTTTAAGATCAAGATGGAAAGAGGAACAACAACAAAAAAGGTGCTACATTAAAACAAAAATAATTGAGTAAAAATTGAAAGAAGATTAAGGTTATAACAATGATAAATACAAGGTAGATTAAGTTTTTAAAATATAGGAAAAAATAAAGGTGAGAAGCACAAGGTAAGTTTATAAAGAAATAGAGTTTAATGTTTGAGATACATAGATTAAAGCAAGGCATAACAACGTGGTGGAGATTTAGTCACTAAATTATATATTATCTTACATATAAAGTTACTTTTAAAAAATTAATTGTTTTATTGGAGGATAATTACTTTACAGTATTTTGATGTTTTTTGCCATGCATCAATATGAATTGGCCATAGGTACACATGTGTCATCTCCATCCTGAACTCCCCTCTCACCTTTCCCCCATCCTCTCCCTCCAGGTCGGCTTTAGGTGCCCTGCATCATACAGGAAACTCTCACTGGTCATCTGTTTTACACATGGTAATGAATATGTTTCAACGTTATTCTCTCAAATCATTTTACTATCTCCTTTTCCACAGAGTCCAAATTTTTCACTGAGTCCAAGATGTAAAATGTTTTTTACATCTCTATCTCCTTTGCTGCCCTGCACATAGGATCATTGATAACATCTTGGTAGATTTCATGTTTATGCTTTAATGTATGGTATTTGCCTTTCTTTTTCTGACTTATTTCACTGTGTATAGTAGGCTCTAGATTCATCCATATCAGTAGAACTGGCTCAAATACATTTATATAGCTCAGTAATATTCCACTGTGTATATGTGCTGTAACTTCCTTATCCATTCACCTGCCAATGGACATCTAGGTTGCTTCCATCTTACATGGTAAAGTTACTTTACAGTGTGACTAAGTTAAGAATGTTGAGATGGGGAGGTAACCCCACATTTCCCAGTGGACCCAATGTAATCTTTTTAACGAAAAGAGAGAAGCAGAAGAGTCAGAGGAGAGTTTAGAGTAATCCGATTGATGACTGGGAAGTATTCACAAGCCAAGAAATACAGGCAAATTCTAGAAGGTTCAAAAGACGAAAGTCTTCAAAAGGGACACAGTCTTATCAATACCCTGATTTTAGCCTGTGGAGACAGATTTTGCACTTTTGACCTCCAGAACTGCTATATAATAAATGTGTAAGTCAGTAAGCATGTGGAATCTGTTACAGAAGCAATAGGTAACTAACATGCTCACCATGTTCTTTTTGGCCTCAAATTCTTTACATATATGATATTCCCCTTACCTGGAAATTTTTGCTTCACTTTACCTGGCTAATTTTTGTCTTTTTTTCCTTATGCCTCAGATTAAATATATCAGGGCTTTCCTGGTGACTCAGATGGTAAAGAATCTGCCTGCAATGCAGGAGACCTGAGCTCGATTCCTGGGTCAGGAAGATACTGTGGAGAAAAGAATGGGTACCCAACTCCAGTAGTCTCACCTGGAGAATTCCATGGACAGAGGAGCCTGGCAGCTATAGCCCATGGGGTCTTAAAGAGTCAAACACAACTAAGTGACTAACACTAACAGATTAAATATCATTTGCTATGGAAAATCTTCTCTGTGTCTCACCTACAAATATTAGGTATGTGTATTATTCATCTATTTATCATACATTTAGTGCCTTAAAACAAGACATATTTACTATCTCACCTATTCCAAAGGTTGAAAGCCTAAAATCATTTTCATTGGGCAAAAGTAAAGATGTCATCAGGGCTTGCTGACTCTTGGGAACAACCTCTTCCCTTGCTTTTTCCAGTTTCTAAAAGCCACCTATAGATTTGGCTCATGGCTGCTTCCTCATTTTATTTCAACCTCTTGCTTTCATGGTCACATCTCCTACTAGCAACTCTGGTCTCTTCCTCTTAAAAGGGTCCTTATGATCACGCAAGTCATAGCAGGATAATCCAGGATAGTCTCCCCAACTCAAGATTCTTAATCATGTCTACAAAGCTCACTTTGCCATAAAGACATAGGTTATAGGGATTAGGATGTGGACATCTTCAAGGGGCCATTATCCATTTTAACAGGGCTTCTCCAGTGGCTCAGGAGTAAAGAATCCACTTGTCATGCAGGAGATACAGGTTCTATTTCTGGATCAGAAAATCTCTGGAGAAATAAATGGCAATACCCTCAAGTATTATTGCCTAGGAAACCCCTTGAACAGAGGAGCCTGGTGGGCAATTATTCATGGGATTGCAAAACAGTTGGACACAACTGGGCAACTAACAACAAGCTCCCATGATACACTCCATACATACCTGTATTTTCATAATCAAAAACATGTTCTAAGTCTTTGCAGAATTAAAATTATTCACTTGTAGTAACTTGTTTAATATTTACTTTTCCTTCTTGGCTATATGCTTCACAAGTGTATTGGAAAATATATACATGCTGGCATATAATTTTCATATTTTTTGATAACTAAGTCATATAATTTGAGGTCTTCAAAATATTTTCAAATGGTAAAAATAACCACCTTTAAGCATATTTTATGAAATCTATGTTCCTAGACTACCCTTTCACAGTTGTGCCTTCCTTTGAAGCTGTTTTTTGAGAGAAAGAAAATAGCTAAGGATATATCATGTATAAACATGAGGGAAAGAAAGCTTAAGTTATCAGAAATGATTTCATGTTAGGGGTGGATTTTAGTTCACTGAGGGAGCCTAAAGTGATCTGGATTGCAAGAATAGACATTCTCATTTAATTCATAAAAGTTGATGGAAGTAGAGTTATATGATAGAATCCAGAATTAGGACAGGATATCAGAGAATGCTCTAGACTAGTGCTTTTCAATCTATAATTAATGAAGGACTAGTTTCATCATTTTTTAATTAATAAATACTCATGGTTAGATTAATTTATTCAATTTAACAATAAATTACCAGAAAATTAAAATGATCCTCTGTTCATGGGATTCTCCAGGCAAGAATACTGGAGGAGGTTGCCATGCCCGCCTCCATGGGATCTTTCTGACCCAGCAACTGAACCCGTATCTCCTGCACTGCAGGTAGATTGCTTAAACACAGAACCATTGGGGAGCCAAATATATATGTATACATATGTGTGTGTGTGTGTGTGTGTGTGTATACAGACATACATACAAGACAAAATTTCACAGACACAGAAGAAAAAGTTATAAAACTATACATGTTCTTTACTGAATATTCAAAAGATGTTACACACGGAACACAATTACACACCCACTTTTCTAGCCACGGAACACTATTACACACCCACCTTTCTGTCATTTCAAAGTGTAAATTAATGAAATGTAGATTAACGTAATCCAAGTCTACCTCCAGACCAATAATGCAGAAGAAGCTGAAGTTAAACAGTTCCATAAAGACCTACAAGCCCTTCTAGAACTAACACCCAAAAGAGATGTCCTTTTCATTATAGGGATCTGGAATGCAAAAGTGGGAAGTCAAGAAACACCTGGAGTAACAGGTAAACTTGACCTTGGAGTATGGAATGAAGCAGGGCAAAGGCTAATAGAGTTTTTCCAAGAGAACACACTGGTCACAGCAAACACACTCTGCCAATAACACAGAGGAGACTCTGCACATGGACATCACCAGATGGTCAACACTGAAATCAGATTGATTATATTCCTTGCTGCCAAAGATGAACAAGCTCTATACAGTCAGCAAAATAATGAGGTGGATGAAACTGGAGCCTATTATACAGAGTGAAGTAAGCCAGAAAGAAAAACACCAATACAGTATACTAATATATATATATGGAATTTAGAAAGATGGTAATGATAACCCTGTATGCGAGACAGCAAAAGAGACACAGATGTTTAGAACGGACTTTTTAACTCTGTGGGAGAGGGAGAGCATGGGATGATTTGGAATGGCATTGAAACATGTATATTATCATGTAAGAAGTGAATTGCCAGTCTATGTTCGATACAGGATGCTTGGGGCTGGTGCACGGGGATGATCCAGAGAGATGATACGGGGAGGGAGATGGGGGGGGTTCAGGATTGGGAACTCATGTACACGCGTGGTGTATTCATGTCAATGTATGGCAAAACCAATACAGTATTTTAAAGCAAAATAAAGTAAAAATAAAAATTTTAAAAATAGAAAAAAAAAGTGGGACTGATTGTGGCTCAGATCATGAACTTCTTATTGCCAAATTCAGACTTAAATTGAAGAAAGTAGGGAAAGTCAATAGACCATTCAGGTATGACCTAAATCAAATCCCTTAAAATTATACACTGAAAGTGAGAAATAAATATAAGGAAATACATCTGATAGAGTACCTGATGAAATATGGACAGAGGTTTGTGTGACACTGTACAGGAGACAGGGATCAAGACAATCCCCAAGAAAAAGAAATGCAAAAAAAGCAAAATGGCTGTCTGTGTAGGCCTTACAAACAGCTATGAAATGCAGAGAAGCGAAAAGCAAAGGAGAAAAGGAAAGATATATCCATTTGAATGCAGAGTTCCAAAGAATAGCAAGGCTAAGAAAGCCTTGGCAAAACCAATACAATAATGTAAAGTAGTTAACCTCCAATTAAAAAAATAAATTTATATTAAAAAAAAAAAGAAAGCATTCCTCAGTGATCAATGTGAATAAATAGAGGAAACAATAGAATGGGGAAGACTAGAGATCTCTTCAAAAAATTAGAGATATCAAGAGAAAATTTCATGCAAAATGAGCTCAATAAAAGGGAGAATGATATGGACCTAACAGAAGCAGAAAATATTAAGAAGAGGTAGCAAGAATACACAGAAGCACTATACAAAAAAGAGCTTCATGACCCAGATAATCACTCACCTAAAGACAGACATCCTGGAGTGTGAAGTCAAGTGGGCCTTAGGAAGCATCACTATGAACAAAGCTAGTGGAGGTGATGAAATTACAGTTAAGCTATTTCAAATCTTAAAATATGCTGCTACAAAAGTGTTGTACTCAATATGCTAGCAAATTTTTAAAACTCAGCAGTGGCCACAGGACTAAAAAAGGTCAGTTTTCATTCCAATCCCAAAGAAAGGCAATGCCAAAGAATTCTCAAACTACTGCACAATTGCACACATCTCACATGCTAGTAAAGCAATGCTCAAAATTCCCCAAGCCAAGCTTCAACAATACATGAAGATGTTCAAGTTGGTTTTAGAAAAGGCAAGGAACCAGAGATTAAATTGAAAACATCTGCTTTATCTTTGAAAAAGCAAGAGAGTTCTATCAAAATATCTATTTCTGCTTTATTCTCTATCCCAAAGCCGTTGACTGTGTGGATCACAATAAACTGTGGAAAATTCTGAAAGATGGGAATACCAGATCTCCTGACCTGCCTCTTGAGAAATTTGTATGCAAATCAGGAAGCAACAGTTAGAACTGGACATGGAAGAACAGACTGGTTCCAAATAGGAAAAGGAGTATGTCAAGGCTGTATCTTGTCACCCTGCTTATTTAACTTATATGCAGAGGGTATCATGAGAAATGCCGGGCTGCAAGAAGCACAAGCTTGAATCAAGATTGCCAGGAGAAACATCAATAATCTCAGATATGAAGATGATACCACCCTTATGACAGAAAGTGAAGAAGAACTAAAGAATCTTTTGATGAAAGTGATAAAGTTGGCTTAAAGCTCAACATTCAGAAAACAAAGATCATGGCATCTGGTCCCATCAGTTCAGTTCAGTTCAGTAGCTCAGTCATGTCTGACTCTTTGTGACCCCATGAATTGCAGCATGCCAGGCCTCCCTCTCCATCACCAACTCCTGAAGTTCACTCAAACTCATGTCCATCGAATCAGTGATGCCATCCAGCTATCTCATCCTCTGTCGTCCCCTTCTTCTCCTGCGCCCAGTCCCTCCCAGCATCAGGGTCTCTTCCAATGAGTCAACTCTTCACATGAGGTGGCCAAAGTATTGGAGTTTCAACTTTAACATCAGCCTGGTTCCATCACTTCATGGCAAATAGATGGAGAAACGGTGGAAACAGTGGCAAAATTTATTTGGGGGGGGGGCTCCAAAATCACTGCAGATGGTGATTGCAGCCAGGAAATTAAAAGATGCTTACTCTTTGGAAGAAAAGTTATGATCAACCTAGACAGCATATTAAACAGCAGAGATGTTCCTTTCCCAACAAAGGTCCATCTAGTCAAGGCTATGGTTTTTCCAGTATTCATGTATGGATATGGGAGTTGGAATATAAAGAAAGCTGAGCAACAAATAATTGATGGTTTTGAACTGTAGTGTTGGAAAAGACTCTTGAGATTCCCTTGGACTGCAAAGAGTTCCAGCCAGTCCATCCTAAAGGAGATCGGTCTTGAGAGTTCATTGGAAGTACTGATACTGAAGATGAAACTCCAATACTTTGGTCACGTGATGCAAAGAGCTGACTCATTTGAAAAGACCCTGATGCTGGAAAAGACTGAAGCCAGAAGGAGAAGGGGACGACAGGGATGAGATGTTTGCATGGAGTCACTGAATCAATGGACACGAGTTTGAGTAAGCCCCGGGAGTTGGTGATGGACACAGGGAGGCGTGGCTTGCTGCATTCCATGGGTTTTCAAAGAGTTTAAAACGACTGAGCAACTGAACTGAACTGAACTGAACTGAACTGTTTTACTTTTAAAAATTCAGTTCTAATTGCTTATCAGTACAATTTTATGAAATTCATATTAAACAAATTATTCACAATAAGTAAAGCATAAAAAGTAAGCAATTCTACATTGATAGATTTCTCATATGTGAAACTTACTCTCTTGAAAATTTCAAATGACAATTTTTTATAAAATTCTTGGTTTTCACACCTGTGACTGATTCATGTCAATGTATGGCAAAACCCACCACAAAATAGTAAAGTAAATAGACTCCAATTAAAATAAACAAATAAATAACACACTAAATACTAAAAACAATTATTTTTATTTTCAGTGATAACATTTCTCATAAATGTATTCAGTTCAGTTCAGTCATTCAGTCCTGTCCAACTCTTTGCAACCCCAAGGGCTTAGCATGCTAGGCTTCCCTGTCCATCACCAACTCCCTGAGTTTACTTATACTCATATCCATCGAGTTGGTGATGTCATCCAACCATCTCATCCTCTGTCATCCCTTTCTCCTCCTGCCTTCAATCCTTCCCAGCATCAGGGTCTTTTCCATTGAGTCAGTTCCTCACATCAGGTGGCCAAAGAAATGGAGCTTCAACTTCAGCATCAGTCCTTCCAAAGAACATTCAAGGTTGATTTCTTTTAGGATTGACTGGTTTAATCTCCTTGCAGTCCAAAGGACTCTCAAGAGTCTTCTCCAATACCACAGCTCAAAAGATCAATTCTTCAGTGCTCAGCTTTCTTCATGATCCAATTCTCACATCTATACATGACTACTGGAAAAAACATAGCTTTGACTAGATGGATCTTTGTTGGCAAAGTAATGTCTCTTCTTTTTAATATACTCTCTAGCTTGGTCATATGCTTTCTTCCAAGGAGCAAGCATCTTTTAATTTCATGTTTGCAGTCACCACTTGCAGTGATTTTCTATCCAAAGAAAAGAAAGCCTCTCACTGTTTCCACTGTTTCCCTATTTGCCATGAAGTGATGGGACCAGATGCCATGATCTTAGTTTTTTGAATGTTGAGTTTTAAACCAGCTTTTTCACTCTCTCCTTTCTCTTTCATCAAGAGGCTCTTTAGTGCCTCTCTGCTTTCTGGCATAAGGATGGTATCATCTGCATATCTGAGATTATTGATATTTCTCCCGGCAGTCTTGATTCCAGCTTGGGCTTCAGCCAGTCCAACATTTCACAACATGTACTCTGCATATAAATTAATCAAGCACAGTGACAATGAACAGTCTTCACACATCCCTTTCTCAATCTGGAACCAGTCTGTTGTTCTATGTCCATTTCTAACTGTTGCTTCTTGACTTGCATGCAGATTTCTCTGGAGACGGGTAAGGTGGTCTGGTATTCCAATCTCTTTAAGTATTTTCCAGTTTGTTTGATTCACACAGTCAAAGGCTTTAGCATAGTCAGTGAAGCAGAAGTAGATGTCTTTCTGGAATTCTCTTGCTTTTTTGATGATCCAACATATGTTGGCAATTTGATCTCTGGTTCCTCTGCCTTTTTAAAATCCAGCTTGAACATCTGGAAGTTCTTGGTTCATGTACTGTTGAAGCCTGGCTTGGAGAATTTTGAGAATTACTTTGCTAGCATGTGAGATGTATACAATTGTGCAGTAGTTTGAAAATTCTTTGACATTGCCCTTCTTTGGGATTGGAATGAAAATTGACTTTTTCCAATCCTGTGGCCACTGCTGAGTTTTCCAATTTTGCAGGCATATTGAGGATAGCACTTTCATAGCATCATCTTTTAGAATTTGAAATTGCTCAGCTGGAATTCCATCACCTTACTAGATTTGTTCATGATGATGCTTTCTAAGGCCCACTTGACTTGCACTCCAGGATGTCTGGCTCAAGGTAACTGATCACACCATCGTGGTTATCTAGGTCATGAAGACTTTTTTCCATAGTTTTTCTGTTGCCACCTCTTCTTAATATCTTCTGCTTCTGTTAGGTCCATACTGTTTCTGTCCTTTATTGTGCCCATTTTTCCCTGAAATTTTCCTTTGGTATCTCTGATTTTCTTCAAGCAGTCTCTAGTCTTTCCCATCTTACTGTTTTCCTCTATTTCTTTGCATTAATCACTTAGGAAGGCTTTTACATCTTTCCTTGCTATTCTTTGGAACTTTTCATTCAGTTGGGTACATCTTTCCTTTTCTCTTTTGCCTTTCACTTCTCTTCTTTTCTCAGCTATTTGTAAACCCTCCTCAGACAACTATTTTGTCTTTTTGCATTTCTTTTTCCAGCAGATGGTTTTGAACCCTGCCTCCTGTACAGATATGTAATACCTGATAATTAGTCCCAGGTGGCACTAGTGGTAAAGAACCTGCCTGCTAATGCAGGAGTCCTAAAAGACTCAGTCCCATCCCTTGGTAGGGAAGATTCCCTGAAGGAAGAAATGGCAAGCCACTCCAGTATTCCTTCCTGGGAAACGTCATGGACAGTGGAGCCTGGTGGGCTACAGTCCATAGGGTCACACATTCAGACGTGACTGGAGTGACTTAGCGCAATACCTAACTGATAATTATTCTTAAATTAAGAAGCATATTACAGAATCTAGTGAAATTGTTCTAGACATCTAACTTTGTTTTTGTTACTGATCTTATCTGCTTTAGAAAGTCATGTTGTATTATATCATTTGCATGCAAAAATTAGACGCATTACAAATACTCAATATACGCATCATGAAAACTAGCAGCCCATTTTATAGCTTTAAAAAATTGCGAACAACCTGATTTTTCCTTTTACTTTGTAGAAATACTAAATGTTTATTAATTAAAACCTTTTGAACAAAATGTTTGATTCCTAGCATGTATTAATAGTTGTTTAGGATAAACTTCCATATTATTTCATAGTAATAATCACAACTTTAATGTGTTAGCTCTGTAATTAATAATTGTTGCTATATCAGTAGGCACTTTTTTTCACAGCAAGTCTTTTTCCAAGAAGGAAGGAATGTATCATATCAATCTACATTCTGACACAGTCTCACCCTTTAATCTATGTAACTACTTCAGAAGGTTTTCTGCTATCACAGCTATCTCTTCAGAACATACTTCTACCAAACAGACTGGAAACTACATTTTGAAACTGTATAATCTTTTATCTTTTAATAAAATATAAATATTGTCATATATCTAGCAATGAAACTAAAAAGATTATTCTTCCTTCCCATCTCTATTATGTCCAAATCATAGATACATTTTTTAAAAGTGTCATGTTAGACATACCTACACATTTGCCAGGTTGCAAGGAAAAATATCTTGATAGCTTTGATCTCTGAGGTCTATGACAAACAGGTCACAAGTATCTACTCTATATTTTACTCTGTAAAATGTAAGTTAACATATTTATGTCCAATATATGTTAATGAGACTCTACCAGAAGAAACTGGCAGAGAAAATCAAATTTCTGTGTAGGGGATTCAGGAAGTGCTTTAGTTAGGAGAAAAGGGAGTAGTTTTATTCCAGTATAAAATGATTAGCTGATTAGTTTCTCCATGTGAGAAAGAGGAATGTGTAGAACAAAATATAAATAGGTATAGTAAGTTGTAAAATTCTACAGACAGGCGATTTTACTTGTTGTGTTCAAAGCTACCAAAGGTTTGATGGGTTTATTAATAAGAATTGTTTGAAAAGTGCTTTTATATTAAATAGTATATTGATACAAAACTAGAATCTGGTTTTCTCTCTGTTAAAATGACATATTTTCTTCAGTTACTGGTTTGTTCTAAATAAGAGTTTGCAAAATGTGTATCTTGGCCTTCTGAATAATCTACCTGGAAGGTAAAAATTCTGTGTCATGTCACAATTGTTCCCTGTGCTTTATTTTGACTTTATCATGACCTTAGTTAGTTAAAAAATAAGATTTTTTTTCACTTTTATGCTAAGTTCTTATTATATCTTATGTATATACAAAACATCACTTATTGTTATGTGGATTTTTTTTTGTTTTGTATGCCAAAAGCAAGCAAATATCCTTGTCAGTTGCATTTATTTTTTTAATGAACTTTCATTAGATCTTTTGTTTTTGAAAATTATCCATGGTAAATTAATCACTAAAGTCTTGCATTCTCTCGACATAGTTTTTTGTTCTACTCTAGTATTTTGTTGGGGAGAAGGCAATGGCAACCCACTCCAGTATTCTTGCCTGGAGAATCCCAGGGACGGGGGACCCTGGTAAGCTGCTGTCTATAGGGTTGCACAGAGTCGGATACGACTGAAGCAACTTAGCAGCAACAGCAGCAGTACTTCATTGAAAGCACTTTCAAACCAGCTACAGAGCAGAATGCTGTTTATAAAAAAAAATGGACTCTCTCAGAGACTCTTAGAAAATGACTATACCAGGTACTCTTGAACATATATTTCATATGGTGTTCCTTAAATAACTTTATTTGAGACCATACCATTGGACAGTCAGGGTTTTTTGTTTTTTTTTTTTTTTTAACTCTAATGTAGAAGCAAACAGGTTCACAAGACAACCCAGAATCTATCAGAACAGGATTACATAGGCCACAAAGAACTCATAAAGAATGAATTATGAATCAGTTCAGTTCAGTTCAGTCACTCAGTCGTGTCTGACTCTTTGCGACCCCATGAATCGCAGCACACCAGGCCTCCCTGTCCATCACCAACTCCCAGAGTTCACCCAAACTCATGTGCATCAAGTCGGTGATACCATCCAGCCATCTCATCCTCTGTCATCCCCTTCTCCTCTGGCCCCAATCCCTCCCAGCATCAGGGTCTTTTCCAATGAGTCAATTCCTTTCATGAGGTGACCAAAGTATTGGAGTTTCAACCTCACCATCAGTCCTTCCAATGAACACCCAGGACTGATCTCCTTTAGGATTGACTGGTTGGCTCTCCTTGCAGTCCAAGGGACTCTCAAGAGTCTTCTCCAGCACCACAGTTCAAAAGCATCAATTCTTCCAGCACTCAGCTTTCTTCACAGTCCAACTATCACATTCAATACTGCTGACTTAACCTATTTTCTTGATATGAGGAATCCTTTTTTTGTTTGTTTGTTTTTTCTTATTCTCTCTATAACTTCTAACAATTTAGTAGACTACATTCTTACAAACATAAATATATTAATCTAGATCCCATCATATTTTGTAAACTCTTATTGACTGAATATTCTTATTTTATGGCAGTATAAACTTGTTAGGTTCAGTAAGTATCTATCTTCCTTTGTTAGCAGGACATAATTGAAAATACTGATAATTAAAAAAAAAAAAAAAAAACACCAACAACATAATTTTGGCTGAAATGTATTTGGGAATGACGTTTTGAATCACATATGATTAGAAACTATTAAAGGGCTTCCCAAGTGGCACTAGTGTTAATGAATTCATCTGACAGTGCAGGAGACTTGGGAGGCAGGATTTCAATCCCTGCATTGGGAAGATCCCCCAGAGTGGGAAATGGCAACCCACTCCAGTATTCTTGCCTGGAAAATGTCATGGATATAGGAGTCTGGTGGGCTATATTCCATGGAGTCCTAAAAGGGTCAGACACAAACAAGTAAGTGAACACTTAAAAAGACATTACTAATGAGTTCAAGTTAACTTTATGAAGCCAAAACTCACAAAGCCCTAAGTAGGAAAACCAATGAAGTACCTAGCTCAGGTTAACGATTGGTAAGGATGAGCATTTCTTTTCAGACACAGGGAACTTAGGATATTTTTAGAATCTCTAGAAGAGAGAAATTCACCCAAATTTATAACTACTGTAGGTAAAATAAAATGATGAATTCTTGGCTTGGCTGCCCAGACTTAAGAGGTTTTTAAAACCATACCTGAGATTCCTGGCGAAAAGTTCCAGCAAAGTAAATTTTAGAAGATCTATAAGCATAAATCACCATTCAAACAATATCTATGAAATAATGAAGCCAAATCTAATGATAGAAACCTCAACTTCTGATCTAGAATATTTATTTTCATTCCAATCACAAAGAAAGCCAATGAGAAAGAATGTTCAAACTATTGCACAATTGTACTCATCTCACACTCTAGCAAAGTAATTCTCAAAATTTTGCAAGCCAGACTTCAACAGTACATGAACCGTGAACTTCCAGATGTTCAATCTGAATTCAGAAAAGGCAGAAAACCAGAGGTCAAATTGCCAACATCCGTTGGATCATTGGAAAACCAAGAGAGTTCCAGAAAAACATCTACTTCCGCATTATTGATTATGTCAAAGACTTTGACTGTGTGGAACAGAAAAAAATGTAGAAAATTCTTTAAAAGATGGGAATACCAGACTACCTGACTTGTCTCCTGAAAAATCTGTATGCAGGTCAAGAAGTAACAGTTAGAACTGGACATGGAACAACACACTAGTTCCAAATTTGGAAAGGAGGTCATCAAGGCTGTATATTGTCCCCATGCTTATTTAACATATATGCAGAGTACATCATGAGAAATGCTGGGCTGGATAACACACAAGTTGGAATCAAGATTGCCAGGAGAAATATCAATAACCTCAGATATGCAGATGACACCACTCTCATGGCAGAAAGTGAAGAAGAACCAAAGAGCCTCTTGATGAAAATGAAAGAGGAGAGTGAAAAAGTTGGCTTAAAACTAAACAATCAGAAAACTAAAATCATGGCATCCAGCCCCATTCCTTTTGGCAAACAAATGGGAAAACAATGGCAACAGTGATAGAATTTATTTTGGGGCGCTCCTAAATCACTGCAGATGGTGACTGAAACCTTGAAATTCAAAGATGCTTGCATCTTGGAAGAAAATCTGTGACCAACTTAGACAGCATATTAAAAAGCAGAGACATTACTTTGCCAACAAAGGTCCATCTAGTCAAATGTAGGGTTTTTCCAGTAGTCACATATAGACGTGAAAGTTGGACTATAAAGAAAGCTGAGCACCAAAGAATTGATCTTTTGAACTGTGATGTTGGAAAAGACTCTTGAGACTCCCTTGAACTGCAAGATTAAACCAATCAATCCTAAAAGAAATTAACCTTGAATGTTCATTCGAAGGGCTGATGCTGAAGCTGAAGCTTCATTACTTTGGTCATCTGATACGAAGAACTGAGTCATTAGAAAANGAAAGCTGAGCACCAAAGAATTGATCTTTTGAACTGTGATGTTGGAAAAGACTCTTGAGACTCCCTTGAACTGCAAGATTAAACCAATCAATCCTAAAAGAAATTAACCTTGAATGTTCATTCGAAGGGCTGATGCTGAAGCTGAAGCTTCATTACTTTGGTCATCTGATACGAAGAACTGAGTCATTAGAAAAAAACCTGATGCTAGAAAAGATTGAAGGCAGGAGGAGAAGGGGTCAACAGAGGATGAGATGATAGGATAGCATACCAACTTGATGGACATGAGTTTGAGCAAGCTCTGGACTTTGGCGATGGACAAGGAAGTCTGACACGCTGCAGTCCATGGGGTTGCAAAGAGTCAGACACGTCTGAGTGACTGAAATGAACTGAACCTTTATTTGACACTCAGTTCAGTCCCTCAGTTGTGTCCGATTTTTTGCGACCCCATGAATTGCAGCACGCCAGGCCTCCCTGTCCATCACCAACTCCCGGAGTTCACTCANGGCAAGAATATACAGTGGATTAAAGACAATCTCTTTAACAAGTGGTGCTGGGAAAACTGGTCAGCCACTTGTAAAAGAATGAAACTAGATCACTTTCTAACACCATACACAAAAATAAACTCAAAATGGATTAAAGATCTAAACGTAAGACAAGAAACAATAAAACTCACTGAATATTTTTAAGAGATTTTATTTAGGTCATACTTGAATGGTCTAGTGGTTTTCCCTACTTTTTTCATCTTAATTCTGATTTTGGCAATAAGGCATTCATCATGTGAGCCACAATGAGCCCCCAGTCTTGTTTTTGCTGACTATACAGTGCTTCTCCATCTTTTTCTGCAAAGAATATAATCACTCTGATTTCAGTATTGATATCTGGTGATGTCCATTTGTAGAGCCTTCTTTTGTGTTATTGGAAGAGGATATTTGCTATGACTAGTGTGTTCTCTTGGCAAAACTCTGTTAGCCTTTTATCTGCTTTGTTTTGTATTCAAAGGCCAAATTTGCCTGTTACTTCAGGTAACTCTTGACTTCCTACTTTTGCATCCCAGTCCCCTATAGTGAAAAAGGACATCTCTTTTGTGTGTTATTTCTAGAAGGTCTTGTAGGTCTTCATAGAACTGTTCAACTTCAACTTCTTCAGCATTACTAGTCGAAGCATAGACTTGGATTACTGTGATATTGAATAGTTTGCCTTGGAAATGAACAGAGATGATTCTGTCGTTTTTGAGATTGCATCCAAGTACTGCATTTCAGGTTCTTTTGTTGACTACAAGGGCTACTCTCTTTCTTTTAGAGGATTCTTGCCCACTGTAGTAGATTTAATGGTCCTCTGAGTTAAACTATCTTTTCCAGTCCATTTCAGTTTGCTAATTCCTAAAATGCNTCCAAGTACTGCATTTCAGGTTCTTTTGTTGACTACAAGGGCTACTCTCTTTCTTTTAAAGGATTCTTGCCCACTGTAGTAGATTTAATGGTCCTCTGAGTTAAACTATCTTTTCCAGTCCATTTCAGTTTGCTAATTCCTAAAATGCTGATGTTCACTCTTGCCATCTCCTGTTTGACCACTTCTAATTTGCCTTGATTCATGGATCTAACATTCCAGGATCCTGTATAGTATTGCTCTTTATAGTTTTAGACTTTACTTCCACCACCAGTCACATCCACAACTGGGTGCTGTTTTTCCTTTGGCTCTGTCTCTACATTCTTTCTGGAGTTGTTTCCCCACTATTCTCCAGTAGCATATTGGGCACCTACTGACCTGGGGAGTTCACCTTTCAGTGTTCTATCTTTTTGCCTTTTCATGCTGTTCATGGGGTTCTCAAGTCAAGAATACTGAAGTGGTTTGCCATTTTCTTCTCCAGTGGACCATGTTTTGTCAGAACTCTCCACCATGACCTATCTGTTTTGGGTGACTCTACAACTTATTAGTTTCAAGAAATTCAACAAGTGCTTCTGCATAACTGAAAGGTTTTCATCCATCAAATTCTTAGAACTCACTAGACTGAATACTTTCTAGTGTACAACATCTGGCTTTTTACTTTAATATAATCTTTCATATTAATATTTCTCATTTTTATTTTAAAAGTCTGTCTTTTAAGATGTCTTTACATAACACAACAGACATTTGCTATTATCTCTCAATAGATGGTTTAATTGCTTTTACAGGGCCAATGCCAACAAGAGTTCTCAGAAGCCTACTTCTTAAAAGTTACTTTTCCCCACTCTGATTTATAATCCCCTCTGAGTTATTCAGCAATTAATGATATTCATTTGGTTTAAACAAATGATGGAGCTGACAGTGAATCTCCCTCATCCTATGGTAATAGAGCCCTTTCTTCTATTTCAATTGTACTTTTTAATAAAGATTCTCTTACCTCATATCACAATTTGTTACACTACCATTCTACAATATTTAGAAAACTTATCTTTTCTTGACAAATTAACTAAGTGAAAATACTTCATAATCTGTAAATTAAAAGTGGAAAAAAATAATACAAATGTCATTCATTATTTTTTCAAGTCCTGTTAAACTATAAACTAAAAACCAGGCTTAATTAAAAGTATGGGGAGGGAGGTGGGAGGAGGGTTCAGGATGGGGAACACATGTACACCTATGGTGGATTCATGCTGATGTATGGCAAAACCAATACAATATTGTAAAACAAAAAATATATAGAAAAAAAACACAATATGATGTAAAAATATTGAGTCATTATAAAACCAATGACACATTTTCTCTGATTATATATCCTTTTGAGTTATACTTAACAAATTACCTTTAAAATATCACATGTTGTATTGTGATTCTTCTACACATAAGCATCTTATTCTACATCAACTTATTCCCCATGATGAACTTCATCAAAACTAGTCTAAACCTGTTCAATGTTGAATCCACTGATTACACACATACAAGCATGAGGAGCCTTCAGTAAGACAGGAAATTAGTGGATAGGAAGATAGCATTAAGACTGAATATTAAAAGCTCTCCTTGTTTAAATATGGGTCTTACATAGCTAAGGACTAATCAATTTTAAAATATTAATTTTCTAAATTAATTTTAAAGATGAGAGAAATGCTTAAATACTCTGTATCTTTGAAGATCAAAGGGTATGTTTCTAATTCACTCTGTTAGATTCATTTCCAGAATTCTTTTTGACATGTTTTCTTACTATGTTTTAATGTAATTTTTAGTCTCACCTCATATTATCTCTTTATATATTTCAACAAATAAAAAATATAATAACCAATAGGAAGTTAATCAAAATATCAAAGGTAAAAATTTTTCTACACAATCAACTTGAGAAATCTTAACGTCTGATCTTCAAAATTGAAGATTTTGTCATTTTGGCTCTATAGGATAGACAAGTTATTTAACATAATATATATGGTTGATATCCTAGAAAGGAAATTATTTTAAATATGTAAATATTATTTAGGGATCATAGTGGTATGTGGATAGAGCATATTAACACTAAGAAATTTTTCAAAAACTCATATAGGTTCCTTACCCAGCACAAAAAGAATACATTAACATCAAAAAGCAGATTTGAAGTCACTTGCCCTCTTCTTCACTAAGCAAAAATCTGGTGGCCACACTGAGAGTGAATTAACATTTTTACTGTTTTTTTATATATGAAATCAAACCCAGGAATCATATTGATGTTCACAAAATATTATTAATGCAGTGGTATGTAGATTATTATTAAAGCGCACTCAAACTGATACACAAAGTAATCTCCCACCCTCCTCCAAACTTTCCTTACAAGACCACAGATACAAAAAACAAAGTCACACAATAAATGGTAACAAAATAAAAAGTTTCTTCTCCTGTACTATGAGTTCCTCATTGATAGACAGAATATAAAGCCATCAACTCTGATTCTCTCATATCTATATAGTTCTTGGGCCAATAATTTTTTCATTAATTTTCACAGTTGGCTTCAATGAATGGTTATCAAAATATCTACAGACACCTACCATATAGTAATTATTTATCTTTCTTTATTACATAGTTAATAATATGCATCATCTTAAAATATCGTTCAAGAAAAGATTTCTGTCAATAATTTCTATTTTCTCTTTGTAATATTATCATTAATATTGCAGTGTGAAACTTTAAATGCTTCCACAACTTTTGGTGTTGTCTGTACATTTAACAAAAAATTATTCACTTTTACTGCATGGAAATTATTTAAGCATGCTATTTTTTGCATATTATTTTTTAAAATCTTCCTTAAATTACTGGATCAAAGATAAAAGAGTCAATGACAATTTCCAACTTATTATTCCCAGTTCTTCCTTCTCCACTCCTACAATCAGTGAGCATCACCACCAGTCCACTAGACAACTCATGTCTAAGTCTCCCTCTACTAAGGAGGTACAGAAAGCATCCTAGTCTAGGATGGTGGTTAGTCACAGGTAAGGTGACATTTGAGAGTGGACAAAATCAAGGTAGACTCTTCAGGCTACAGGACAGTTATGTTGCAACTCAGTGTTCAGATCAAAAGGCTGCAGTGTTGGACAAAAGCACTCCACAGTTAGCTATGATCCATGCAGTCTCCTGGTGCCTAATACTGAAGGTGTTTTCTGTCTACTCCTCAGACAAGACAAGCCTTTCCTTTCCTGCTTCCTTTCTCTCTCCATTTGGTGCCTTCTCTTTCCTTTCTTTCATCTCCTGTCCCAGTTTCTTCCCTTTCTTCTCTCTTTCCTTTCCTATATGTATCATGCAAGACTTTCTGTGGATGGTTCTGAAGTGAGTGATTGAAGTTACTCATGTAGTTGAGAAGAGTAGAATATTTCTCAGGCTATAAGCTGGATGGTTCACAAGGAAACAGGGGAAACACATCAATTAATCCTTAAAGAAATGATCTTGCCAGATACTTATGCCCCTATTTGACAAGGCTTTACAATGGAAAATAAACTGGGGAATAGTGGTAAATTAATCTCCAGTCAAATATAATTCAATTTTTGTTGTTGTTGTTTATTTTTTAATATAAATTTATTTATTTTTTTTTAATTAATTTTTATTTTTTTAGTTTGTTTTGCTTTAATTGGAGATTAATTACAATATTGTATTGGTTTTGCCATATATCAACATGAATCTGCCACAGTTGTACACGTGTATATTTCATTTTTTTGGAGATATTCATAAATGCATTTTCTATTTGCACTTTTATTTTCTTGCTGCCTATGTGAAATCCTGCCACTTGCACATTTATGTGGCTCAACATATACAGATTTTCATTTCACATTCAGCACTGGAGATCATTTCACTCTTTGTTTATGATGTTATTTGGGGTTGTTGTGTTTATGTAACTCTTTCTATCACTTGTCATGCTTCAGTGAACCACATTTCAGTCATGGGTTTATTTTGAATATTGGGGATATTATGCAACACAAGGATAAAAAAATACAAATTTAATAATGTTAACTGTAGCATGAAAATACATTAGATGAGACAAACTGTATCTTATTAGCTAGATATTTACAAATGTCAAACCAATATTGTCCTGGAAAAGACATATATAACCTTAGCAATGGTCCCCAATCACTTTAGCACTGGGGACTGGTTTCATGGAGGACAATTTTTCCATGGGCCATGGGGGATGGGAGATGGTTTGGGGATGATTCAAGTATATTATATTTATTATGCACTTTATTTCTATTATGATGACATCGGTTCCACCTCAGATCATCAGACATTAGATCCCAGAGGTTGGGAAGCCCGGCTTTAGAGGACATAGTTATCATTAACTGTATGAGTAATGGTATTTCTAGGAAAATAAAAATTAGCTTTACATTTCAGATTTGTTTAAGGCTATGAACAAATTGTTTAATGGATTTGGATTTTTTTTTTTCTCTTCAAACTGACAAACTGCCTTCAGCATGGCCAGAAACCATACTTGAACAAATACCACTCTGTCAAAAAAATGCCACTATGTTTTCCTTCACACTTCTTGTCTCTAAATTTCCTTTATATTACTTTTTTTTTTTTTTTTGCCTTCTGAGACATTACATGTGTACACACACGCACATTATAATTAGGAAATAAATTAGAAGGACTCCTGTGTTTTGACCTCTTATCATAATTTAAAGCAATTAATAAAGAGCACAGGAACATAAAAACATATCTTGACCTTAGAGTGCTTATCTCTATGAAGCCAGATAAAACACAGCAGTAGCTTTCACTTGTCCACAGCTTACATCCTCTCCACAGAATATGCAATGACAGCACCCTTACTCCAGAGGGATGCTGTGCAATATCAAGAGCACAGAGAATCTAAAGGAAGGAGACTGAAACCATTGTGAAAAAAAAAAAAAAAAAGCATTGCTGATTACAGCGATAATGATATTGCATATCCATTTAGAAAAGGGCATTCTGGAAAGTGTCGAAATTGACTTCTCTTACACACACTCAGTGCTATGATTAACAAGCATGTGCATTTATATACAAAAGTAGTTTGATGAACTTTCTAATAAGTAGTTGGCAAATTAATTTTATTGCAAAAATAACTATTCACTGTGTTAGTACCAATAAACTGGTTCAAACTGACATCAAACTTCTTCTCCTTACTTGTAAAACAGGAACAGTAATACCTAAACTTCCTGTCTGAAGTCAGCATGTACTGAACACATATCCTGGAGCAAGACTCATTCTAGAGGAACAATACTGAGTCTTAATTCTTGCCTTCAGTCTGTGTGCAGGGTAGGGTGGGGATTGGAGCATGCGCTACTGAAATAGTTATTATATTAAACATTATAGAAGGCAGAGGAAAAGACAGTATTAACTGAATCCTCAACATGTTGGTTTATATTTTATCATTAGTTTTAAAAGCCATATTGAGTGAGATACTTTATCTAGTAGAGTTTATGGAAGGATCAATTATACAGCAGGAGAGTGAAAGGGAGAAGGGAATAAAAATGCTGCAAGAGTTGCCTTTACAGTAGGGATGGTGTGTAAGTCTTGAGTTTCTACATATACAAAGCAATACTGATAGCTTCTGACCTCAATGACAGACTATTCAGACAAAACTTGCTTTCTACTCATGGCTGAGTATATTTTTATGAAGTAGTATCATAAAGAAAAAGAGATTATCAAGGAAGACATTGATGCTAAAATCAATTATAAGCTTGTTAATATGTTCAGTTTCATCCATTTCAGGCCTGGTATAAACAATGGACATTTTAGCACTCCTTTTATATTGACAGAACTAAGAATTCTCAGTTCTATTATGATGGCAAAATATGTCCTCTTGTCAAAAGTGAGTAATTATGACAACTATATTTCATGTATCTGGGAAGAAGGCCATATTTAAAACTTCTTGGCTATTATTTTGAGGAACTAGAGGATTCCTAAGGCAATCAGGCTAAACAGTAGATGATTGGAAAAGGAGAGTTTTTGGAAATTAAAAAAAAAAAAAAAAAGCCAGAAGGAAAGAATTGGGGTACTTTTACAAGGGCAACTAAAAATATAGACTCGTTGACAAATATAGATTCTGATAAAAATGGATAAATTATATATGTACATCTTTAAGATAATTATATTTCTTTGTATACTATACTTGAAGTAACTGTAAGTGGTTCTCTCAAGGCTAGATACGAGCAGTTGTGATCATTTTGTCACCTAATACTTGCCAGATATTTTAAAATTATTCACTTGCATTCTTCACAATATAGACCCATATGAAGAGATGAAAACGCTGAGTAACATGTTATAAAATACCACACTAGAGATCAGCTGAAGGCTAAAAACCTATGGTCTCTTCTTGATATATTGTATGACCTAAGAACATGTAGACTCAAAAATAATGGAAGACTGAGAGACAAAGGACAATATTTGAAATATGAAAATGTGTTTAAAATAAAACAATAAGTCAAACAAATATTTTAAAAATCTAATGAACATATATGAGAGACCAAGTTTGAGAAGACAACTTTTGGCTTTGCCTTGTATAAGTTTCTTCTTAAACCAAACTTCTTCTAAAAAGAGAAGGTTAACATAGATTTTCCCAAAGGTCTCTCCAAGCATGAAAGTCAGCACAATTGAAGAGAGCATAGATTTTAAGGTTATTTTCTGAATTTTAATCTGAAATTTAGCACATATTGGCTAGGTGAACAGTGGCTAGTTAATTAGCTTTAATGAGTCTAAATTTCGTCTTAAATATGTACCTTTTAAGACTGTGCAGGGGAGGGGATTATATTTTTTTTTAAATGGAAATTAAGTGATTGGCCATTGCAGTCAGTACCTAAATCATCTATCACTTTTTATTAATCTAAAATTCTATATATTATAAGTGCTAGATTACTAAGATTATGCTCTAAAGATTACTGTTTCTAGGTCTTTCTAGTTAAGTGAACTTGGGCAAATATCTGTTTTTTCATGTGTAAATAGGGTGTAAATGTAAGCTTTCCTTTCCACTCATTGTTATAAAGAAGAAAAATAACATAAAAACATAGTCATGAAAATAGCTACACTCATGAAAAAATAGACATGGAAGGAATTAGCCCTTCTGGGTACTTACAATGTTCTAGGGGATTTGTTTGCAGTATTATCTTCATTTCAATCCTGTGAGGTTTTATTGTTATTATTATTCCACAAGTAAGAAACTGCAGCAAGGGTAGCTTGGTCAAGGTTAATCCAAGTCATCCAACTGTTAAGTCATAGAGCAGCAAACTCAGTTCAAGTGTGCTCATCTACTCTCTCCACACATGACTTCTGAATAATCAGGTTGTTAGTAAGAGAAAAGGACTATTTAATCTTAAAGCAAGAATGATAAAGAGAAGGGTAAAGAATAGGCTAATAGATGCTATGAACAACTATCTAAGTGTCTGCTCATTTAGCAGAACAAAATAAAACTCACTAAGCTGAGGAAGTGTCATAGACAATAAGTAAACAAATCACAGAGGAAATGTATAATTATTAAATACAACAAAATTGTTTAATGTGTATTTCTAATAGTATGTTTTTCCTATTTTTATAAAACTACCAGTGAGAAATGGAAGAAAAATGCATGATAATTCATCATATATTCTGATACATTTCAGCTGCGGATTAAAGGAACCATGCCAGTTGCTGCAACTCCAGACAGAGAGTGAAGAAATCCTATACGAGCCCCCTGGGTTTATAGAAGTCTATCAATCACCCTGTCGGTCTTCCGGATCATTATTCAAGTTGCTATACCCAATTTTGCTGGATATATCAGATCAACTCCAGTTCCATAGGTAATTTCTCTCCCTAATGGGTTTGGAATTTGTTCTTTTTTTTTTATTATTATCTTTGGGCTAATGTCCTGCTCAAAATCTTTTTGAAAATGATGGTAAGAATATTAATCATTACCTGTGTGCATGTGTGTGCATAAGTGCGCATGCGTTTCCTTCACAAACGATTACCTTACTGTTAATACACAGGGAATTTAAAGGTATACACAGAACAGCTATTTAGTGCTGGTAATATTAGCTGAATATTATGCATTCTTATGTTATTATTAACATATTATTTTATATATTCCTTTGCTTATTCTAAGGGATCTTCAAGGAGAGGGAAAAACATATTTAATGGTTCAAATTTGATGCAAAAATCTGGCATATATCCAATGATCAGATCAATAAAGAACAACACACTGGGAAGATTTAACTGAATATTTATCAAAATTCAATCAGCAAACAGATATATACACACAAATATAAATATATATGTATATACATGGTCACTAATTTTATTACTACAGAAAATATTTATTAATGATATCTATAATTTTATTAATTATATGCAATACCCACGGGGCAACCCAAGACAGGCGGGGCATGGTGGAGAGGTCTGACAGAATGTGGTCCACTGGAAAAGGGAATGGCAAACCACTTCAGTATTTTTGCCTTGAGAATCCCATGAACAGTATGGAAAGGCAAAATGATAGCATACTGAAAAAGGAACTCCCCAGGTCAGTAGGTGCCCAATATGCTATTGGAGATCAGTGGAGAAATAACTCCAGAAAGAATGAAGGGATGGAGCCAAAGCAAGAACAAAACCCAGCTGTGGATGTAACTGGTGATAGAAGCAAGGGCCGATGCTGTAAAGAGCAGTATTGCATAGAAACCTGGAATGTTATGTCCATAAATCAAGGCAAATTGGAAGTGGTCAAACAAGAGAAGGCAAGAGTGAATGTCAACATTCTAGGAATCAGCAAACTAAAATGGACTGGAATGGGTGAATTTAACTCAGATGACCATTATGTCTACTAGTGTGGCCAAGAATCCTTCAGAAGAAATGGAGTGGCCATCGTGGTCAACAAAAGAGTCCAAAATGCAGTACTTGGATGCAATCTCAAAAACAATAGAATGATCTCTGTTGATTTCCAAGGCAAACCATTCAATATCACAGTTATCCAAGTCTATGCCCCAACCAGTACTGCTGAGGAAGCTGAAGTTGAATGGTTCTATGAAGACCTACAAGACTTTTTAGAACTAACACCCAAAAAAGATGTCCTTTTCATTATAGTGGACTGGAATGCAAAAGTAGGAAGTCAAGAAACACCTGGAATAACAGGCAAATTTGGCCTTGGAATGCAGAATGAAGCAGGGCAAAGACTAATAGAGTTTTGCCAAGAAAATGCACTGGTCATAGCAAACACCCTCTTCCAACAACACAAGAGAAGACTTTACACATGGACATCACCAGATGGTCAACACCAAAATCAGATTGATTATATTCTTTGCAGCCAAAGATGGAGAAGTTCTATATAGTCAACAAAAACAACACCAGGAACTGACTGTGGCTCAGGTCATAAACTACTTATTACAAATTCAGAGTTAAATTGAAGAAAATAGGGAAAACCATTATACCTTTCAGGTATGACCTAAATCAAATCCCTTATGATTATACAGTGGAAGTGAGAAATAGATCTAAGGGCCTGGATCTGATAGATAGAATGCCTGATGAACTATGGAATGAGGTTCATGACATTGTATAGGAATAGGGATCAAGACCATCCCAATGGAAAAGAGATGCAAAAAAGCAAAATGACTGTCTGAGGAGACCTTACAAATAGCTGTGAAAAGAAGAGAGGTGAAAAACATAGGAGAAAGGAAAAGATATAAGCATCTGAATGCAGAGTTCCAAAGAATAGCCAAAAGAGATAACAAAGACTTCTTCATCAATCAATGCAAAGAAATAGAGGAAAAGAACAGAATGGAAAGGACTAGAGATCTCTTCGAGAAAATGAGAGATACAAAGGGAACATTTCATGCAAAGATGGGCTCGATAAAGGACAAAAATGGTATGGACCTAACAGAAGCAGAAGATATTAGAAGCAGAAGCAGAAGAAGAGGTGGCAAGAATACACAGAAGAACTGTACAGAAAAGATCTTCACAACCCAGATAATCACAGTGGTGTGATCACTCATCTAGAGCCAGATAACCTGGAATGTGAAGTCAACTGGGTCTTAGAAAGCATCACTACGAACAAAGCTAATGGAGGTGATGGAATTCCAGTTGAGGTATTTCAAATCCTNCACCTCTCTCCCCATACCATCCCTCTGGGTTATCCCAGTGCACCAGCCCCAAGCATCCTGTATCCTGCATCGAACCTAGACTGGCAATTCATTTCTTATATGATATTATACATGTTTCAATGCCATTCTCCCAAATCATCCCACCCTCTCCATCTCCCACAGAGTCCAATAGACTGTTCTATACATCTTGTCTCTTTTGCTGTCTCGCATACAGGGTTATCATTACCCAACAATCTTGATTCCAGCTTGTGATTAATTCAGCCCATCGTTTCTCATGATGTATACTGCATATAAGTTAAATAAGCAGGGTAACAATATACAGACTTGATGTACTCATTTCCCTATTTGGAACCAGTCTATTTTTCCATGTACAGTTCTAACTGTTGCTTACTGACCTGCATACAGGTTTTTCAAAGGCTGGTCAGGTGGTCTGGTATTCCCATCTCTTGAATAATTTTCCACAGTTTATTGTGGTTCAGACAATCAAAGGCTTTGGCATAGTCAATAAAGCATAAGTAGATTTTTTCTGAAACTCTCTTACTCTTTCGATGATCCAAAGGACGTTGGCAATTTGATCTCTGGTTCATCTAACTTTTCTAAATCTAGCTTGAACATTTGGAATTTCATGATTCATGTATTGTTGAAGCCTGGCTTGGAGAATTTTGAACATTACTAGCGTGTGAGATGAATGCAGTTGAATAGTAGTTGNAAGGACGTTGGCAATTTGATCTCTGGTTCATCTAACTTTTCTAAATCTAGCTTGAACATTTGGAATTTCATGATTCATGTATTGTTGAAGCCTGGCTTGGAGAATTTTGAACATTACTAGCGTGTGAGATGAATGCAGTTGAATAGTAGTTGGAGCATTCTTTGCCATTGCCTTTCTTTGGGATTGCAATGAAAACTGACCTTTTCCAGTCCTGTGGCCACTGCTGAGTTTCCAAATTTGCTGACGTATTGACTTTAGCACTTTCACAGCATCATCTTTCAGGATTTGAAATAGCTCAACTGGAATTCCATCACCTCCACTAGCTTTTTTCGTACTGATGCTTCCTAAGGTCACTTGACTTCACATTCCAGTATGTCTGGCTCTAGGTGAGTGATCTTATCATTGTGATTATCTGGGTCATGAAGATCTTTTTTGTACAGTTCTTCTGTGTATTCTTGACACCTCTTCTTAATATCTTCTGCTTCTGTTAGGTCCATACCATAGCCCCCATAGCACTTTAGAAATGTGAAATAAGCAGTGAACAGTTAGTTTTGAAGCCACTGTGGGTTGTCCTCATTTTCTGCATATTAATGCCCTAGATTACAAGAAGATATTTAAAATGTATTAAAATTTAAATGTTTCTAAACTTTGATGGTATATTTATAATTCTTGGATCTAAATAACATAACAAAACAGGATAACTTTTGAAAGTCCAACCATAAAAGAATAATAGAATAAAATATTCAGCCCAGTATTACTGAAAGTTATACCATGATTAGAAAGAATGCATTTGATCTAGATAATTTTATTAATTGGTAATTTCTTTTTTTAATTACATCACTCCCTTGCTAAGAGTCCTTTACTCTAAATCCACAATTACATTAAAAGAGAGACACAATAATGCATACAACAGTGTCAATTGATAAAAGCAGATAACCCTTTTAAAGTAAATAACTAGTGTATGTAGTATTTTTAAATGTTTGTGCATAAGTACAATGGTAAAGAATATGTCTGCCAATGCAGGAAACTTGATTTTGATCCCTGGGTTGCGAAGATAATCAGGAGCAGGAAATGGTAATTCACTCCAGTATTCTTGCCTGGAGAATGCAGTGGACAGAGGCGACGGATGGTCTACATGCACAGAGTCTGGCACAACTTAATGACTGAGCACACTGGCACAAGTGATTACGTATATGCTGAATAGCAGTAAATATCACTGCTTATTTATCAATAATTCATATCAGAGGTAGCCAATTATGACCTACAGGCCAAATACACCAACACCTTGTTTTTGAAAATAAAGTTTGAAACAGTCATACTCTTGGTTTACATATTATCCATGGCTACCTTTATGTTACAATGATAGAGCTGAGTATTTACAACTGACCACATGGCCAGCTAAGTCTAAAATATTTACTTCTGGACTTTACAGGTGAATTATTTGCTGCCCCTGATTTTGAGAAATACTGTAATTCCCTGGCTATTACATTTGAGCATTTGGATAGTCCCAAAAGAAAGAAATGGTGAGTTTAGGGAAATGAAATATATTTTATTTTGTTGTTTAAAAAAATGAGTTGTAAAAGAGAAAACAAATGTAGTTTGGCCTTTGACTAAATCAACTTTCTGAAGTTTAAAGACGATACAAATGGTACCATTTGTTACATGCTTACCTTTTGCGTTACCTATAGTGTTTTCTTTAATAATAGTTTTAATGAGAAGGAAATGGCAACCCACTCCAGTACTCTTGCCTGGAGAATCCCATGGATGGAGTAGCCTGGTAGGCTGCAGTCCATAGGTCGCAAAGAGTCGGACACGACTAAATGATTTTACATCACTCACTTCACTCATTTCATACTGTATCACTGGAGAAGGAAATGGCAACCCACTCCAGTATTCTTGCCTGCAGAATCCCATGGACAGAAGAATCCTGGCTGGCCATGGTCCGTGGTGTTGCAGAGTTGGACATGACTGAAGTGCNCAGTACTCTTGCCTGGAGAATCCCATGGATGGAGTAGCCTGGTAGGCTGCAGTCCATAGGTCGCAAAGAGTTGGACATGACTAAATGATTTTACATCACTCACTTCACTCATTTCATACTGTATCACTGGAGAAGGAAACGGCAACCCACTCCAGTATTCTTGCCTGCAGAATCCCATGGACAGAAGAGCCTGGCTGGCCATGGTCCATGGTGTTGCAGAGTTGGACATGACTGAAGTGACTAATCATGCACGCACTTTTAATGAGATATTATTACAGTTATTTTCCATGTGAGAAAAATGTGGTTTATATAGATTAGGAAACAGCAAAATTTACATAGCAATTTACTTAGGAAGTGATGTGACTAATTCCTGATTTCAAGTCTGTTGAATTTCAAATCTAAATGTTAACAACAATGTTAAATTGTACTTTGTTCCTGAAAAGTGAAGTATATCATGAATATGCACTACCAATATTAGGAAAAAAGTTTCAACTGAATGTCCCACTACGAATGAATTAATATAACTTCCTTAAAAAAAGGCATAGATATGTTTCTATTTGCACTGCAAACATTTTCCTCAATAAGAAGGAAAAATGACTGGAAATGGTTTGTATAAGAATATTAATTAAATGGTTTTAGAAAAAGTTACCTACCATTACAAAGAAACAAAAAGAGATGTCAATGCAGTGAAACTCTGCTTTGCCACTAATTTTGCTTTCTAGCCAAAACTTTTAAACTATCTGAGCTTTAAACTGATCATCAGTAAAGCAAGACTAAGAAATCTGTATCACAATGTTCATAGCAACATTAATTATAATTGCCACAATATGAAAACAACCCAAGTGTCCATCAACAGATGAGTGGATAGAGAAGATATGGTATATATCTACACAATGAAACACCACTCAACCAGAAAAAAGAATGAAATTTTGCCATTTGTGACAACATTGATCGACCTAGAGTGTATCATACTTAGTGAAATAAGTCAGCTAGAAAAAGACAAATACCATCTGATATCACTTATTATGCAGAATCTAATTATTAAAAACAATAACATCAACAAATGAATGAACAAAAGATAGAAACAGGCTCACAGGTATAGAAAATAAACTAGTGTTTACCAGTAAGAAGAGAGGAAGAGGAAGGGGCAAGATAGATGAGGGAATGACAAGGTCCAACTATTACGTATACAATAAATAACAAGGAGACCACAGGAAATATAGACAATATTTTATAATAACTTCATAAGGAAAATAANGATATTCAGCATCATTAACTATCTAGCAAAGGAAAACAAAATCACAATGAGATACCACTTCAAATCTACTAAGGTGGCTGAAATAAAAAAGACAGTGAGATGTGTATAAGAGACAGACTATTACGTATACAATAAATAACAAGGAGACCACAGGAAATATAGACAATATTTTATAATAACTTCATAAGGAAAATAATTATACAAAAAATAAAATTACTATGATGTACATCAGAAACCAATACAATATTTTAAGTCAATTATACTTCAATTTAAAAAAAAGAAAAATTTACAGTAAGTAACTAATGCAACCATGATGCAAAAATGCATAGAATGTAGTAGTTAATAAATAATAAGTGGTTAGTTATGAAATACATTGGTTATATAGGAAGACTGTTTTTCTTGCAAAAATATTTATTTAAAAATTAACTCATAGTCTAAAAGTATTACAAAATAGTATGTTTTCATTCCTCTAAGATTTATGATTTTCTAGTATGAGTGGGTAGATTCTACAAAAGCAGGGATCAAAAATCTCTTGAGGTCTTTTTACTTCCAATAACTTAAAAGAAGTATTAGTTTACTGGCTACAAATTAAGGCCCATAGCTAATTTCAGCCAGTGGATATCAGGCATGTTCACCCTTGCTTCCACCAAACAAGTTTGCCTGATTCAAGCATTGTCTACCTAATACTTTCAATAGACTTTGTCACTAACCTTACCTTTTCCAGAAGCCCAGTTCTGTTTCCTTTCTGAACACTTATCACTATTTATTAGAAAGTACAACAACATGCAGAAAATAAGAGTTTTATGGCAAAGATGTTATCTTGGTTAAGCAAGATCTTGAAACTGGTAATTACTGAGAATTTTGCATTACTACTAAATCTGTTCTACATATATATGTATGCATACATATTGTTTCTCTTGCAAAAATATTTATTACATATATGTGCCTGCATACAAATGCATACATATGCATGTATTTATATACAGTAAAAAAAAAAATTCAGCTTTGTAGTTATTCTTTCCAATCTATTTTAAATTCAGGAAAAAGATCATTTTCCAAATGACACTAATAGGCAATAAATATCATTCTATTATTAAAAGCAAGCAACTCACTGCTTTATTATGGGCAGGTTTCTTGCTCTTTACTAACATTTACTAAGTATTTACTATGTACTACATATGCTTATTATTCAATATTCATTAAAACTGCAAGAAGTGTCTAGTCAGTACACATGAGAACTGAGGCTTAAGAACCATAATTTACCCAAAGTATAAAAGCTTAGTAAGAGGCAGAAATGGAAATCAGAAACAGCCCTTTCTAACAATGAAGTGTACTATTATACATCAGGGAATTATATTTGCATTTCAAATTGTAGTCATTTGGGATAGTGTATTCTTCACTTGGAAACAGCTATTATTATAGTCAGTATGTGAAGGATTAGAAAATTATAAAAAGGCCTATTATGATGACAGAGGGACAAAATGTCAATGTATTTATGACTTGCATTTACTTTATTGGATATGCAAAACAAAATGTGGTTTTAGGATGCAATTTTTATGGCAAATTCTTTTGTACATTGACAAATCTCTGGTATGAAAATGTCATTATATGAAGTGAGACTGGTTAAAAGCAACCAAAAAAAAAAGTTACAGCTAATAAAGATCTCTCTGTTTTGCTTCTACAAGGCATGAGAACTTTCAGATTTGACTTTCTGTTGATCTGTTGAATTTCTGTAGGGACTCAGGTGCAACTGAGTGCAACTCTTGTCTTTTCTAAGTCTAAACTCTTTCTTTACACAATTATCTCTCATTTCATGAATCCAGTGTGTGTCTGCCCCTTACCGCAATTGAACTTAACCTTTGAAACAACATTAAATTAATACCAATAACTACTTAAGTGCTGTCTTTCCTGAGCATATTTGCATTTCAAGCCTGTTAACTCTTATTTACAAAAAAATACTTTTAACTTTCTTCTGGTAAAATATATGTATTTTTTAACATTGCAAAGAAATGGGTCATACTTCAGAGAAGAGAATAAGCCATGTAACTTATGCAGTTATTCATTTTACAAGACTAATGAGTGTCAAGACTACAGAATGTCAGCCCTGAGGAATAACCCAGGTACCTTCTATAGACCCTTAATCATAGGAGCTATTAAGGGTGGAACACTTTCACTCCTGAGTCCAGAATCTAAATTGCATAGCCCTGGCACCTATCTTTTCCCTCTAGTTTTCCTCTCTAACTCTTCTTCTTAACTGAGCTATGCATCTCTTAACCCAGTCATATATCGTTAGGAAGCCCAGATCTACAGATTAAATTCTTTGGATCTATACAAAATATTTTTAAAAGTTGTGACAGTTTATAATATGTTATGAATGATTCCTCTGTTTTCTATTTATAGTTGGGAACCAGAGATCAAATGGCCAACATCCGTAGGATCATAGAAAAAGCAAGAGAATTTCAGAAAAACATCTACTTCTGCTTTATTGNCTAAAGCTGAAACTCCAGTACTTTGGCCACCTCATGTGAAGAGCTGACTCATTGGAAAAGACTCTGATGCTGAGAGGGATTGGGGGCAGGAGGAGAAGGGGACGACAGAGGATGAGATGACTGGATGGCATCACTGACTCGATGGACATGAGTTTGAGTGAACTCCAGGTGATGGTGATGGAGAGGGAGGCCTGGCGTGCTGCAATTCATGGGGACGCAAAGAGTCGGACACTACTGAGTGACTGAACTGAACTGAACTGAAGGTCATCAATTACTTCCTACTGGCAAGTTCATTGAAAATCTCTTCAGTTGACTTCTCTTTGATACCAATAGCATGCATGATCTTCTCAATTAATAACACCTCCTCTCTTTACTTCCATGAAAAAGCTTTTCTTCCTTCTGCTACTTCTCTACCATTTTGTGGTTCTCTACCAGTATCTTTTCCTCTAACTATCCTATGGGTTCACATCACCTATATATAGATGGTCTTCTATCTCTTGAGCCCAAGACATTTGTATCCACATTTAAACTTAACATATCTATTTGAATAAAACATAGACCACTGGATCACCACATAGGTAATCTCACTGTATATATCACACCAGTTCCTCTTCTTCAAATATTCTCTGTGAAATAAAAAAGTGAGAATTGTTTTCCAGTCCCACCCCCTCCAATCAAAAACCTTTGTCTCCTCTACATTTTCAGTCTCTTTCCACATTGCCCTACTGACATCACTCAAATTGAGTCCATAAATATGTCAAATTTTCTACTTTTCCCCTCAGTCTCCAATGTCACCTCTGTCTGGTAAAGAATCCACTTGCAATGCAGGAAAACTGAGTTCAGTCCCAAGGTTGGGAAGATCCCATGGAGAAGGGAACAGCTACCCCTTCCAGTATTCTGGCCTGGAGGATTTCATGGACTGTATAAACCAGGGGGTTGCAAAGAGTTGGACATGACTGAGCAACTTTCACTTTCACATTCTCCTCTTTTTACTACCGGCAAATTCTTTATTCATCCCTGAAACAACTTAGAGACTGAAAAACAGATTGGAACTTATTTTTGCACAGTCATTATCTCCCCTATTATCCTCAATAAAAACTGCTTAACATACCTATGTCAATTCAACTTTCCTTTGCTTTTTATACATTTTCTGTTGGAACCTCCTTCCTTCTCTGGATAACTGCTTAATTATTTGGGTTCAGAAAAAACAACACCATATGTAAAAAACTATCTGTGGTATTCTTTGCTGGCCTCAGAGAACAAGACAACCAATATTACAGCACTTACTAGGCAATATTACAACTTTGATATTTTTATCAGTCATCTTTATGGAAAATTTTATGGACATGTCTTAACCTTTGCATTCACTATGCCTAGTAGCTTTAGTTAATCTTAAATGTTTATGAAGAAAAAAATGTTAATCTACAACAAAAGACAGACATATCAGATTAATCAAAGATTAATGCATGAACGATATAACCAGAATGTTATTTATTATCCAGTATGGTAAAACCAAAGTATTTAGTTCAGTTCAATTGCTCAGTCATGTCCTACTCTGTGGCTTAGGACTGCAGCACTTACTTACCCATCACCAACTCCCAGAGGTTGCTCAAACTCATGTCCAGTGAGTCAGTGATGTCATCCAACCATCTATCCTCTGTCCCCTTCTACTCCTGCCTTCAGTCTTTCCCAGCATCAGGGTCTTTTCCAATGAGTCAGTACTTCACATAAGGTGGCCAAAGTATTGGAGCTTCAGCTTCAGCATCAGTCCTTCCAATGAATATTCAGGACTGATGTGAATCCCTTGGACAGCAAAGAGATCCAATCAGTCCATCCTAAAGGAAATCAGTCATGAGTATTCATTGGAAGGAATGATACTGAAGCTGAAACTCCAATACTTTGGCCACTTAATGCGAAGGACTGACTCATTTGAAAAGACCCTGATGCTGGGAAAGATTCAACGCAGGAGGAGAAAGGGACTATAGAAGATGGGATGGTTGGATGGCATCTATGACTCAATGGACATGAGTTTGAGTAAATTCTGGGAGTTGGTGATAGACAAGGAGGCCTGGTGTGCTGCAGTCCATGGGGTCACAAAGAGTAGGACATGACTGAGTGACTCGACTGAATTGATGTGTTTTAGGATAGACTGGTTTGATCTCCTTGAAGTTCAAGGGACTCTCAAGAGTCTTCTCCAACCCTATAGTTCAAAAGCATCAATTCTTTAGTGCTCAACTCTCTCTACGGTCCAACCCTCACATCCATACATGACTACTGGAAAAAACAAAGGTTTGACTGGACAGACCTTTGTTGGCGAAGTAATGCCTCCGCATTTTAATATGCTGTTTAGGTTGGCCACAGCTTTTCTTCCAAGGAGCAAGCCTATTTTAATTTCACGGCTGCAGTCACCATCTGCAGTGATTTTGGACCACAAGAAAATAAAATCTGTCACTGTTTCCATTGTTTCCCCATCTGTTTGCCATGAAGTGATGGAACTGCATGCCATGATCTTCATTTTTGAATGTTGAATTTTAAGCCAGCTTTTTCACTCTCCTCTTTCACTTTCATCAAGAGGCTCTTTAGTTCTTCACTTTCTGCCATAAGGGTGCTGTCATCTGCATATCTGAGCTTATTGATATTTCTCCAGGCAATCTTGATTCCAGCTTGTGCTTCTTCCAGCCCAGTGTTTCTCATGCTGTACTCTGCATATAAGTTAAATAAGCAGGGTGACAATATACAGCCTTGACATACTCCTTTTCCTATTTGGAACCAGTCTGTTGTTCCATGTCCAGTTCTGACTGTTGCTTCCTGACCTGCATACAGATTTCTCAGGAGGCAGGTCAGGTGGTCTGGTATTCTCATCTCTTTAAGAATTCTGAAGAGGAATTATGAGACTCTAAACATTTATGGGTACCAAATTGCTCAGCCTTTAAAGAGAACATATTCCTCAGTAAATTCCTTAGAAGAGGACAAAGAGACGATAGAAAATGAAAAAAATTTTCAGCATGTGAAGCCAATAACCATGAAAAACAATGGATTCGAAAGCTAGAGCAGATGCAGGACTGTATCCTAAATAGTGAATGCTTCCTCTCTTCAGAGCAGAGGTACAATACATTTATCCAGCAGGATTTCAAAATTACTACTGTAGGTTTCTCATTCTGCTTTTTGAATGGTAGTGTCTTATTTTCCTGAGTGGTAGTGTCTTTTTCAAAGCTTGCGAGTGTGCCAAGTTGCTTTAGTCGTGTCTGACTCTTTGTGACCCTGTGGACTGTAGCCCACCAGGCTCCTCTGTCCATGGGTTTCTCTAAGCAAGAATTCTGTAGTGGATTGCCCTGCACTCCTCCAGAGGATCTTTCCAAACCAGGGATCAAACCCATGTCTCTTGTGTCTCCTGAGTTGGCAGGCATGTTTTTTATCACCAGCGCCAACTGCAAAGCCCTTTTCAAAGTATACTAGATGCTGTAATATATAATAACTAAAGATTTTACAGTGTAATTTTAATTTATATTATAGATAAATTATAAATATGTAATATATAAACATTTTATTTATTTATTTAATCAACATCTATGCCAGAAAAAGAAAGCCAAAATTTTGAATCTTTTCGATTTTCTGGCAAAACGAAGGAATATACAAATTACCTCCACCTCACTGCTTTTTTACTTATAGTGGCCCTCTGCCTTGAATGTCCTTCCAAAAATGTTTACTTACTTACTCTCTTCTTGCCTTTTAGTCTGTGCTTAAATGCCATATAATCGGAAAATTCTTGGCCCAACCACTTGTATAAGTTAAGAAGACACATCGTTTTTTATCTTTTTCTCCATCTTTGTGTTTGGAATGAAGTACTTATCACCATCTGATATTTGTGTTTATTACTCATTTTGTGTCCCTGCCCCTCACTGAGTGTGTGTGGTCAGTCGTATCTGACTCTTTGCAACCCTATGGACGGGTAGCCTGCCAGGTTCCTCTGTCCATAGGAGTTTCCAAGCAAGAGTACTGGAGTGGGTTGCCATTTCGTCCTCCAGGGATCTTCCTCACCCAGAGACTGAACCCAGGTCTCCTGCACTGGCAGGCAGATTTTTTACCACTGAGCCATAGATTCACTGCTATTTCCTCAGTGCCTAGAAGAGTGCTTGGCTCATATTAGGAACTTAATGTTGAATACATGATTGAACAAATCATAGAATGTTAATCTCAATAGATTTCCTATCAAATTCCTTATGTAACAGATTGATCCTTGAAAATATATTAAACATATCATATCACTTAATATTACACTTAGAATATATGTAAACTACCTAAAATGCACCATGATCTGATCGGATGTATGTGATCTGACCTCTGTCTACATTCTCCCATGCAGACTCCAGGGGTAGCTTGTGAATGCCAAAGTGGGTTTTTTTTTTTTTTTTTTTTTTAATTTAAATTTATTTATTTCAGTTGGAGGCAAATTGGGGTTTTTAAGCTCTCTGTAATCTCTATCTGCTCTCCCAAAATTATGGTCAAAGTAAAAACAGTATACTTATCAGGCTCATGACACCCTCCCAGCCCCATTCCCAAACAGCTTTATTTCTCAGGCTCCTACTCTATGAAAACTCTAAGCCCCACTCTTCATTATCTTTTAATTATATTGACCTTATTTCTATTTATTCAAACTTTCCAAACTTTTATAAACTTCAGGGCCTTTGTGTTTTCTGAAACAAATTGATAACAAATTTTCACATAATGTTCTTGCTATTATCATTTGAGTCTCAAATAGTACCTTTTCAGAGAAATCTCAGTTTTCATGTCATATCCTCTGGGCGAGTCTTCCCTAAATTATTGCACACACATCTTAATGTCCATGTGTACACATACACATTCACATCCCTTAATCTTCAGGTTCTTTTCATGATTGTACTTATCAAAACCTGAAGTATATTTTCATTTATTTCTTCTCTTGCTTGTGAAGTGTATTCCCTTCCATTAAAGAATAAGCTCCATAAGAGTGGAGACTTTATCTATTTTATTCATCACTGGCTTCCATTACCTGAAATATATGACATAATGGAAGGCATTTAATGAGTACTAAAAAATAAAAGAAAAAAATACAAATGAACCTACCATTCAGTCTGAATTTTAACATATTCAGATATTAACCTCAACTTTGTAAGTGGACACCATTTATGTGCATAAGACTTGTATTCTAGTCCTAGATCTTTACAGATCCTTTGGGACTCAGTCTTGAGTTTGAGCTAATTTATGGTAACTCTTTGACTTCTAAAGTCCTGTAATTCTGTAGCAAATGAAACATCAAATGCCATTCTCATTGAATACATTTAAAGTCTTAACTATGTTGCAGTATTTGTGTAGTTCAATTTTCTATAGGCTTACTCTGTAAAGGAGAATGAAGGAATATCGATGTATTTTGACTGGAATAATTTGTTGTTGCTCAGCAAAACTCTACTGTTATCAGTAACATCCTAAAAAAATGAAAACTGAGTCAATTGAGTATTGCTGTAACCCAGAATAGATTAACCAATATTAAGGTATTTTTATGTTAAACTTTCCAAATGCAGGTAAATAGATTTAGGCTTAGAAAAGTCTATGTGTATCAGTTTACTAGTTGAGTCAACCTCAATGAAAGAAGATACCTACATTTCTAGAAAAATCTGAAAAGCAGAAGTCAGACAAAGTTATATTCAGTTCACATTTTGGTCTGTTTGAACAAATTATATAACTTCCTTAACTCTCACTTTTATCATATTGAAAATGAGATATTATTTGTGTTGTAAGTATTATCAATGATATGTTTATTATATGTACCATAGCATATTTGCAATGTAATAGGTACTAAATATACTCTACCTGCTAAGATAATGATTAATTGGGAAATTTCATATTGTCTTTAATAAGCAGGATTGCTCTTTTTTAAAGTGTAAATAATGACAAGATAGAGATATCTTTTGATAGAAATAAAGTTATGTAAATTTTTCTTAAAATATATTAAGATCTGGGTCATACTAGTTACTATTAGTGTTGAAAAGAAGAGTTATTACTCTGTTGACAAAGTTCTGTATAGTCAAGGCTATGGTCTTCCCAGTAGTCGTGTATGGTTGTCAGAGCTGGACCCTAAAGGTGGAGCACCAAAGAATTGATGCCTTTGAACTGTGGTGTTGGAGAAGACTTCGGAGAATCCACTGGACAGTAAGGATAGCAAGCCAGTCAATCTTAAGGGAAATCAGCCCTGAATACTAATTGGAAGGACTGATGCTGAAGCTGAAATTCCAATATTTTGGTCATCTGATATGAACAGTTGACTCATTGGAAAAGTCTCTGATTCTGGGAAAGACAGGAGGCAGAAGGAAAACAGGGTATCAGAGGATGAGATGGCTGAATGGCATCACCAGTGCAATGAACATGAACTTGGGCAAACTTCAAGAGATGGTGAGGGACAGGGAGGCCTGGCATGCTGCAGTCCATGGGGTCACAAAGAGTCAGAGAGGACTGGGAAATTGAACAACAAGTAGCTATTGATATATGTACATATTTGGACTGAACATGAGATTGAGTCACAAAGCTCTTCTAGTTAGATTGTCAATGAAGAAAATGTTTTTGCAAAACAATGATATTTTCTAGATAAGAAATGTTCTAAATATATATATTAATGTAACAGTGATAACATAATTTTACCATTTACTGAGTCCCTACAATTCCACCAAGAACTCTACAAAAGAGGATCTGTTAGCTTGAACTTTACAAGAGTGGATTTTTCAGCTTGATTTAACAGATGAAGAACCAGAGGGCTTCATTTTGTGACATAACATATGCTTTCCAAGCATTACCACCAAACGAATATAAAAGATAATCAAACTGAAACAGCTTGCACAGATTTTTTTAATGATAAATATAAAAAGCAATAGATGCACACTTATGACTATATAAGGGAATTCATAGTTCATTACAATCTGTGCACATATTCAGCATGGTACCTGAAATGGTGTTATCATATTTAGTAAATTTTAGATTGTCTATGGGGTTGCACAGAATCGGACATGACTGAAGTGACTTAGCAGATTGTTTATGATGTAATGTTTTAATTGAAAAGTAACTGGCAACACGTGTGTGTTTTGCTGTCCTCTCTACTCCAAATAGGGTAATTTGTGGGGTTCATTTGCTACCTCCTTGATCAGAAATATTCTACTCTAAATCTGATTATAGTCCAGAAGTACAAACTACTCAAGTACAAGAAGATTAGATGCCAGCTTAATTTAGAAAAACAAGGATCCCAGCAAACTAACCTAAACTCTAAGTATAAAAAGTAAGGAGAATTGAAAGCTTATTATATCCATGAAAAATGTATCAGGAAAATATATGTGTCAGGAGTTAGGCAAAGAGAAAAACAGACATTCTCAATCCTTCTGCAATTCAAAGATCTTCTGGACAGAATACATTACACTTGTAAGAGATGAGCATCACTAAAATAAATTAAATTTTAAAACCTGTAAATGAAATGATACTTTGAAAATGTATATGTACACTTAAGGAAATATTTTAGGCCCTAGGATATAAAGTGATGCACATCTCATTTATAAGTTTATGGATACCCACTGTAACTAAGGTTATTTTAGCAAAAAAAGATTTTTACTAAATATATCTTAATGCTTCTGAAATCATAGATTTCTAAACGCAAAATAAAATGAACGTTGTTGCTGCTGTTTAGTTGCTAAGTCATGTCCAACTCTTTGCAACCATTGGATTGTAACCCACCAGGATCCCCCGTCCATGGGATTTCCCAGACAAGAAACCTGGAGGAGTGGGTTGTCATTTCCTTCTCCAGGGGATCTTCCCAACCCAGGGACTGAACCTGCCTCTCCTGCTTGGCAGGTGAATTCTTTATCACTGAGCTATCTGGGAAGCCTAAAATAATAAGAACTATAGATTAAATCACTTTATATTTCTACTTAAAATATATAGCAAATGAGTTCTTTGCCAGGACATTAATGAAATTGTTTTATTTTAGTTCCATAAATAATGAAGCAGATGTTGTATTCCTCAAGGCAGAAAAGAGCTTTCATAGGTTGTGTCATTTCTATGACGTCACATGTGGTCTGAACTGTAATGGAGGTAAAACAAATGTTTCCCATTTAAAGCTGGCCACAGTAAAGATTTCAGCTCCATCCATGTCATATAAACATGCTATGGGCAACAGCTCAACAAAAACTTGTAAAAGAGACACCTGTGGTTTTTACATTAAGCCCGTTTGGTGTAATTAACCAGCTTTATTTTTCATAAGTCAACTTTTTTCATTGTTATTTAAACTATCCCTGTAGTGGTCATAAACACCATGCAGTTTTAATGGGGGAGGATTTTGTTTCTCACAACCACAGGCAACTTGAAATCAAATCAGTCAGGCCACTTTCAAAAGGAAAAAAAAAAAGAAATTGAGGGCTCTGGTTAACGCAGCTCTAGTTGTAGGCCAATTCAATCCAAATAAAATAGACGAGCATTAGTGAAGTTTCATCTTATACAGTCTCAGTAGATTTACCTTTCCCTCGGAGGTTAATCCCTAGTGTAGCTATTGTTTTGTTTTGTTTTGCAGTATGCTTGGTTCATAATATACCTTTTTGCATCATCTTCCTTTAAAAATAACTGTGCATCCGAAGCAAAATATAGCTGGAAATAAAATCTCAAAGAATTTCATAAAGTTTGTGTGGTTATTTTAAAATATTTATAATATGTTTAAGAATAGCCAATACCATTTTAAATCAGCACAGCATAGTTGCAGATATGATATATATTTAGGAACTTTCTAGTATTATTTAAGCTTTCATTTGATTCCATATATATTTTATATTTAATCCTTTGCTTAGCTCTAGTCAGAGCAGAAATGTGTGACTCTTGGGTACATCAGAACAAGACGCAAAAATTTTTTGACATGAGCCTCTTTTCTTGAAAAAAAGATACTCCTAGAAATTATGTATAATTTTTCAAAAAGTTTTCAGGAACATAAATACAGTATATAATGAAAAGCATTTCTACTGTTCTAGGAAACATCCTTATTTATAAGACATAGTATATATTCATAAAGAAATATATAAATAATACATATGATTCTGCCAAATCTATTTCTTCTTCAATGCTATTGTACCATAGACTTTCAGTAACAAGCACTATGCTTCACAAAGGAACAAGGGAATAAAGATATATGTGAAGTGTCCCAAATAAGAGTATATTTAAACACAAAAATTATATCAAGAACCTCAAAAATCATCAACTGTTAACCAAAATGGTTTCAACTTTTGAGAAAAATAATTTCAAATCTATGAGTTTGTTATAGGGAAAGAAACAGAAACCTGGGCACAATATGCAAAGTTCACAAAGAAATCCATTATAGAATCATATGTAATCATAATGAAAGAAAACAACCTACATTCCAAACTAGAGGAATGGATACACAAACCACACATAATATAGTCAAGTAAAAAATTTCCAAGCATGATTTGGTTTGTAGAATTCATTTTGGAAATAGTTTAGCGTTCCTTGGGCTTCCCTGGTGGCTCAGCTATTAAAGAATCTGCCTGTAATGTAGGAGACTCGGGTTCGATCCCTGGGTTGGGATGATACCCTGGAGAAGGAAATGGCAACCCACTCCAGTATTCTTGCCTGGTGAATCCAATGGACAGAGGAGCCTGGCAGGTTATAACCCAGAGGGTCACAAAGAGTTGGATACAACTGAGCAACTTACACACACACACACTCACACATACATATACAAGAATGATCAAAGAGTGTGATTTATGACAGCAAAGTACTGAAAATAACCATGTCATTCATAATAGAATAAAATATTTCTGATAGAGTCAAAAATTATCACTGTTGTATGTACCTATAAGAATACTAGTTATAGCTTCCATGCAATACAATGGATTACATATTTAAGAAAACATTGGGGTAAGAAAGCAGGATACAAACTAATACAGTATGATTTCATGATATAAAGATCAAAACAGCAAAACTATATTATTTAGGGGAATACACATAGGTGATAAGGGTTTCCCAGGTGGCACTAGTGATAAAGAACCTGCCTGCCAATGCAGGAGATGTAAGAGCCATGGGTTCAATCCCTGGGTCGAAGATCCCCTCGAGAAGGCAAACACTCCAATATTCTTTCCTGGAGAATGCCATGGACAAGGAGCCTTGTGGGCTACAGTCCATTGGGTTGCAAAAAATAAGACATGACTGAAGCCACTTAGCACACAGCACATATATAGGTGATAAAGTGTACATAGAAGTTAGAAAATAGTTTTATAAAAGCATGTTTATAAAGACATCTTGTTGTAGTGAGAGGATTATGACTAAGAAGGAATATATAGTAGGCTTCTGAAGTGTGAATTTATTCATAAATGTATAGGTATTTATATTTCACAATACAAACATAATGTTTTTAAATGCATAATTTCAAACAACTCTTGAAAAGACAAACTAATTATGTTGTAATATTAGAGAGAGTAGCAGGATTTCTTTTGTGTTTGTGTATGTTTGTGTGCATTCACATATATACTTATGTTACTACTATATTTTAATAGATGTATAAACATGTACATATACATTTTAAACTTTGCTATGTAGTGAAGCTTAAAAGTGACTTATACCAAAATTAAATGATCAGAAATAATATAAATCTTTAATAATGAATGTGATCTTCTTCCCAGGTCCCTATCATGGCTTAGGTGGTAAAAACATCTGCTTGCAATGCAGGAGACTGGAGTTCGATCCCTGGGTGGGGAAGATCCTCTGGAGAAGAAAATGGCAACCCACTCCAGTACTCTTGCCTGGAAAATTCCATGGATGGAGGAGCCTGGTCGGGTACAGTCCATGGGGTCGCAAAGAGTCGGACCTGACTGAGTGACCTCATTTCCCATCCTTAATGGAGCAGGTAAAACTGTATTTACTTAACTCCAACTCACTTTTTAGTCAAACCAAATATTTTTAAAATGTAATGAATCAGTCTTTCAATTCAGCAACAACTCAGTTTCTCTTATTTCTANTCGGGTACAGTCCATGGGGTCGCAAAGAGTCGGACCTGACTGAGTGACCTCATTTCCCATCCTTAATGGAGCAGGTAAAACTGTATTTACTTAACTCCAACTCACTTTTTAGTCAAACCAAATATTTTTAAAATGTAATGAATCAGTCTTTCAATTCAGCAACAACTCAGTTTCTCTTATTTCTATTTCTTACCAAATTCCTGTTCCTATTCAATAGTTAGATAAATGTGGGCAACAAGGTGACCTCACTGGCTACGAGAAGCATGTCACTGCATCAGCAAAGAGTCCAATGGCTGCTCTGAGCTCTACTACAAGACTCTTTCTTCTCGTTTCTTTCAGTTGGTATTTAAGGTTGGTGTTGGCAGACTACATACTCTAGACCTTTTCATTCCTTCACTCATATCTCAATAGCTCTTCCTATTGGTATGGCCTTCACAAAACTCTCACTGGCTAAAGCCATTTTTGAAGCTTTACAATATTTTCCTTCCACCTCCTGACTCTTCTGTAACCTCCATTATAAGTTTAGTTCATCCCTACAATAACTTGGCCCTCTGAGCAACAGCTCAGTTCAGTTCAGTTCACTTCAGTTGCTCAGTAGTGTCTGACTCTTTGCAACCCCATGAATCGCAGCACACCAGGCCTCCCTATCCATCACCAACTCAGTGGCACTCAATTCAGCACAGTATTATATAGAAATGAAATGAATCTTGCACGTCAGTTACACTCACTCTTTCTCTACGCCTAAGCTCACAGCTGTCTCCCTAAGTTACTGCTTCTTTTCAGTTCAATTCCATTCTCCCTCAGTGTTTTCCTCAATTTTGTACTACAGTTGATCCTTGAACAACGTGGGTTTGAACCTTGCAGGTCCACCTATATGTGGATTTAATTTTTATAAGTATATTCAAAAAAATTTTGGAGATTTGTGTCAATTTGAAAAAACTCATAAATGAACTGTATACCCTAGAAAAATTTTTAAATTACCAATACAATATTGTAAAGCAATGTCTCCAATTAAAATAAATAAATTTATAATAAAAAAATAAAAGAAAGTAAAAAAGAAAAAGGTATGTTGTGAATGCATGAAATATGTATAGTTACTAGTCCATCCTTACATAGGCATAAGGTGAGTGATATTTCATTTAAAAATTAATAATTTTATGATTTTCTTATTGTTCTGAACTTTGCTTTCATAAAAGTATATTACCATACACTATGTCTCTCTTTTGTAACTGGAGCCTTTCATCACATGTGCTTTTAACATAACAATGCTTCCAATACAGCACTATGAATATGACTGCAATAATGTATGTCAAAGATATTGTAATATCCATTCATTAGTCTATAGGTTAGGCAGCGGCTGCTGCTGCTAAGTCACTTCAGTCGTGTCCGACTCTCTGCAGCCCCATAGACGGCAGCCCAACAGGCTCCCCATCCCTGGGATTCTCCAAGCAAGAACACTGGAGTTGGTTGCCACTGCCTTCTCCAATGCATGAAAGTGAAAAGTGAAAGTGAAGCAACTCAATGCTGTCCGACTCTTAATGACCCCATGGACTGCAGCCCAGCAGGCTCTTCTGTCCATGGGATATTCTAGGCTAGAGTACTGAACTGGGGTGCCATTGCCTTCTCTGATAGGTTAGGCGAAGATAAAGCAATTATGTTGTTGCTAGTTTTTTTTCAATGCACAAATCATTATATTTGTAAATAAAAGTTAAATTTTTCATATCTTTCCATGTTTTTATGTCTAGAATTACTAGCATCTACAGTATTTTACTGAAGGGATTTTAATAAAGGGATGGAGCAAAGCAAAAACAATACACAGCTGTGGATGTGACTGGTAATAGAAGCAAGGTTCAATGCTATAAAAAGCAATATTGCATAGGAACCTGGAATATCAGGTCCACGAATCAAGGCAAATTGGAAGTGGTCAAACAGGAGACGGAAAGTGTGAACATCGACATTCTACGAATCAGTGAACTAAAATGGACTGGAATGGGTGAATTTAACTCAGATGAGCATTATATCTACTACTGCGNACCAATACAATATTGTAAAGTAATTAACCTTCAATTAAAATAAATAAATTTATATTTAAAAATTTTAAAAAAAATTAAAAAGAATAAAGTGAGAGAATTTAAAAAAGAATACAGCTTATAAAACATATATCACAAAAAAATACATTAATTGACTGCTTATGTTACCAGTAAATTTAAAGTTATATGTGGATTTTGTTGGCCCCTAACCCCCCATGTTGTACAAGAGTTAACTGCATTTTTAAATCAATGCTTCCTCCTCTCCTCCACTGTCTTCCCCACCCATTTTGAGCTTAGCCCCTAGCTTCTAGCTTGAATTGGCCGTGACTTAGTCACTAAGTTGTGTCTGACTCTTGAGACCCCATGGGACTGTACCCTGCCGACTCTTCTGTCCATGGGATTCTCCAGGCAAGAATACTGGAGTGGATTGCCATTTCCTTCTCCAGGGGATCTTCCCAACCCAGGAATTGAACCCAGGTCTCCTGCATTGCAGGCAGACTCTTTACCATTTGAACCACTAGGGTAGCACCAGTTAAGGTAGGAAGATTCTAAACAATTTGTCCTGTAATAGAACAATTAAACACAGGAATAAATTATTCATGCTTTTCTTTTTTAAAAAACAATGAGACAATCAATGTTCTAAGTTCTGGAATCAATGTAACATAAAACATACACATTAAAACATGAGAGTTAATTTTAAAACAAATTAGATAAATATAATTTAAATCACTAGAATTCATCTCAACCTAACAACGTCTCTAACTCTGTTTTTACTTGCTGTTAAGCCTGTAGCACTTAAAATTTTGTCTTTTTTCCTTTTAGTGTCATCATTAGAAATACGATCACCAAAAAAAAGACTTGTCTGTTCAACATAGCTTTAATTATCTCAGTGTAAAAACAACAAAAAAAAGCTAACCAACAAAAAAAATCTAACTTAAAATCAATCAAGGAAAGAAAATACAGTCTTTACCCTAGAGCAGTAGGGTTTTTTTCATTATTTCCTAAATTTCAGATATAACTTTGTTTAGGATAGATCACTTCTTTTAGATATAATTTGCATTTTTGACGTTGAAAGAACTTATTCAAATTTTAAATATTATCATATTTATAAATACAAAACTAAAGAGAGTAATGCTAAAAAGAGACAAGGTAGAGTATTAACATGATCATTATCTATAATTAAGCAGTTGTTTTTGACCCTCACAAACAGATTCACATGAGGGCAGTAGAACACAATGAAGCCTGGAATATAGAAAGTCACACAAAGATACATCAATAGGAAATGCACACTCAGTGCTGGAAACTTTTCCCTTGGCTAGAGATACAGCCTCATATTTCAGAAACCACGAGTAACCTAGATTACCAGTATCTACCACATGAGTAGTAAATATTTTCTTCTTATATTTCAACATACTGGGGGGGGGGGAACTGTTTTTTTCTTTTCCTCCCCTAGAGAAGCAAAAAACAAAGGAGAAAAGGAAAGATATAAGCATCTGAATTCAGACTTCCAAAGAATAGCAAGGAGAGATAAGAAAGCCTTCCTTAGCAATCAATGGCAAGAAACAGAGGAAAACAACAGAATGGGAAAGACTAGAGATTTCGTCAAGAAAATTAGAGATACCAAGGGAACACTTCATGCAAAGATGGGCTCAATAAAGGACAGAAATTCTATGGACCTAACAGAAGCAGAAGATATTAAGAAGAAGTGTCAAGAATACACAGAACTGTACAAAAAAAAAGATCTTCATGACCTGGATAATCACAATGGTGTGATCACTCACCTAGAGCCAGACATCCTGGAATGTGAAGTCAAGTGGGCCTTAGAAAGCATCACTACAACAAAGCTAGTGGAGGTGATGGAATTCTGGTTGAGCTATTTCAAACCCTGAAAGATGATGCTGTGAAAGTGCTGCACTCAATATGCCAGCAAATTTGGAACACTCAGCAGTGGCCACAGGACTGGAAAAGGTCAGTTTTTATTCCAATCCCAAAGAAAGGCAATGCCAAAGAATGCTCAAACTACCACACAGTTGCACTCATCTCACACGCTAATAAAATAATGCTCAAAATTCTCCAAGCCAGGCTTCAGCAACATGTGAACTGTAAACTTCCAGATGTTCAAGCTGGTTTTAGAAAAGGCAGATGAACCAGAGATCAAATTGCCAACATGCACTAGACCACCAAAAAAGCAAGAGAGTTCCAGAAAAACATCTATTTCTGCTTTATTGACTATGCCAAAGCCTTTGACTGTGTGGATCACAATCAACTGTGGAAATTTCTGAAAGAGATGAGAACACCAGACCACCTGATGACTTGCCTCTTGAGAAACCTATATGCCGATCAGGAAGCAACAGTTACAACTGTACATGAAACAACAGATTGCCTCCAAACAGGAAAATGAATATGTCAAAGCTGTATATTGTCACTCTGCTTATTTAAGTTATATGATGCAGAGTACATCATGAGAAATGCTGAGCTGGAGGAAGCACAAGCTGGAATCAATATTGTCAGGAGAAATATCAATAACCTCAGATATGTGCAGAAAGTGAAGAAGAATTAAAAAGCCTCTTGATGAAAGTGAAAGACGAGAGTGAAAAAGTTGGCTTAAAGCTCAACATTCAGCAAATGAAGATCATGGCATCTGGTCCATCATTTCATGGGAAATAGATGGGAAAACTGTGGAAACAGTGTCAGACTTTATTTTTGGGGGGCTCCAAAATCACTGCAGATGGTGATTACAGCCATGAAATTAAAAGACACNAGCTGGAGGAAGCACAAGCTGGAATCAATATTGTCAGGAGAAATATCAATAACCTCAGATATGTGCAGAAAGTGAAGAAGAATTAAAAAGCCTCTTGATGAAAGTGAAAGACGAGAGTGAAAAAGTTGGCTTAAAGCTCAACATTCAGCAAATGAAGATCATGGCATCTGGTCCATCATTTCATGGGAAATAGATGGGAAAACTGTGGAAACAGTGTCAGACTTTATTTTTGGGGGGCTCCAAAATCACTGCAGATGGTGATTACAGCCATGAAATTAAAAGACACCTACTCCTTGGAAGAAAAGTTATGACCAACCTAGATAGCATATTCAAAAGCAGAGACATTACTTTGCCAACAAAGGTCCATCTAGTCAAGGCTATGGTTTTTTCAGTGGTCATGAATGTGAGAGTTGGACTGTGAAGAAAGCTGAGAGCTGAATAATTGATGCTTTTGAACTGTGGTGTTGGATAAGACTCTTGAAAGTCCCTTGGACTGCAAGGAGATCCAACCAGTCCATTCTAAAGGAGATCAGTCCTGGGTGTTCTTTGGAAGGACTGAAGCTAAAGCTGAAACTCCAGGACCTTGGCCCCCTCATGTGAAGTGTTGACTCATTAGAAAACACTCTGATGCTGGGAGGGATTGAGGGCAGTAGTTGAAGGGAATGACAGAGGATGAGATGGCTGGATAGCCTCAACACCTCGATGGACATGAGTCTGAGTGAACTCTGGTAGTTGGTGATGGACAGGGAGTCCTGGAGTGCTGTAATTCATGAGGTCGCAAAAATTCAGACATGACTGTGCGACTGAACTGAACTGAACAATTCATAAAGAATCTAGTCTCATAGAACTCTCAGTGTAAGAAAGATTCTAATTCCACTACTTTCCTATAAATATTGACTAAGATAAAAGATATCTCAGTTAATGAAAATTTCTAATGTGGAGAGACAGGAAATTGAGTAGACTATCAATTTAAATTTACCATTTTTAAAGCACTTGGATAGAGTTAGTTGCTCTGTCCTGTCTGACTCGTTGTGACCCCATGGACTGTAGCCTGCCAGGCTCCTCTGTCTATGGGATTCTCCATGTAAGAATACTTGAGTGAGCTGCCATTTCCATCTCCACTTTGTTGTTGTTGTTCAGTTGCTCAGTCATGTCCAACTCTTTGCTACCCCACGGACTGCAGCACACCAGGCCTCCCTGTCCTTTACTATCTCCAGGAGCTTACCCAACTCATGTTCTTTGAGTTAGCGATGCCATTCAACCATCCTGTTCTCTGTCATCCCCTTCTCCTGTCTTCAATCTTTCCAAATATCAGGGTCTTTTCCAGTGAGTCGGCTCTTCATGAGATGGCCAAAGTATTACAGCTTCAGCTTCAGCATCAGTCCTTCCAAAGAATAATCAGGGTTGATTTCCTTTAGGGTTGACTTGTTTGATCTCCTTGCAGTCCAAGGGACTCTCAAGAGACTTCTGCTGTACCATAGTTCGAAAGCACCAATTCCTCAGCTCTGATCTTTTTTATGGTCCAACTTTCACCTCCATACAAGACTACTGGAAAAACCATAGCATTGACTGTATTGACAGTTGTTGGCAAAGTAATGTCTCCACTTTAAGGAATGACAACTCATTCACTTAAACATTAAGAGAGAAAAAAGGTATAAATAAACCATTTTAAATATCAGGCTTCTGCATTATCGGAGAAAAAAGATTTTTGGAGAATTTATATATGTCTCCATTATCTTCAGGACTTGAAGTGACAGAAATTTTATCACTTACTTGCCCTTGCCTCTTTCATAGTCCGTATATGATCTTCAGCACATCATCAATATTTTTTTTCTATTACTGTTGTAACAGGTTACTACAAATTTAGTTGTTTACAATAACACAATTTTTTTTTTCTCACAGTTTCCACAGGGTCAGAAACCTGAGATAGGTCTCACTGGATGGAAACCAAGGTGTCAAGGGGAATCTGTCCCTTATTGCAGGCTCTGGGGAAGAATCCAGTCTAAGCTCTTTCATATTGCTGTCCAATTTCAGTTCCATAAAGTTGTAAGATTAATTCCCTTTCTTTACTTCTGTCAGCCAGAGACACCTTAACTCCTAGAAACCTCTCTCTAGCCCTTGCTGATGGGACTCCTACATCTCAAAACCAGAAACAGCACAGTGAGTCCCTCTCAGGCTTGGGACCTCTCTAGTTTCACCTTGTGGTGCAACACATTTGCCTTTTGCTGCTATTGCATCTTTGATTCCAACCAAGGAAATATTTCTACTCCCATGAGCTTATAGGATAAGATTGAGTCCATTCAGATAATCTGAGATAATTTTTCTATTCTGAAATTCAGAGTCTAAATTATATTTGCAACGTCCCTTTTGCCATATAAGAACATTTTCAAAAGTTCCAATTTGGATGTGGGGATATTTGGGAAGTTATTATTAAGCCTGTCACCTCATTTGACTGAGAGGAGGCCCTGAAGGAAAGAGGGAAGCATGAAAATAACAACAAAAGGAATAGACTATAAAGAGATTTTTAATTTTTTTTCTGAGACTATTTTCATCAATGTCCTTAATGTGCCTATATGTTACAAGCTCATTGCTGCATGAATATTTTTACTCATGCTCTTTGCTTAACTGTACACCTCTTTTGTGCACTGCCTACACAAAAAAGAAGATGGTGCAAGAGGATGAGATGATTGGATGGCATCACCGATGCAATGGACATGAACTTGGGTAAACTTCAGGAGATGATGAGGGACAGGAAGGCTTGCGGTCCTGCAGTCCATGAGGTAGCACAGAGTTGGACACGACTGGACAACTGAACAACAACATTCAAAGCATAATCTATTTTCAGTTTCTAAGAAGACCCTTCTTCCTACAAGAAAGTACCAATATTTATTCAAAGTATTATTGACTTTTTTTTATTTTTCAGAATCCCTAAGAATTTAAAAACTGAACCATTAGCATGTACTAATGATGGACTACTGTAAATCTCACCACCTCCAAGTAATGTATGTTACGGTTAAGAGCGTGTGTTCTATAGCAGAGTGCTTAGACCATATGCCAGATTATATCCCAGATCTACCACTTAATAGCTGTATACTCTTAAGTGAGTTAATAAATACCCTTGTGCCTCAGTTTCCTTCTCTGTAAAATAGGAATAATAACAGCAACAGTAACAGGGTTTAAGTGAGTTACTATGCATAGAGTGCTAGGAACAAGTGTCTAGCATATGGCAGGTACTCAATATATATTAACTTTCATTACTATTGGAGAAGGAAATGGCAATCCACTCCAGCATTCTTGCCTGGAGAATCCCTCAGATAGAGAAGCCTGGTGGATTACAGTCCATGTGGTTGCAGAGTCTAACACAACTGAAGTGACTTAGGAGGAGTTGATTACTATTGTTAATGCCTGTTTAAGTGATTTGAAAGTATATCTAAGTTTTAGGTTATATTGAATAAGGCTCCAAGATCTTTCAGTTCAGTTCAGTTGCTCAGTCATGTCCAATTGTGAACCCATGAATTGCAGCACTCCAGGCCTCCCTGTCCATCACCAACTCCCAGAGTTCACTCAGAGTCATGTCCATCGAGTCGTTGATGCCATCCAGCCATCTCATCCTCTGTCGTCCCCTTTTCCTCCTGCCTCCAATCCCTCCCAGCATCAGGGTGCTTTCCAATGAGTCAACTCTTCGCATGAGGTGGCCAAAGTATTGGATTTTCAGCTTTAGCATCAGTCCTTCCAAAGAAATTCCAGGGCTGATCTCATTTAGAAGGGACTGGTTGGATCTCCTTGCAGTACAAGGGTCTCTCAAGAGTCTTTTCCAACACCACACTTCAAAAGCAGCAACTCTTCGGCGCTCATCTTTCTTCACAGTCCAATTCTCATATCCATACATGACCACAGGAAAAACTATAGCCTTGACTAGACGGACCTTTGCTGACAAAGTAATGTCTCTGCTTTTCAACATGCTATCTAGGTTTATCATAACTTTCCTTCCAAGGAGTAAGCGTCTTTTAATTTCATGGCTGCAATCACCATTTGCAGCGATTTTGGAGCCCCCCAAAATAAAGTCTGACACTGTTTCTACTGTATTCCCATATATTTCGATGAAGTGATGGAACCAGATGCCATGATCTTCATTTTCTGAATATTGAGCTTTAAGCCAACATTTTCACTCTCCTCTTGCACTTTTATCAAGAGGCTTTTTAGTTCCTCTTCAGTTTCTGCCATGAGGGTGGTGTCATCTGCGTATTTGAGGTTATTGATATTTCTCCCAGCAATCTTCATTCCAGCTTGTGCTTCTTCCAGCCCAGTATTTCTCATGATGTACTCTGCATATAAGTTAAATAAGCAAGGTGACAATATACAGCCTTGACATACTCCTTTTCCTATTTGGAACCAGTCTGTTCTTCCATGTCCAGTTCTAACTATTGCTTCCTGACCTTGGCTATATATAACTTTCCCTATATGATTTTGTGTATATGCCAATAAAACATAGGTGAAAATTAATAAAAGTCACACACATATTGATGTTAATAATAGTCATTGTGTGTGTGTGTGTTAATCACTCAGTCATGTCCAACTCTTTACAATTCCATGGACTGTAGCCTGCTCAGCTCTTCTGTCCACAGAATTTTCCAGGTAAGAATATTGGAGTGGGTTATCATTATATACATTTAAACTTTTCCCAATAAAATGTTCTCTGTGCATTAATTACAGTTTGAGTGAATAGTTATACTTACTTGTTTTAAAGTGAGGAAATTTCAATTGATTGTCCTAGAATTTTATTTTCAAACAAAATAAGTGAGCATACACACATTTTATTTTGGCTTGAATCATTAAAATCATTGCAGCAAAACATAGGTGACTAGTAGCTGCAATGTAAGGCAGCATACAATATGAAATCAAGATTGACGGGAGAAATATCAATAACCTCAGATATGCAGATGACACCACCCTCATGGCAGAAAGTGAAGAGAAACTAAAAAGACTCTTGATGAAAGGGAAAGAGGAGAGTGAAAAAGTTGGCTTAAAGCTCAACATTCAGAAAACGAAGATCATGGCATCTGGTCCCATCACTTCATGGGAAATAGGTGGGGAAACAGTGGAAACAATGCCAGACTTTGTTTTTCTCGGCTCCAAAATCACTGCAGATAGTGATTGCAGCCATGAAATTAAAAGACGCTTACTCCTGGAAGGAAAGTTATGACCAACCCAGACAGCATATTCAAAAGCAGAGATATTATTTTGTCAACAAAAGTCTGTCTAGTCAAGGCTATTGTTTTTCCAGTGGTCATGTACGGATGTGAGAATTGGACTGTGAAGAAAGCTGAGCGCCAAAGAATTGATGCTTTTGAATTGTGGTGTTGGAGAAGACTCTTGAGAGTCCCTTGGACTTCAAGGAGATCCAACCAGTCCATTCTGAAGGAGGCCAGCCCTGGGATTTCTTCGGAGGGAATGATGCTGAAACTCCAGTACTTTGGACACCTCATGCAAAGAGTTGATTCATTGGAAAAGACTCTGATGCTGGGAGGGATTGGAGGCGGGAGGAGAAGGGGACCACAGAGGATGAGATGGATGGATAGCATCACTGACTCGATGGACGTGAGTCTGAGTGAACTCCGGGCATTGGTGATGGACACGGAGGCCTGGTGTGCTGCGATTCATGTGGTCGAAAAAATTGAAGGCAGCATAGGAAGTCCACGAGAAAATAGAAGGAATGTCGATCATACCCTCCCAGGAGTCTTAGGTTCATGAACATTTTAACAAGTTCATATACATTTCTAATAACTGTTTTTTAATTGATGTGTTCTAAAATGAATTTTTGTTTCATTCTTTTTAGAAAGCTAAACTTTAAGCAAAATATCACTATTAGGAACAATGCAAAATATACCGCTTGCTCATACATTCAACTACTATATATTGAGTTTAACCTAAATAATGACTGTGAAAAAAAAACTCATATTTTATGGCAAGACAAAAAAATTAAACAGTTTTCTCTGCCCTGTGGCCTCCTCTCTCATCACACTATGGACTGTGCATCAACCAAATCTCCCCGATTGGCAGAAATACCTTCTCAACCATAAAGTAAAACACTCCCTTAGCACCAACAAAACAACTTCTTAAAAAATAACATTCCTTCTTGATCTCATGAGGACCACATGACACTTAGATCTGGCTTGTGTAAACTGTCAATAACACATCATTTAATGTATAGCACTCTGTCTCACAAACCTTCAGAACTGTGCCTTGACTTCTAATTGGCACAACAGTTCTTAAAGCTTTCTGAGATGCTCTTCCTTAGTTATTGCCCTCAAATCTGGCTGAATAAAATTTTTCATTTCTTTCATAGATTAATTTTTTATTGATATAACTTCAAACACTAATCTTTGAGGCAATATTAGTGGTGAAGCAATTTTATCCTTGTTTTTCAGAGATTCTAAGTGTTGTCCTAACAGCCACATAGCTTGCTATTGATAACATCCAGATTACAACTCTTTTTTGTCATACTTCACAGCCCATGGGATTTTAGAAAAAGGCGCTATTTCTCATTAACTGTCCTAATTTGTTCAGCATCCCCCATCCAGTGTCTAATAAATATTTGTTTCACTTTTGGAGCTTAAGAAACTTGTGTTGAGTAACTGAATACATGAAACATATTGTTTATTAGATTATTACACTTTTCATTTGAGATCATCCAAAGAAAGAATTTGGTAAAAATCATGCATTTTAACTAGAACAGTAGCCCTAGAATGCTTTTGGCTTCAAGCAACATAACTATCAATGACTTAAACATATGGTTTCATTAATAAATTTTGAAGGATAAGAAGCTCAGAGATTAATTCAGCATGTCAGACCTCTCAATCATTTATGATTCTCCTATCTCTTTCCTCACAGTCACCCAAAGCTGCTGCAAGTCTCAGTCAAAAATAACTGTGTTGAAAGGCAAAGGTGGGAAGGGAATGAAGGGCCCCCTTATGCACCCTCCTTTTTAATTAGAAATTAAATTTTTGTCTAAAGTCCCTCAGCTGTGTTATTCTTATGTATTTTTTTTAGCCAGAACAGGGTCACATGCTCAATCCTAAACCTGGTGAAAAGTATAGGATTTGTATAATTGACTATCAATCACTAGCCATGCCCTGTGCAGAGCACAATCTTCCCCTAAATGTGAATAAAATCAGCATCCTGTTTTCAAAAGTAAGAAGAATGGCTCATTGGTAGGCATCCAACAGCAGCAGGTGCTATTTTCTTAGTGTTCACTCTCTGCCACATACTAGGCAGACTGCTTAGAGATTGAACACACTTTCAATAATGTAATTGCTTGCATAGATATCGTGAAAAAATACATAACAATGATAATAAGAATTCACACAAGACAATGTAATAGGTACTTCTGTTTTACCCATTCATCAATGAATAAAATAAGATTTAATTACCTCTCCTGATATCCGCAAATCTCAGCAGAAAAGCTGGGACTCAAGCTCATGTTTCTCTGACTGAAACTGGAGTTCTTAATATCTAAATACACTACCTAAATGTCACTGGAGGACTGCCATTTATAATAATTGAGATGAATTCTTGTTCCATGCATTTCTCTTCTTTACTTTGTAACAGTTTTAATATCAACTGCTATTCCTTTGGAATCAGAATTAATATCTATAAGAACATAATGCTGTGCAAAGTATTCATGCATTATAAACATGAACATCTAGTTTCTGCCTTCTTGGAGATAGCAGTCTAATTGGAAAAGATAGCAGGGTGGGTGGGGGTACGGTGGAGCTTTACAAAGTCAAAGGAAGAAAGAACTTAGCAATATAATTCTCCCTCCCTCCATAACTCTCCTCTCTCCTCCCTTTTGCAGACATACACACACACACACCCCTGCATGCATGTGACCTTGACCCATAGACAGCCTTCATAAAATTTAAATATAATGTCTGAATCATTGTCTTAGAAATGAATGAACACTCATCTCTCTAGGCTAAAAGTATAAATATACTAGTTTTATTAATATCAGCAAATGCCTAGAAAATGTCAAATAAAACCAATGTATCTTTCAATCAATGATAAATTAATTAAATTTAATATAGTAGGATTGGAAAAGTCACTGTAACTAATTGCCCTTACAGTCAGTGAATGCCTCTGACTGTGATATATAGTATCACACTTCAGTGTTTTAGTTAAGGGTCTTGTTATTAAATTACCTTGAAACATCAATGTTGGAGGTTATAGAGCTCATTTACTATTTATCTGCATTCTAAGATAGAAGGTCACCTTGTCTTTTAACATTTAGTTCTTATATTTTGCATGTGTCTGCAGCTAATGACATCAACCTTAAAATAATGCAATGATGTTACCTAATGGAACAATAGTAATCAATCCCTACAAATACCTGGAGAAATTAAAAATATGCCCCAAAATTGATTGATTGCCCAAGCTACATCTTATCATCCAGTAGCTAGTAAGCATAATTTAACTACATGATGAGTGCTACCTATCATCTCTTTTCTGGTTTCAAATTTAGCAGTCTAAAAAGAAGCATTGTTCATTTGTTTGTAAAATGTCACTGACACAAACATTAGCCCCTATATAAGTATAAAAAAATCCATCTATCTTCTAAAAGCTCTGTGACTTTCACAGAGCGTCATTATTTACCATCTTCCCCTAAAAGCACTTCTAATGCTGAAGAATTATGTTTGTCCCACACAGATGTGGATGTGTGCAGTTCTCTCTCTGAGAGTTCATTGTTTGGATAATATCAAGCATTTATATTAGGGCTTCACAAATATCCTGATGTATCCAGAGGTGAAAAGAAAGACAAAAACCAAAGAGGTAGAAAGAAGAATATCTAATATGTACAAAGTGAAGTACTATCTTAGAGTCTTCAACAAAGTCGATGTTATAAATGAGGTCATCTCAGAATAGGAGTACTGGGGATGGCAGTAATAGTTTCATGGTATCAGAGGTAAATAAAAATAATTACCAAAAATACTACTGCAATTGTTGAATGTCTATTATATGCCAGGCACAGGTACACCAGACATATGCAAATCACTTTAAGATAGAATTGGGCTATCTGCTTCCATAAATAGACAGGATGTGTGCATGCTTAGTAGTTCAGCTGTGTCCGGTTCTTTGTGACTGCCCCAAGAAAGCAAAGGAATTGCAGAAAAACATCTGCTTCACTGACTATGCTAAAGCTTTTGACTATGTCGATCACAACAAACCATGAGTTTTTTAAAGAGATGGGAGGACCAGACCATCTTACCTATTTCCTGAGAAAGTTGACGGGTTTAAAATTGGGAAAGAGTACAAAGCTGTATATTGTTACCCTGCTTATTAACTTCTTTGAAAAGTATATCATGTTAAATGCTGGGGTGGATGAATCACATCAAGATTGCCAGGAGAAATAACAACAGCCCCAGACACACAGGTGATACCACTGTAATGGCAGAGACTGAAGAGGAACTAAACGTCCTCTTGATGAGGGTGAAAGAAGAGAGTGAAAACGCTGGCTTGAAAGTCAATATTTTAAAAACTAAGATCATGGCATTTGGTCACATCACTTCATGTCAAATAGAAGGGGAGAAAGTGGAAGCAATGACAAATTTTATTTTCTTGGTCTCCAAAATCACAGTGGACAGTGAATGCAGCCATAAAACTAAAGACACATGTTCCTTGGAAGGAAAGCTATGACAAACTTAGACAGTGTATTAAAAAGTGGAGTGTATTAAAAAGCACTTTGCCAACAAAGATGCATATAGTCAAAGCTGTGGTTTTTCCAGTACTCATGTCTGGACGTGAGAGCTGAACCATAAATAAGGCTGAGAATCAAATAACTGAAGCTTTTATAGTAAGGTTCTGGAGATGACTCTTGAGAGTCCCTGAGACAGCAAGGAGATCAAACCAGTCAATCCTAAAGAAAATCAACCCTGAGTATTCATTAGAAGGGCTGATGCTAAAGTTGAAGCTCCAATCCTTTGTCCACCTGATGAGAAGAGCTGATGCATTCAAAAAGATGCTGATGTTCGGAAAGACTGAAAGCAAAACAAGAAGGGAGTGGCAGAGAATTAAATGGTTAGATATTATTACTGATTCAATAGACATGAATTTGAGCAAATTCTGGGCGATAGTAAAGGACAGGGAAACCTAGCATGCTGGGTTCCGTAGGGTCACAAAGAGACAGAAACAACTTAGCAAATGAACAACAACAATGACAAAAGAATTGTAGCCTGCTATTCTCCTTTGTCCATGGAATTTTCTAGGCAAGAATCCTGGAGTGGGTTGCCATTTCCTGCTCCACGGGATCTTCCTGACCAAGGGATAGAACCACCCACATCTCATGTCTCCTTCATTGGCAGGCACATTCTTTACCATTGAGCCACTTGTGAAGACCCCTGTATGGTGGATAGTAACTACTTGATCCTGGAGTAGAAAATGTCAACCCATTCCAATATTCCATGGACAGAGGAGCCTGGAGTGCTACCATCAATGGAGTTGCAGAGTTGAACATAACTGAGCATGTAATACCACAACAACCACTAACCACTTTATATGCTGTGCCATAGTATATGGTCTTTATCTCACCTGCTTTTTATCTATCCTTGTAAAAAGGAAGCAGCCAGTCATTACAAATGGATATGACTGTATTTAAAGAACTTGGCATTGGGCCAAAATTTTTTGTTACATTTTCATTTACACAAGTTTGAAATATTTTATAAATTCAACTGTGATTCATTCATTAACCTATGTATTTAGAATTAACTGTGTAATTTCTAAATGTTTTGAGGTTTTCCAAGTCATCTTATTGAATTCTTATATTGCTATGGGATAAGAGAACATACTGTATATGATTTCAAATTATTTTTATGTGTCAAGTGTACAGCATTATAATTCAACACCTGTATATACCACAAAATGATCATTACCACAAGACTAGTTACCATCTATCACCATTCAGCTGACCACTTTAATCTACTTCACCCAATGTCAAATCCCTTCTCCCTGATAATCAGTGATCTATTCTCTGTATCTAAGAATTTGGTTTCATCTTGTTTATTCATTTGCATTATTTATTTTATTCTACATATGAGTGAAATAATAAGCTATTTGTATTTTCTCAAATTGCCAGTATCCGCTGGATCATGGAAGAAGCAACAGAGTTCCAGAAAAACATCTATTTCTGCTTTATTGACTATGCCAAAGCNAGTACTTTGGCCACCTCATGCAAAGAGTTGAGTCATTGGAAAAGACTCTGATGCTGGGAGGGATTGGGGGCAGGAGGAGAAGGGGACGACAGAGGATGAGATGGCTGGATGGCATCACTGACTCAATGGACATGAATCTGAGTGAACTCCGGGAATTGGTGATGGACAGAGAGGCCTGGCATGCTGTGATTCATGGGGTCGCAAAGAGTCGGACACAGTTGAGTGACTGAACTGAACTGAACTGAATCTGCTGCACCTGCAGTTGCAGGAGTGGACTCCCTTCTGTTTCTTTGGTCATATAGCTCTTGGTACTTCACTTTGATTTTGGCCCTGCCTCTGCTTGTAGGCCATCCTTCAGCATTTGTTCCCTGCCCATACCAGAGGAGGTGAAGGCCAGGCTCATTGGAGCTCACTTGGTCAGTGTCACTGGAGAGAGGAAGGGGTATGGCACCCACAGTTGGGATGTGCAGTGTACAGTCTGAGGTGGGTTGTGTACCCTCCCAGGTTGTGGGTTCCTTGGAAGAGCCAAGCTGCATAGGCTCCCAGGAAGTTGTAGGTGTTGACCTGTGCCTGTTCATGGCTTAGTGGCCACTCTAGCAGCCATCATACTTATCTCTGGGGTCACAGACCCCAGGCCCATCTCACCCCCAATTTCTGGCATTTGTTTTAGCCTTAGTTGTGGCATGTCCATAAGCATGCTCATGGCCCACATCTGGGGTTTCAGACTGCAGCCAGATCATCCTACTTATGGCACTCATGAAGACAGGGTCTAAAAAGTTAGAAGGTCCCCATGACAATGATCTCTTGCCTTTCTGCCAGGTCCTTGCTTTTCCCTGGACTCCCTCAACTGTGTCATAGTAGCCTGTTCAGAGTACTTTCATGTCAGTCAATCTCAGTTCTCTCCCTAGGGTCTAACTCCCAAAGCCTGAGAGTCAGCACCTAGACCTCACTCGCCATGGAAGACCTGCAAACCACATCTTGACTGAAGTGCTGGTTGGCAACAATCTCTGTGATTAATTCTCTCCATTTTGCATTTTGCCTTCTGAGAACCTGTTGCTGTGTTCCCTTCTGAGGTTCTGAAGCTCCTCACTGTCCTCACCCCTGATGGGGTGTCTGAGTGTGCAAAAATTTTCCCTCCTTCATAGCTCCTTCCTTGAGATGTCCCACCTGTCTGGTTTCCTTTGTCTCTACTCCCTCCTGCCTCCCTCCATTTTTCTTATTGCTCTTTCTCTGCTGCTTTATGTGGAGATTATCTTGCCTTTTTGGAAGTCTGAGGTCTTCTGAGAGCATTCAACAGGTATTCTGCAGAAGTTGTTCCACATGCAGCTGTATTTTTTATGTATTAGGGGAAGAAGATGATCCTCGTGTCTTACTCCTCTGCCATCTTCAACTCTTCCACTATTCTATATATAAACCACATTTTCTTATCCATTCATCCATTGATGGATAATTACGTTGTTTCTATATTTTGACTATTGCAAATTATGCTGCAATGAAGATAGAGCTGTATCTATGTTTTGAATTAGTGTTTTCTTATTCTTTTGAAATATATCCAGAAGTGGAATAGCTGGGCTATATGGTACTTTAATTTCTAATATTTTGAGGAATTTTTATACTGTTTTTCAAAGTGACTGTGCCAATTTACAGTCCCACCAACACCGTTTGAGGGTTTCCTTTTCTCCACATTCTTATTTTTGTTTTTCGTATTTGTCTGGAACTTATTATATCTCTAGGAAGTTCCTGTCCAATAGGAGCATTCGTGATCATAAAAAAGGCAAAGCTGCCCAATTTTTGGAATGTGAATTCAGGGTTCTACATTTACCTCACTTTATTTTATTTTATTGGCTTTTGGCCATTGTTTAGTAACTTTTTCTGAATACATATCAAAATGCCTAGGGTTCATCAGTGAAATGACTAAACTTACATTGTATGAATGAGATAATTTCAAATATTGTTTTTTAACATTCACTATTTTCCCTCCTAGTTGTATTCCTATAGAAGAAATAGCTTATAATTGCACTCATAACCAAAATTATTTATAGAAAATTAGTAATTTAGACCAAGATATACCAATTCAGACTTTTTCCTAGGTTGTCACTAATTCTGATCATATTATTTAAGCATTGCTGCAAAATACATACCTTGTCTCTTTTTCTAAGTTATGTGTGTGTGCATGTATGTGTATTTTCAATGAATAAATATATACTTGTATATATATGTATATATATATATGTACTATGGCTTGCTGTACACTAGATATTAATGACCGAAAATTTGAATTTTTAATAACCTAGTGACAAAACTGATAGCTCAGTTTGTAAAGAATCTACTTGCAGTGCAGGAAACCCTGGTTCGATTCCTTGGTCAGGAAGATCTACTGGAGAAGGGATAGGCTACCCACTTCAGTATTCTTGGGCTTCCCTTGTGGCTCAGCTTCTAAAGAATTAGCCTGCAGTGTGGGAGACCTGGGTTCAGTCTCTGGGTTGCGAAGATCCCCTGGAGAACGGAAAGGCTACCCACTCTAGTATTCTGGCCTGGAGAATTCCATAGACTTTATAATCCATAGGGTTGCAAAGAGTCAGACATGACTGAGTGACTTTCACTCTCACAAAACAAGAAATATATGAGTCCACTCATAAGAGGTGACTAACATAGTCAAATTCATAGAAACAATGTAGAGTGGTAGTTTAACAAGTGCCGGGTGGAGGGAGTAGAAAGGGAATTGTTGTTTAACAGATATAGAGTTTCAATTTTGCATGATAAAGTTCTGAAAATCTGTCTCATAACTACATGAATAAACTTAGCACAAAGGAACTGAAAATTCAAAAACTAGTTAACATGGTAAAAAAGAAATAATAGGTAAGTATATATGCATATAAACATGGACACTAACCATGTAAATAAATCCCATTGAGGGTGGGCATTTTTTTCCTGTTTGTTCACTAATGTAGCACCCACATCCAGAAAAGCACAAAGAATAGTAGGGGCTCAATAAACACGTTCTGAGTAATAAACATATTTCTTAGCACCAAAAAAGCTATAAAATAATATATGCTAATCTTTATTTAGCTTGTGTGAGTGTATCTGGGTTTGTATTTGTATAAATGCACACGTATGTACATATACTACTCTATTATAATCAGGATAGAATAGATTATGCTGCTGTAACATTCATGAGTAAAACGTGCTATTAAAAAAAAAAGATTATGTTTTCTAGAACTTTTGTGTAGCCCAGGGTTCCTAGCCTCCAGAAGTGTGAGAAATAAATATTTGTGTTTTAAGCCACACAATCTGTGGTGTTTTATTATCACAGCCTGAACTAAGACATATGACAAGCTGCCTAAGATCCTGTTTCAAAACACTGTTAAGAATCATACTGATGATATTTTTGAAAAATTACCATGGTGGCTTCTCCAATGTAGACTATGGATAAAAATGGGAGATAATGTCATTGCAATGAGTTCCATGAAGATTATGAAGTCCAGAGATGACTCCAAATAGCAACACCTACAAGCAAGATAATGAGGCTACTGGTATCACAACAGAGAGCAAAGGCAGAGCAGTAATCAGAACTGTGTTGGTAGGCAAGCATGTTTGGTGGTTTCTAAAATCAACCTAGATAAAAAGCCCAAGAATGTTTCACTGTTTCAATATATATGAAAAACCTATAGTTCAGATCAACAAGGCCTGATTTCAGCAATCAAAACAGAGAACTAGAAACTTTAAGTCAGCTCAAAGACTCAGAGATCCTTGAATGACGAAAATGGGCACCCTTGAGAAAGAAATAAGCAATAACATCACAAGTGCTTGCTATAAGTTTTGTTTGACAAAAGAGCTTACTGCTATTAACCAAGAAAGTTGTGGGTTTATGAAAGAGAAATGTCCAGACTTTTCAGGATTTACTTGAAACAGGCTCCGTATTACTTTTATACTACCACTATAACAAATTATACAAACTTACAGTTCTAGAAGTCAGAAGTCTGAAATGGGTCTTACTGGGCTAAAATCAAGATGTAAGTGGAACTTCATACTTTTTTGGAGGCTCTGGGGAGAATATGACTTCTTGTCTTTGCAGCTTCTAGAAGCTGCCTACACTTCTTGGTTCCTGGGCCCACTTCTGTATCTTCAAAACCAATAAAAACTAAAAAAGTGCTTCACACCACTCTGACACAATGGTCTGCTTCCCTCCTCTACTTATTCTTCTACTATGTCTACTATTTTCTTACTTCTACTTAGGACCCATATGATTATATTGGGCCTTCTGGATATTCCAGTATAATCTTCCCATCTCAAAGTCAGTTAATTAGAAACCTTTATTCTGTCTACAACATTAATTTTCTAACAGATTCAAAGGTTCTAGAAAGACATGGGCATTTTTTTCTATTATTTTTTTGGCAGTGAAGGGAGAAGGGGGAACATTGTTCTACCACCAAGCTGTCAACTAACAATTTCTGGCCACATCAAATATTATGGTGATCCAGCAGTGAGTGTGGGAATTTAGGAAGGTCAGTAATAGAGTCTGGTCTTAAAGTGATCTTAGCAGACTAGCTAAGTCATGACATTAGTTTCCTAATCCATGAAGTAAAAGTTATCTGTACTGGTATATTTAAAATAGATAACCAACAACCACTTACTGTATTGTATAGAGAACTCTGCCCAATATTCTGTAATAACTCAATGGGAAAAGAATTTGAAAAAGAATAGATGCACGTATATGGATAACTGAATCAATCTGCTTTTCACTCAAACTCATATAACATTGTTAATCAACTATACTCCAATATAAAATAAAAGTTAAATAGAAAATGAAAACTTCTGAAACTATAATTCTATGCCCGAGTAATAATGCAAAACTATGCCCCATTTTTGGGAGAACTATAAAGATTAGAGTTAACATTAAGGTTTGAAAGATACACAGTTATACCAAAATACCTATTATGTCCATTATTTAACATGCTTCTTTGACCTAAGGAAAGAAGAAAAGGGTCTTACATTTGCTGTTTCAAATTTAGTCTCTATTGAAACAAAGCAACACATGCTTTGATTCAATTAAAAAACAGACATACATATTTACTTTACATATATTTAATATGTATATATTTAATAAGTATAAATTACATTTCATTTATATACATGACAATCAACATAAATTAAATAATATGCAGAATAGACACATTTTTGTCTTTTTTTTTTTTCTTGGTATTAGTAAATGTTATAGTTTATCCAGATGTTACTGTATATCAACACCAGGTTACGAAGATGGAACTTCCACATTTCACCCGCTGAAGTTGCCACCCATTTATTCCGATTTAGAACTTAAAAAAAAAGTCCAAAGCAAAGTAATCCCTTAGATTTCTGAATATGTTGGATATACTAAGTAGATTTAGTCCTCTATGTAAGTTACAAAGTGAAGTCAGGACTTAAACAGTTGTCTCTTTTTCACCAGTGGTTCTAGGAGACTCTTGGGATGGGGTTGGGGAATAATTTCCGTTAAAAATGGAAATATAAATTTAAACTCTTGGTTATATCGTTTAACTCTCCTTTCATGTAAGATTTTGAAACCAAAACATCTTATTGCTTATAGAAACTCATCAATTGTTTTCACCGTTTGGGCTCCTGAGACAAACAACTCATGATTAAACAGTGTGAGCATTTTCCTTATAATATTAAATAAAACAATTCCCGCAATGAAATTAGCAACATTTGTCAGTGGTTTGCATGAGACTATTCTATCTTGCATGTATAAAAAGTGGAAATGATAGTAAAATTACAGGGCAAACCATAGCTTGAAAACAGCTTAACATAATCACACTTTTAACAGTCATTAATACAAGTGTTAGGGCATAATATAAGTAAAGATTTGATGCCCAAAAGGCCTTCTTACAATAATATTTAACATCTGCCTGGGGTTAAAATAAAGTGATATAGAGTATTAGGTTTATTATTCCCCAAAACATCAACTGTGAGAGAATGTTTACCAAAGTTGTCCTCTCTTAAATCTTGAAGTTGTAGAACAAATAAACCACTAGGATGACAGAATAAGATTGCTTCACAGATGCAGTTTTCAAAGATTTCTTTATGAAACTTTTGAATGTCTAAGATGAATATTCCAATATTTCTCACCTTACATTGTTTCACTTTTCCCATAAACATTTTACAGATGCTAATGTGATTGATATGCAACCCTTAAAATAAATGTTGAATTTCAAAAAGGCTACATCATTAAAATGATGTAACTGAAAATAATCACAAATATCTGGGAGTGGACTTCAGTGTATTAGCACAACACACTCCCACTTTGAGACAATCATTTCAGTTGTACCTAAAAATCTGTTAAAAAAGAAATCTGTTTACAAAGGGAAGCTTAAAGTTTGCCAACTATTTTGAAACCACTAAGACTTAAATTTATTTAAGTAAAATATATGTAGCTAGTAACACTTCACTTTTGTTCACCTTGCTTACCTCCTGGCATGAAATCAACTTTTGGCAATAATAAAAAGTACATAGCCTAGAGAAATGCATATTGTGCAGTCAAAGAGGATTAAGACAGATAAGAACTTATCCTGGCTCCTAAGGTCTACCTTCCTCACTTGTAGCAGCCAGAGGGAAAGAAATGTAAAATTATCATCATGACTACTGTGATTTTCATACAGTTTGTTGGTACTGTTCCTGCCTACCTAGGGTCACTGTTTAGCTCTAGTCATTGGGCTGAGTAATGCAGTTCTGAACCTGCCATAAGCAAACTAGAAATATCTGATTGTCTCTAGGTGGATACAGAGCCCAGAAAAATTCTACTCTGAGGTGATACAGATTTAAACACTTGAGAAGGCAAGTTTGGAAGGGTGAGAAAATTTACAAAATGGAGCATATGGCTACAGATTAGATGAAAAGTTGGTTTGGTAATAGAGACTGTATTTATGAACCAGCCCTAAGTGAATATAGTTCAGGTCTTTTGCTTTATTGGGACTAGTTGGCTAAACATCTTGTTTTTCCTCCAATACCCATCACTATCAGATAACAGTAAAACCACCCTAAAGCTTAATTTTTAGAATGAGATAATTCTTCACTATTGCTTTGATCAAGTTTGGAAGTAAATCCCCCTTCTTAATTTGGACCTGGACAAGTGACTTAAATTTCTAAACTTCTAATTCCTCACATGAACAGATAATAGTTATATAAGGATTAAAATAACATCTACCATCTGCCTTGCACAATGTCTGGTATATATGCACTCCATATGGGATAATTATCTTGATCACCTCAACACATAATTTTATTAAAATAATGGCACTTTTGGTTTAATATATGTCATTAGTGGTAACTCAGTCAATCAAACTGACTATAACTTCCTTCCTACACATTACATTCTTTAGCATTTCATCCTATAGCAAATCTACTGTGGACTACAAATTGGCACTTACCAAAGGCATTGCCTTTGAACAACAAAGGCATTTGCCATGAATCCAATGCTGCTGCAGACTTTGACCTTCAACAACCCCTAAGGGAGTTAAGGGTGGAGTGAGGCACTTTCTGCTGCAGGTAATCTGGTGGGACAGGTCTTTAGATAGTTGGATGTTTTTAGGAACAGATTTTATGATCACCTATTGCATCTTCTCATATCTAGAGAAACAATAAATCCCTTCATGGTGACATAAGATCCTTATGACTAATAAAAAAACTTTTGTAAAATGAATACTTCATGATATTGAACCCCCCCAACCCCCTTTCACCAAAACCTTACATATTTGCCTTCAACTGCTGCTGCTTTGGAGCAGTCTCTCAGAGCTATCTGAGATGCTGCCTCCCAGGCTGCAGCCCTAACTTTGCCGCAAATAAAACTTAACTCACAACTCTCAAGTTGTACATCTGTTTTTAGTCATCATAAGCATTCAGTTAAGTACCGTCTCTCAGTGTGTCTGATTCTTTGTGGCCCCATGGGCTACAGAAAGCCAGGCTTCCTTGTCCATCACCAACTCTTGGAGATTGCTCAAACTCATGTCCATTGAGTCAGTGATGCCATCCAATCATCTCATCCTCTGTCTTCCCCTTCTCCTCCTGCCTTCAACCTTTCTCATCATCAGTCTTTTCCAATGAGTCAGTTCTTCTTATCAGGTGGCCAAAGTATTGGAGCTTCTGCATCAGTCCTTCAAATGAATATTCAGGACTTACTTCCTTTAGTATTGACTAATTGGATCTTCTTGCAGTCCAAAAGACTCTCAAGAGTCTTCTCCAACACTACATTTTGAAAGCATCACTTCTTTGTCACTCAGCTTTCTTTATAGTCCAACTCTCACATCCATACATGACTACTGGAAAACCCATAGCCTTGACTAGATAGACCTTTGTTGGCAAAATAATGTCACAGCTCTTTAATATGCTGTCTAGGTTGGTCATAGCTTTTCTTCCAAGGAGCAAGTGTCTTTTAATTTAATGGCTGCACTCACCATCTGCAGTGATTTGGGAGCCCAAGAAAATAAAGTCTGTCACTGTTTCCATTGTTTCCCCACCTACTTGCCATGACGTGATGGGACCAGATGCTATGATCTTAGTTTTTTGCATGTTGAGTTTTAAGTCAGCTTTTTCACTCTTCTCTTTCACTTTCATCAAGAGGATCTTCAGTCTCTATTCACATTCTGTCATAAAGGTTACTGATATCCAAAGAAAGGAAATTCAATCCAGGGCATATCTGAAGTTATTGATATTTCTCCCAGCAATCTTGATTCCAGCTTGTACCTCAGCCAGCTTGGCATCTTGCATGATGTACTCTGCATAGAAGTTAAATAACCAAGGTGACAAATATACACCCTAGACATACTCCTTTCCAAATTTGGAACCATTCTGTTGTTCCATGTCCAATTCTAACTGTTGCTTCTTGATCTGCATACACATTTCTCAGGAGGCAGGAAAGGTGGTCTAGTATTTCCATCTCTTGAAGAATTTTCCACACTTCATTGAGATCTACACAATCAAAGTCTTTGGCTTTTTCAATAAAGCAGAAGTCAATAAACCACAAACTGTAGAACAATTATACCAAAGAAATACTCTTTGGTTAAGAAAGTTCTAGGACCCACAACAGATTTCCCTACCTGAGGATCTGGCAAAGAGACTTAGAATTTGACTGTGGAGGCCAGTGGTATTTGATTACAGAAATACTACAGGATTGGTGAAACAGACTCTTGGAGGGCAAAAACAAAACCTTGTGTGCACCAGGAGACAGGAGAAAGGAGCAGTGTCCCCTTAAGAGACTGAGTCAGACTTGCCTGTGAAAGGTTGTTGCTGAGCCATGAAAGAAGCCAGGATTTTTGGCCTCCACAGGAGAGGGATTCAATATGGGGTCAGTAACAAGGCTTAATCACTCAGAGCTTTTGTGTAATAAAGTTTTATTAAAGTATAAAACAGATAAAGAAAACTTCTTACATAGACATCAGAATAGGGCAGAAAGAGTGCACCCCTGCTAGTCTTTAGCAGGAAGTTATATACCTACTAGTAGGCTACTAATGAGAGAAAGGAAATGTCTCAAAACTCAGAGAGTGACACCAGGCCTCTCACCCACAACATGCATTTTGAGTTAACATTGGCACAAGGTGAGTCATCCTGGGCAATAAAACGTTTGACATTAATCTTGAAGAAAAGCAGGTTTCCAAGCAAATACGTAGTCTCATTAATTTAGATTAAGAGAACATCTTAAAAAAAAAAAATCTGTGTGAGTAAAACATACTCGTTTGTTGAGTAAGACATACTTGTTTTTCAAGTTAGTCATATATGGATGTGAGAGTTGGACTATAAAGAAAGCTGAGTGCTAAAGAATTCATGCTTTTGAACTGTGGTGTTGGGGAAGACTCTTGAGATTCCCTGGGACTGCAAGGAGATCAAACCAATCAATCTTAAAGGAACTTAGTCCTAAATATTCATTGGAAGGACTGACACTGAAGCTGAAGTTCCAATACTTTGGCCACCTGATGTGAAGAACTGACTCATTGGAAAAGACCCTGATGCTAGGAAAGATTGAAGACAGGAGAAGAAGGGGAAGACAGACAATGGATGACTGGATGCCATGACAAACTCAATGAATATGTATTTGAGCAAGCTAGGGAGTTGGCACAGACAGGGAAGCTTAGCATGCTGTAGTCCATGATGTCAAAAAAGTTGGACTCTATTGAGCAACTGAACTGAACTGATTGGGCTTGGAAATTCATTACTAAGATCTTATAGACATTCAGTTCAGTTCAGTCGTTCAGTCCTGTCCGACTCTTTGCGACCTCATGAATCGCAGCACACCCGGCCTCCCTGTCCATCATCAACTCCAGGAATTCACTTAGGCTCACGTCCATCGAGTCAGTGATGTCATCCAACCATCTCATCCTCTGTCATCCCTTTCTCCTCTTGCCCCCAATCCCTCCCACCATCAGAATCTTTTCCAATGAGTCAACTGTTCATATGAGGTGTGAGGAAATCATCCCAAGGCAGAAATCATAATCAAAAAAAATGATCAAACTGAAAACAGTAATATAAAAATCATAATACATTACAACCAAACTTAGATTATTCCAGGAATGTGAAGTTGGACTGCTAATCCTTTTTCCCCATTAATAGATTAAGAGAAAATATGATCTCAATACATCTAGAAATATTTGATAAAATTCAAATTTTAGGAAATTGAAATGGAAGGAAACTCCTTAATCTGATAAAATTTCTATGCTAGTAAAATCCTATAGAAAATATGAAAAAATCATAAAAATCACATGGTGTGATCACTCACCTAGAGCCAGACATCCTGGCATGTGAAGTCAAGTGGGCCTTAGAAAGCATCACTACAAACAAAGCTAGTGGAGGTGATAGAATTCCAGGGGAGCTATTTCAAATCCTGAAAGATGATGCTGTGAAAGTGCTGCACTCAATATGCCAGCAAAACTGGAAAACTCAACAGTGGCCACAGGACTGGAATAGGTGAGTTTTCATTCCAATTCCAAAGAAAAGCAATGCCAAAGAATGCTCAAATTGCTCAAATTGCACTCATCTCACACGCTAGTAAAGTGATGCTCAAAATTCTACAAGCTTCAGCAATACATGAACCATGAAATTACAGGTGTTCAAGCTAGTTTTAGTGAAGGCAGAGGAACCGGAGATCAAATTGCCAATATACACTGGATCATCAAAAAAGCAAGAGAGTTCCAGAAAAACATCTATTTCTGCTTTATTGATGATGCCAAAGCCTTTGACTGTGTGGATCACAATAAACTGTCTAAAATTCTGAAAGAGATAGGAAGACCAGACCACCTGACCTGCCTCTTGAGAAACTTATATGCAGTCTGGGAAGCAACAGTTAGAACTGGACAAGGAACAACAGACTGGTTCAAAATGAGGAAAAGAGTACGTCAAGGCTGTATATTGTACCCTGCTTATTTAAGAGATATGCAGAGTACATCATGAGAAATGCTGGACTGGAGGAAGAACAAGCTGGAATCAAGATTAAAGCTGAAACTCCGGTACTTTGGCCACCTCATGTGAAGAGTTGACCATTGGAAAAGCCTCTGATGCTGGGAGGGACTGGGGGCAGGAGGAGAAGGGGACGACAGAGGATGAGATGGCTGGATGGCATCACTGACTCGATGGACGTGAGTCTGAGTGAACTCCGGGAGTTAGTGATGGACAGGGAGGCCTGGCGTGCTGCGATTCATGGGGTCGCAAAGAGTTGGACACGACTGAGCGACTGAACTGAACTGATACTGATATAAATAAAAGAAGCCCCCAAAACAGTAGGTTACAATATGTTCGTGTACTATTAGATCTAATTTTTTAAAGCTGTCCATTTCTCCCTAGGTTTTACAGATTTAATACATTTCCCAATAGCATAATGTATGTGTGTGTGTGTGTGTGTGTATGTGTGTGTGGGTGTGTGTTTGAAGAACAGGAGAAGCTAAATCTGACTTAAATAGAAAGTTTAAGGGCCAAAACCAGCCAAGAAATCCTTGGGAAAAAAAATAGTACAAATTACATTTCCAGATATTGAAGTTTATAAAGTTATACAACTGAGTGTGCTATTGGAACAGGGATAGAAGAATGGAATAGAATGGAATGGAATAGAACAGAATAGAATAGAACACAGCCCAGAAAATGAGTATTATGTGTATGTAAATGAACATGTGTTTTAATAACAGCAGTACTGCAGGGTAATGGAGAAAGGATAGTATTTTTAACATGTGATACTGGGAAATTAGATATTCTTAAATAGAAAAAAAAATAATTGAACCTTTACTTCACATTCTACATAAAAATTTCCATGGAGATTATCAATAATATATTATAAATAAGAAAAAGTGAATAAAATCCTTCAGAAAAGTAATACAAAAAAAATTCATACTGTTGTGTAGAAAATATTTTTTAAAATAAGTTCCAGAAACCACTGACTATAAGGGGAAAAATGATAAATGGATCATGTTAAAATAACCTGAATCAAATCCCTAACAATTATACAGTGGAAGTGAGAAACAGATTTAAGGGACTAGATCTGATAGACACAGTTCCTGATGAATTATGGATGGAGGTTCATGACATTGAACAAGAGACAGTGAGCAAGACCATCCCCAAGAGAAACAAATGCAAAAAAGCAAAATGGCTTTCTGAGGAGGGCTTACAAATAGCTGTGAAAAGAAGAGAAGCAAAAAGCAAAGGAGAAAAGGAAGGATATACTCATTTGAATGTAGAGTTCCAAATAGCAAGGAGAGATGAGAAAGCCTTCCTCAGTGATCAGTGCAAAGAGAGAAAGGAAAACGAGAGAATGGGAAAGACTAGAGGTCTCTTCAAGAAAATTAGAGATACCAAGGGAACATTTCATGCAAAGATGGGTTTGATAAAGGAGAGAAACGGTATGGACCTAACAGAAGCAGAAGATATTAAGAAGAGGTGCCAAGAATATACAGGAGATCCGTACAAAAAAAGATCTTAATGACCCCAATCATTACAATGGTGTGATCCCTCACCTAGAGCCAGACACCCTGGAATGTGAAGTCAAGTGGGCCTTAGGAAGCATCAGTACAAATAAAGATAGTGAAGGTGATGGAATTCCAGTTGAACTATTTCAAATCCTAAAAGATGATGCTGTGAAAGTGCTACACTCGATATACCAAAAAAATTTGGAAAACTCAGCAGTGGCAACAGGACTGGAAAATGTCAGTTTTCATTCCAATCGCAAAGAAAGGCAGTGCCAAAGAATGCTCAAACTACTGCACAACTGCACTCATCTCACATGCTAGTAAAGTAATGCTCAAAATTCTCCAAGCCAGGTTTCAACAATACATGATCTGTGAACTTCCAGATGTTCAAGCTCGTTTTAGAAAAGGCAGAGGAACCAGAGATCAAATTGCCAATATCCGCTGGATCATGGAAAAAGCAAGAGAGTTGCAGAAAATCATCTATTTCTGCTTTACTGACTATGCCAAAGCCTTTGACTATGTGGATCACAATAAACTGTGGAAAATTCTTCAAGAAATGGGAATACCACACCACCTGACCTGCCTCTTGAGAAACTTATANTGTCAGTTTTCATTCCAATCGCAAAGAAAGGCAGTGCCAAAGAATGCTCAAACTACTGCACAACTGCACTCATCTCACATGCTAGTAAAGTAATGCTCAAAATTCTCCAAGCCAGGTTTCAACAATACATGATCTGTGAACTTCCAGATGTTCAAGCTCGTTTTAGAAAAGGCAGAGGAACCAGAGATCAAATTGCCAATATCCGCTGGATCATGGAAAAAGCAAGAGAGTTGCAGAAAATCATCTATTTCTGCTTTACTGACTATGCCAAAGCCTTTGACTATGTGGATCACAATAAACTGTGGAAAATTCTTCAAGAAATGGGAATACCACACCACCTGACCTGCCTCTTGAGAAACTTATATGCAGGTCAGGAAGCAACAGTTAGAACTGGACATGGAAAAACAGATTGGTTCCAAATAGGAAAAGGAGTACGTCAAGGCTGTATATTTTCACCCTGCTTATTTAACTTATATACAGAGTACATCATGAGAAATTCTGGACTAGATGAAGCAGAAGCTAGAATCCAGATTGCCAGGAGAAATATCAATAAGCTCAGATATGCAGATGACACCACCCTTATGGCAGAAAGTGAAGAGGAACTAAAAAGCCTCTTGATGAAAGTGAAAGAGGAGAGTGGAAACGTTGGCTTCAAGTTCAACATTCAGAAAATGAAGATAATGGCATCTGGGTCCCATCACTTCACAGAAAATAGATAGGGAAACAGTGGAAACAGTGGCAGACATTATTTTGGGGGTTTCCAAAATCACTGTAGATTGTGACTGCAGCCATGAAATTAAAAGATCCTTACTCCTTGTAATGAAAGCTGTGACCAATCTAGATAGCATATTAAAAAGCAGAGACAATACTTTGCCAACAAAGGTTCATATAGTCAAGGCTGCGGGTTTTTTCACTAGTCATGTATGGATGTGAAAGTTGGATTGTGAAGAAAACTGAAGGCCGAAGAATTGATGCTTTTGAACTGTGGTGTTTGGGAAGACTCTTGAGAATCCCTTGGACTGCAAGGAGATCCAACCAGTTTATCCTAAAGGAAATCAGTCCTGAATATCCATTGGAAGGACTGATGTTTAAGCTGAAACCCCAATACTTTCACCACCTGATATGAAGAACTGACTCATTGGAAAAAACTCTGATGCTGGAAAACATTGAAGGTAGAAGAGGAAGGGGATGACAAAGGATGAGATGGTTGAATGGCATCACCAACTCACTGGGCAAGAGTTTGAGTAAGCTCTGGGAGTTATTGATGGAAAGGGAGGTCTGGCATGCTGCAGTCCATGGAGTTGCAAAGAGTCGGACACAAATGAGTGACTGAACTGAACTGAACTGACAAATAAGAACATCAGTTCATCAAATGAATTTTTTAAAACTAATTAAATTAATGGGATACCAAGCCATGGAATGCAAGTGTATATAACTGCAATCCAAAAAATTTTAAAGGGCTCAGAATCAGAATATAAAGAGTTTTATTAATATAAATCTGTTAGAGAAATACACCAGATTAAATAGTTACAAATCACATGAGGGAATGACTTACACAAGAAAGCATCAGAAGCCAAAAAGTAGAAAGGTGTGTACTCTTTAAGAACTGAGTGCCTTCCTCCAAGGTCTCTGTTTCCCCAAATCCTCTGGTTCCTGGCTCTCTGGATTCTGGATGCTTTGATCCTCCAGCTCGCTAAAATCTGTAATGGAAAGTGAAAGTGAAGTCGCTCAGTCGGGGCTTCCCTGGTGGCTAAATTGGTAAAGAATCTGCATGCAATGTGGGAGACCTGGGTTCAGTCTCTGGGTTGGGAAGATCCCCTGGAGGAGGTCATGGCAAACCAATCCAATATTCTTGCCTAGAGAATCCCCATGGACAGAGGAGCCTAGAGGGCTACAGTCCATGGAGTCACAAAGAACTGGACATGACCAAGCAACTAAGCATATTTGTGTATTTGTTTGCTTTCCCTAGTCTTTTCCTATAGTTAAGTTGCAGCTATTTAACCTGTTCTGGCCAATGAACCATGAGCAGAAAAATGAATGTTCTTTTCTGCCGAAGGCAGTTCATCACTGGTATTCCTCTTCTTCCTTTCTACAGCATCCAAAGTGCTAAGTATACCCTATGATGGAAAAAGGCTGCTCAACTTGTATCTAACTTTGTATAAGAAGAAAATAAAGAACTGTGATTTTGCAGTTTAAGTTTTACTGTGGTAAGCCAGAGGGGATATCTGCCATAATTTATATGCCAAAAAAGTATAATAAATTTTTTGGATATGAGTATATAACCTTATTTTATTTAGTCTCTTAATGCTTTCTGCAAAATAAAGGAGAGTTTTTTACTTAAATATATCAAAGGAAATTAAAAGTCTAGTCCAAAGACTAAAACTAAATATTAATTTTCTGTGAAAATACTTATCAGAATCTCATTACTTTCACAGACCAGTTCCAGATGATCTTGTTGCTGTGCCAACTAATCTGAAAATACAGGTGTCTTCATCTCCCTATTATATATTTATGAGAAATGAAAAACTCCTGCCTAACTCTCAAACAATAGAACTAAGTCCTTTGATTTAAGCTATGATAGTACAGTTTGTTGCCAACCACAATGCACATCTCAAAAGATAAACTAGAAATGTAAGATGAAAGTGTAAATTAAAATTTAAAAACTATTTGAAAGTCTTTGCTTCTCTTGTATGTTAAAGCAGATCTCATTTTGGAGACTAGGATTTTCACCAGAAAACTTAAGTTTCCATATATTCTCTAACAGCATTTTATTCTAAAAAGTGGTACAACAAAAATGATTCTAAAAATAATAAATGCTAGAGAAGATATGGAGAAAAAAGAATCCTCCTACACTGTTGATGGGAATGTAAGTTGGTGCAGCCTCTATGGAAAAACAGTATGTAGGTTCCTTAAAAATCTTGAGTTACCATATGATTTAGCAATACCAACTTGGGCATATATCTGAAGGAAACCCTACTTTGAAAAGATACATACTCACCAACGTTAACTGCATTACTATTCACAGTAACCAAGTCTTGGAAACAACCTAAATGTCCATCGACAGATGANATAAATACTAGAGAAGATATGGAGAAAAAAGAATCCTCCTACACTGTTGGTGGGAATGTAAGTTGGTGCAGCCTCTATGGAAAAACAGTATGTAGGTTCCTTAAAAATCTAGTTACCATATGATTTAGCAATGCCAACTTGGGCATATATCTGAAGGAAACCCTACTTTGAAAAGATACATACTCACCAACGTTAACTGCATTACTATTCACAGTAACCAAGTCTTGGAAACAACCTAAATGTCCATCGACAGATGACTGGATAAAGAAGTGATACACACACACACACATAGATACATACCTGTCTCAGTGATTCTTGGTATCTGTAAAAACTGTCTGCCTCTCAAGTGGGTCACTATCCTTGTCTAGACTTACCTGGACCACTGAAAGCTGTGTTCCCTGCACCTGTTTTCATTTGTGCCTTCATCTTACCCATTCTCCACAATGAATCAAAGTTTTTTTCTGAAAATCCAAAGTCTGATCACGCCTGGTCTTCAATTAGGCCATAGGTTTCTATTATTAAAATTCAAGTATATATCATTGCCCGATAGATTAGCTATGTTTCTGGTCTTACTTCTTATTCGCTTAGGATTCTATCAAAGCAGACTTCTTTTAGTTATTAAGCATATTATCCTTATTATACATCTTTGCACTTACTGTTAATTTTACCAAGAACTTTAATCCTTTGTTCCCTCTCTTTTGGGCTTCCCAGGTGTTGTTAGTGNTAGCTATGTTTCTGGTCTTACTTCTTATTCGCTTAGGATTCTATCAAAGCAGACTTCTTTTAGTTATTAAGCATATTATCCTTATTATACATCTTTGCACTTACTGTTAATTTTACCAAGAACTTTAATCCTTTGTTCCCTCTCTTTTGGGCTTCCCAGGTGTTGTTAGTGCTAAAGAGTCTGCTTAGCAATGCAGGAGGCATAAGAGACTCAGGTTTCATCCCTGAGACAAGAAGATCCTCCGGAGGAGGGCATGGCAACCCTATCCAGTATTACTGCCTGGAGAATTCCATGCACAGAGGAGCCTGGAGAGCTACAGTCCATAGCGTTGCAAAGTGTCAGACACAACTGAAGCGAATTAGCACACATACACCCCTCTCTTTTAGCATAACTCCCAGCTTTCTTTCAATAACTTCATGTCATGTACTTATCTCTCCTAGAAAAAATTTCCTGATCTTCAAGCCTGAGTTAAAATAACTTTCTAAAATATTCCCATAGAACTTATAGTCCCCCTCCATTATCCTTATNCACTCATCTCACATGCTAGTAAAGTAATGATCAAAATTCTCCAAGCCAGGCTTCAACAATATATGATCTGTGAACTTCCAGATGCTCAAGCTGATTTTCAAAAAGGCAGAGGAACCAGAGATCAAATTACCAGCATCCACTGCACTAACAAAAAAGCAAGAGACTTCCAGAAAACCATCTATTTCTGCTTTATTGACTACATCAAAAAAGTCTTTGACTGTGTGGATCATAAGAAACCATGGAAAATTCTTAAAGTGATGTAAATACCAAACCACCTTTCCTACCTCCTGAGAAACCTGTATGTAGACCAAGAAACAATAGTCAGAACCAGATATCAAACAATGGACTGGTTCAAAATTGGGAAAGAAGTACATTAAGGCTGTATATTGTCACTCTGCTTATTTAACGTATATGCATAGTTCATCATGCCAAATGATGGGTTGGATGAAACACAAGCTGGAATCAAGATTGTTAGGAGAAATATCAATAACCTCAGATATGCAGATGACATCACCCTTATGGAAGAAAGCAAAGAGGAACTAAAGAGTTTCTTGATGAAAGTGAAAAAGGAGAGTGAAAATTTGGCTTAAAACTCAACTTTCAAAAAACTAAGGTAATAACATCCAGTCCAATCACTTCATTGCGAATAGATCATGAAACAATAGAAAGTGTGATAGACTTCAGTTTCTTGGGCTCCAAAATTAGCACAGATGGTGACTGCAGCCATGAAATGAAAAGACATTTGCTCCTTGGAAGAAAAGCTATGACCAACCTAGACAGCATATTAAAAAGCAGAAACATTACTTTGCCAACAAAGTGTGTTTGACCAAAACTATGGTTTTTCCAGTAGTCATGTATGGATGTGAGATTTGGACCATAAAAGTTGAATGCTGAAGAATTGATGCTTTCCCACTGTGGTGTTGGAGAAGACTCTTGAGAGTTCCTTGAACTTCAAGGACATCAAATCAGTCAATCTTAAAGGATATCAGTCCTGAACGTTCATTGGAGGGACTGATGCTGAAGCTAAAACTCTAATACTTTGGCCATCTGTTGTGAAGAGCTGATTCATTAGAAAAGACCCTAATGTTGGGAAAGATTGAAGGCAGGAGGAGAAGGGGATGACAGAGAACGAGATGTTGGATGGCATCACTGACTCAATGGACATGCGTTTGAGCAAGCTCTGGGAGATGGTGAAGGACAGGGAAGCATGGCATGTTGCAGTCCATGGGGTTACAAAGAGTTGGACAAAACTGAGTGACTGATCAACAGTCAATTGAATTTTAGAAATCACAGGCAAATAAAAACAGAATAGAGCCCAACTTAACATGTAAACACAGTATTTTGCACCACAACCAATGATACTAGAAAGTACCACATGAACAAATGTTTCCCAGTTATTCAAATAGAAACAATTGTAGGAAATATGAGGCCACATAGAGTGACCAGCAGTTGAGATGTGCCAAAATCAAAGAAAAAGCAACACAGCAATCAGAATCATAGTCAGAATGAAAACTGCAATTTGGATTCAGCAAAACAATCTTATCTGTCATATTAAATTGATGTTAGTCTGAATTTTATTGGTTTTGCTGATATGCTTGCATTTCATGTGTAAATTTTATTTTACATTTAAAGTTGAATAAGAGAGAAAAGCATGAAGAATTGATTCCCTTTTTTAGGTTAGATACACAAACAACATTATAATAAATCTATGCAATAAGATTAGCAAGCCCTAAGAATATAAATTTTTTCCTTTACAAAGAAAGACTGATTCAGAATAAAGTGCAGTATTGACGTGTCATCTTTTTTGTTCAAAAGGACAAATGCCAGCCTTCCATGCTACTTGTGATTTTGGTAAGAGTTTGATGAGATGTGCTCACATCAGAGTCCTCTCCTTTCACTCTTCCATATTGGTTTGGATTTTTTTCTGCTTAGTTTTTGTGTGCATGTATCCAACTATTTGTGACCCCATGGACAGTAGTCCACCAGGCTCCCCTATCCATTAAATTTTCCAGTCAAGAATACTAGAACAGATTGCCATCTCCTTCTCTGGGGGTATCTTCCCAACCCAGGAATCAAACTTGTGTCTCTTGCATCTCCTGCGTTAGCAGGCAGATTCTTTACCACTGAAACACTCAGGAAGCCCTTGCATTATAAATATTTCTTCCTAAGGAATACTTAGTGATTAAGAGTGTATCCTAAGTCTAAGTTGAAATCTTGACTACTCTACTCCATAACTGCAGTAGAGACTTGTCTGATGTTCACCAATCCATGTCCTTCTGTTAGCACACAAGACAACTATGTTATCAAAGTGTCTTTATACTAAGTTGGACCCACATGAGTGGTATCGTCAATGGCTATGAGGGAAGCAATGTTCACCATTTTAAGTAGTGGTCATTATCCCCCCTGAGCAATCCCTTATTCCCCTTATCCCATCACACATGGGTTATGTCTGTGATGACCTTAAGAACTATGTGTTCCTGATGTGTTGACTATAGTGTTATAGCAGCAATGTAGAAGCAACTTGGGTCATCGCTGTGAGGCTGCTACTGCTGCTAAGTCGCTTCAGTCGTGTCCAACTCTGTGCGACCCCATAGATGGAAGCCCATGAGGCTCCTCAGTTGCCATTTCCTTCTCTAATGTATGAAAGTGAAAAGTTTAAATGAAGTCGCTCAGTCGTATCCAACTCTTAGCGACCCCATGGACTGCAGCCTACTAGGCTCCTCCATCCATGGGATTTTCCAGGCAAGAGGACTGGAGTGGAGTGCCATTGCTTTCTCGGAGGGCTTCTTAAACCATGTGAGACTATTCATGAGCAAGATACAGACTTGATAAACCTTATTGTGTTCACCTCTAAGAATTTTTGGTGTTTCTTTGATAGGTAGCATGGCCTCGACTCTCCTGACTAATAGAATAAACACACAGACTTGGACAATTTAACCTCAGTGATATGTTTCAGTTTTCTCATATGTAAAACTGGAGAAAAACACCTATCTCATAAAATAAATGTGAGAATCAAATCAAATAATTCAGGTAAACCTGTAAAAAAATGCCTGATGTTAGGTAAGGATTACTATGAGCCTTTCTTCCCCTTCCTCTTCTATATTTCATTTCCTATTTCCAATACTTCTTATTGCTTCATACACAGCCAATGTTAAATACCTACATTATTTATTTTTAATTATTTTTGGCTGTGCTGGGTCTTTGTGACTGCATGGGCTGTTCTCTATGTATCGTGAGCAGCAGCTATTTGCTAATTGCAGTGTGTGGGCTTCTCACTGTGGTGGCTTCTCTTGTTGCATAGCACGGGCTCTAGGGCACACAGGCTTTAGTAGCTGTAGTGCATGCACTCAGTATTGCAGTTACCTGGGCTCTAGAGCACCCACGTACAGTTGGCTCAACAGTTGTGGTGCCCAGACTTTGTTGCTGCATGGCATGTGGGATCTTCTAGGACCAAACAGGTATCGAAGCTGTGTTCTCTGCAAAGACAGGTGGATTCTTTACCACTGAGCCACAAAATAATCCTTTTTTTTTTTTTAATAATTTGCTTTATTGATAAATCTGATCTCTTCACAAAACTGAAAATCCTCTCAAGCTCATCTTTGGTTTCTGTTCAATTTGTATTGATGCTCTGGCTTTATAACAATTATTAAAAATTCACTGCAGCAAAAATACAAGTATGTTTTTTGTAATTCCTTATTTCCCTTGGATCTCCTCTTTCTCCATTGTTCTCTACCCTCGAGCATTTACAACACTGATCTACGTTTGAAAAGAGTCATTAGAGTTGATTAAACTTAAAACTTTAAGTAATTTTATGTAGAATGAGTTTCCCTGTGTCATCTATAGGATTATTCTCAAACTATAGAAATACAAAATTGAAATTTCATGTATCTATATGCTAAATAATTGTAATGAATCTTATTATCAATCAGCAGAGAGAAGGATGAGCATATGAGAGCATATCTTTCCTTTGCCTCATGGCCACAGAATGACGACATTTTTTTTGTCCTACAGCTAAAATGACATGCATTCAGCTCTTCATTATGCCGATGCATCTTCCTTCCAGCAGTCACTGCTGCTCTCCTTTGGGAACAGTTTTTTTGTTTGTTTGTTTGTTTTTTTTTTTTTTTTGCTTATTTACATATTACCACCTACACCAGGTGTTTAAGGACAAAATTCAAACTTACTCTATTAGCATCTCTAGCAAATGCCTTAATCATGGAGGAAACTGAATTACTGAATAAATATATTAACTCATTTGTCTGTGAATTTCCAATATGCATCCTGCTATCCCAGTTTCCATAGCAAGTTAAGCTCAGAGTATCAGATTAAATTCTGAGATATAAGGTGAGGGTGATAAATTAATAAGAAAGCAGGAATTTGCTCATATGCTCAGAAAAGAATCACAAATACTGCAGCATACTGTCCAGACAGGAATTGTCCAAACAAGGAAAGGATAGAAAAATCAAAATGCTGAACTCTTAAATTGCTGAATTTACCAATAAATTCATAAATCAACATAGAATACAATTATGGGAGACATCTTTTAATAAATAATTACATTTTTTTTAATAATAAAGACAAGTGGACTGCTGAATGAGGAGACGTCATCATAACTGGACAATGAGAAAAGTATACTGCAAATGTAACTTCCTATCCTAAATCAAATTTTTAAAAGATTAACTAGTATTTAAAAATTAAACAAACATTGTTAATACTACTGTATTATATATTTGAAGATTGCTAAGAGTAAATCTTAAAAGTCCTCATCATAAGAAAAACAGTTCTTCTGTAGCTTTGTGTGGTGACTAATGTTAACTAGATTTTCTATGTGACTATTTTGAAATACAAAAAATTATCAAAAACATAAAATGACAATAAAATCATTTACTAATTAAAAAATAAATAAGCTGAAGAGATGAAGGGTTTTATAAATGGTCAGATTATGTTCAACTTTAGGATGGTTTATAAGCCATCTCTTAATGCTTTTTCCTTCAAACCGAATCTAATTTAACTTTAAAGTTCATCTGAAGAAACTGTCAATAATAGAACCAGAAGTATTTCCTTTTTGTGTTTGTAAGATTACATTAATATGAATCTTTTTCTTTTTATAATGCATTCATCAGGGATGCATTCAAATAATCAAAGATAATCTTTCATCATATTTTTTCTTGCTTATGTTAATCTATCATACTGGCACTAGGAAGGAGTAGTGTGGAAAAAATAGGTAGGTAGATAAATAGATAGAGGATAGAGATATTCCAATTTGACAAACTTAATCTTATCCAATAATGAAAAGAATCACTATGGATAATTCAGTCTTGTCTATTTTCTTGATAAATTTTAATCTTTGGGGTTTCCTTTCCATTTCCATATTGCTACCAGATGGTATCTGCAGTGCATACAGAAAGTGGGATCTTAAATAACTTCCAATGATGGGAGTACAGTCATGTAATCTACAGGAGTAAGATTTTGTTCCATCCTCTGGCTACTCTGATTTCATTGATGATCTCCTCTGGACACCAGGTATAATACTGAGTTTCAATGTTGAAACCTGAGGCTTGTTAAAAAGTGGGCTGAATCTTAGATGGATCAGAATATGTGATCATTGGCACTCCCATACCCCTTGATTCAGTACTTACTGGCACAGTTTTAGTAGTGATATAACTTTCATTTCATCTCAGGAAAACTGATCATTCCTAAAGACCTCAAGGGCAGGATTACTCCCCACCTAGCAGGGATTCCCTTTGGTGACCTGCCCACTCAGATTCAGCAATTGCCTCAACTCTCCCTGGGTTATAGAATTCCTAAGTCCTTCACACTACATGGAATCCAGGGTAGGCTTGGGAATGCTATGTTGGTGAGCAAGCTGGCTGAGTCACCAGTGCCCCAGGCTGTCAGGGAACAGAGAGCTGGTCCCTTCAAAGAGCCCCATATGGAAAATGAGATGTGACCCAGAGCAGGAGGATCATGACAAAAATGTTTCACTGGGTGTTTCCCTTCTAAATCTAAATCTTCCTACAATTCTAAGAGGGTTAAATAGTTCTGGTTTTCTGCTCAGTCTTCCCCTAAAGCCAAGATTTCTAGTGTGAGTGTGTGTATGTATATGTGCATGTGAGTGTGTGTATGTTTGTAGCCTGCCAGGTTCCTTAGTCCACAGAATTCTCCAGGCAAAAATACTGGAGTGGACTGCCATTTCTTTCTCCAAGGGATCTTTTCAACACAGGGATCAAATCCACATCACTTGTGAGGCTGCTGAAGCTGAAGAGCCAATACTTCGGCCACCTAATGAAAAAAACTGACTCCTTGGAAAAGACCATGAAACTGGGAAAGATTGAAGGCAGGAGGAGAAAGGTACTGTGCTCAGTTCCAGCAATGAAAATTTCTGAGAATGTAAGTCCCTCCCATTTTTATTCTGCTGCCCAGAAGACTGTATTTCTTGGACTGAGTCAGCTCCATATTTATATATTCTTCAAGTCTCATTCTGATCTTATTTGTGTTGCCTCTCTAGGTTTGAGAGGAGTGAATGAAGTGGGAGGCCAGATGACCAGAAGAGCAGTAACTCTCTCGAAAGCAATAACATCACAAAGTGTTCTTGCTTTCCATTCAGTATGATCCTTTATTTTGTATCCTTGGTATAAGTTATGAACCATTTCCTCTTGTAGATGCTGTATATGGCCTTTTTTTCTACATTTACTTAGGAGTCTGATATGTATCATTATTGACATCTCCTTTAAAATAAAGCAGAAAGTATAATTTTATGTCCCAAAGAGTTCAGTGATAAATCAGTTTATTCACTGCTACACGTAGTTTATAATCTGATCCAAGTCAGACAACAAAAAGCAAAGACTACAGTAAATAAATGATCTCACATAATGATAAATCATACAACTTTTTCTAAGACACTTACTTCCAATAACATATTGTTTGTCATGAATACATTGTTTTGTTTCCAACGGTTCATTAAGAAACATAAAAAGACATATTTTGTGCTAAAAATGCAACTCTAAGGAAAAAAGGAAGAAAATCTCTTGTTCTAATGAAGCATTAATGGAGTGGAGAAAACAAACTATTGAAGTAGAGAAAACAGACTATTGGAGTAAGTAAGTAAATAAAATAATTTAAGATAATGATAAATAATCTGATGGAAATAAAGAATATTCTGCAATAGAAAGTGATGAACCACAGATGAAAAATGGGTGGTGATGAGGTTTACTACAGCTGGATGGTCAAAAATAGCTTCTCTTAGGAAATAAAACAGAAGGTAAGACTTGAAGGATGAGGAAATGCAAGTTATGGGAGAAATTTGTTTTCCAAACCCAGTAGAACAGGAAATATGAAGACCTTAAGATGAGAAAAGTCTTGAAGAGATCAAGGAACTAGAAGGCCAATGTGACCAAAACACAAATAGTAAGGAGAATATTTCAAAATGAGATTGGATTCTAGAAACTTCTGCCAGTACAAATTATTTGGAAGGTATGTAACATTCCTTAATGAAATCTATAATGACAATGTCTCCTGTGATAGTCACATTAATATACATAAAATATGTTAATTTCAATAGGAGAGCTAATTAGTGTCTGGCTTGATTTGTCAATGATTATGCAAATTAAGTCTTGAAAGAAACAGATCCACTTTCAGGAGTATGATAAAATTCCTTGTTGAACAAAGAAACTCTAAAAACCCTTAGGGTGAAGAACTTTTTCTCTAATGCAGTGTGCTGGAAAAAGACAGCCCACTGTGCTTAGAGTGAAGTTAGCTGCCAAAACTCAAAAATTGAAAAAAAAAAAAAAAGAAAAGAAACTTTGCAATATGCTGAAGATTCCACTATGAAAGTTTCTGAAGGAAAAACTGCAAAGCTCACAGTATAAAGCAATTAACCAGGCTTCCAAAAACTCTGTACATTTATTCAAACAGTTATAGACAATGCTTATAAAATAAAATCTATCTAGGGGAATGAGATTTTCAAAGACAATGCCTCAAACTAAGAAAGATCCCAAAGCATATTTTCACTATAAAACTGAATCCCAGCTTAAGTTTGTAAATATTTTGGAACTGAGCCTAGAATAAGTTCCACATGAGCCCCAAGGTGGAGATTCACACATCTCTTTAAATTTCTCTCTGACTTGAGCAATTGCTCTTCTGGGCCAAATTTCTGGACAAGAGGAAGACATCTTGAGCATCAGTGTACCTCTCTCACACAAAATTATTCACTTCTTACTCTCAGCTCCCTTGATATTTTAAAAGTATCTGTTACTTTGCTTTTCCTATTTGAAATACAGTTAGTTAACCTTGTGTCTGCCCCTCACCTTCTCTTCCCTCTCTTTCCACCTCTACCAAAAGACAGATTTTTAGGCTTTTTCTATTTGGAAATCAGTGTGATGGTTAAATGTATGTATTTGACTTGGCCAGATGCTTCATCCAATGCCAGACTTGATGTTTCTATAAAGGTACATTTTTTTCTTAGGTGTTCAGTTCAGTTCAGTCACTCAGTCATATCCAATTCTTTGNTTAGGCTTTTTCTATTTGGAAATCAGTGTGATGGTTAAATGTATGTATTTGACTTGGCCAGATGCTTCATCCAATGCCAGACTTGATGTTTCTATAAAGGTACATTTTTTTCTTAGGTGTTCAGTTCAGTTCAGTCACTCAGTCATATCCAATTCTTTGCGATCCCATGGACTTCAGCATGCCAAGCCTCCCTGTCCATTGCCAACTCCTGGAGTTTATTCAGACTCCTATCCAATGAGTCGATGATGCCATCCAACCATCTCATCCTCTGTCGTCCCCTTCTCCTCTTGCCTTCAATCTTTCCCAGCATCAGGGTCTTTTCCAAGGATTCAGTTCTTCACATCAGGTGGCCAAAGTATTGGCATTTCAGCTTCAACATAAGTCCTTCTACGAACATTCAGGACNACACATACATATATATATACACACCTAAATGTGTGTGTGTATATTTCATTGGTTCTGTTTCTATGGAGAACTCTGAATACATACTATAAATTTTGATCTAATGAATGAATAAACAAATGAATAAGTCAGTTAATTCTTTCAATCTAATAAGATATGGAGAATTTGAGTTGAAAATGATTAAAAATAAAGGGGGATACCACAAGTAAATATAATTTCATATTTCTCCTAATTCTGTTCTCAATTTCAGATTTCTCCAATTCAAAAAAAATTTTTAAATTATTTTTTGTTGGGCCTAAAAATTAAGGAGTGATTTTTATGCTTTGTTTTAAACTGAGCTCCACAGAAGCACAGATTCCTTGGTGATGTTTGTGTTTAGGAGAGGTGGGAGGGATTAAGAAAGTCAGGGTTTCATCATCAGAGGAACCAAGCCAAGAGGCAAATCTCAGCAGGGGCCATGCTGTTGTTTGGTTCAGAAGAAGCCGATATGAGTAGCACAATCCTCTGACAGCCTCCAGGTTTTACTTTTATACACTTCCTCTACTTTTATAGTTTTAATAACTATCTTGTCAACATATTACTTCTGAAAGTGCTGATATGTGACACTTTGGGGAAAGGCACTCAGGAGAACAGCAAATCAGTTCTGCTTTTATCTGTCATTCAGACTCAATGTGACTAGGATAAACTTCTGTTGTCTGAATCTATGTTTTTCTAGATTTCCCCTTCCCCCTGTCCATTTAGCAGCAGTACCCAGTGAGGGTGTGGGAGCAGGTGGTAGTGGTGGTGGAAGCTCCTATATTTCTAGGTCAGCTCCTCAACTGAACCAGCTCTAGACCCACCTGAATGGAGCCTGGGACACATGATATTCCAGGGAAGGAAGGACTCCATTTGTTTTCAAATTGTTTCATACTACTAAACTAGAATATCAATGATGTCTGGATATATATCTTTTATCTTGGAAAATTTCAAATTCCATTTAAAAATCATCTTAATTAGATGAAAACATAATCTATTTAAATGTGCAGCTATTTCCTAATTTGTCTGAATTGACCTTAGCAAGCAGCACATTTTTAACCCTTTAATCATATATAATTTTTGAATTTGATTTGACGATTAATGTAAGGATGAATGCATTCCAGCATAGACTGGAAAAATTCTTATATAAGTAAAACATACTTTTGTCATGTAGTTTACAGTAGCAGCAGATGTGTCTAAACATTTACACTCAAAGAGTCCGATGAAAATGACCTATTCACAACAGAACTGTTTGTTAACTTCTTAGTTTGTGAGTCATTTAAAAAATATACAAAGTTAGGAACCCAAAAAACAGGTTTCATAATTAAAAAAAAAAATTTAAGACCTTTGTTTTTTTCATTCTTATTTACTTTGACTCCAGTTGTCTATTTCCACATTTCTTAAATCTGTATTTAATATTTACAACAGTAGAAATCTCTTCTCTGTAGACATTTAACAGTGTATAAATTAAGTAGCTATTCTAAAATCCCTAACCTTAAATTTCCTCTCCACCCACTAACAAGTATTAACAGACTGATATATTTCCTTCTGTAACATTAATATACACTCACATTTAAGGTATTTTTTTGCTGTTTTACCAAAATATAATTGTATTTTTCAAATTATCCTCAAATCTTTTTACTTTTTAAATTTATAGCACAATAATCAACAGCTATAGATATCTTTTTTTGCAACAGTTCTTAGTATTATTTGATATCTCTATATGACACTAATGATAAACACCTGTGCTTAGTCATTTAGCCACATCTGACCCTCTGCAACTCTATAAACTGTAGCCCACCAAGCTCCTCTGTCCATAGGGATTCTCCAGGCAAGAATACTAGAGTGGGTTGCCATGCCTTTCTCCAAGGGATCTTCCCAACCCAGGGATCAAACACCTGCAGATCTCTTACATTGCAGGCAGATTTTTTTATCCACTGAGCCACCACAGAAGCCCATGAATACTGGAGTGGGCAGCCTATTCCTTCTCCAGGGGATCATCCCAACCCAGGAATTGAACCAGGGTCTCCTGAATTGCAGATGGATTCTTTACCAGTTGAGCTACCAGGGAAAACCCGGTAAATATCTACAGGCATTCAATTATTTTGCCAGTATCTTTTCAATAAACAAATGTGGTAATATATTTCTATCTATCTATCTATACATATACATATACGCAAGGAGATCAAATCAGTCAGTCCTAAAGGAAATCAGTCATGAATACTAATTGAAAAGACTAAAGCTGAAACTCCAATACTTTGGCCACCTGATGCTAAGAACTGACTTCTTGGAAAAGATCCCGATGCTGGGAAAGATTGAGGCAGGAGGAGAAGGGCACAACAGAGGATGAGAGGGTTGGATGCTATCACCACCTCAAAGGACATGGATTTGAGCAAGCTCTGGAAGTTGGTGATGGATAGGGAAGCCTGGCTTGCAGCAGTCCACTGGGCAGCAAAGAGAAGAACACAACTAAGCGACTGAACTGAACTGAACTGATATATATGTATACATATATTTACATCTGCAACTGTATCTCAACTTGTATCCATATATGGATATTTACCTCTATGCGATATATCCCCAAAAGTAGTATTTCTGTAAAAAAAAAAAAAAAAGCAGGTGGTTAATTTATTGTTTTAACGTTAAAAAGTGAAATGAAGTCACTCAGTCATGTTCAAATCTTTGCAACCCCATGGATTGTAGCCTACCAAGCTCCTCCATCCATGGGATTTTCCAAGGCAAGAGTATGGGAGTGGGTTGTCATTTCCTTCTTCAAGGGATCTTCCCACACAGGATCGAAATCAGATCTCCCTGCATTGCAGGCAGACGCTTTACCATCTGGACCACCAGAGAAAACTTTAATGTTGAAGATACAGACAATTTATACTACTTAAAAGCAATAGCAACAATTATTTCTATTAACACTGTATGTGTATCCATTCCTCACATTCTCACCAGAATTAGAGGCTGTAGTTCTATTTTGCCTTTCAAAATCTAGTGTAAAGTAATAATAATGAAGACATTAACCAAAAATGCTTTAGGTGGCTGCCATGACTTCTTTGGCTGTTAGGTTTCTAATTTAAATTGATTACTGAAATATTTTGTCTGTTTGAGAAGAGAGTGGTCTTTTTCTGATCACTTTGAGATATTCATTTTACTATGTATATTAATCTGATGTCACATGCATTTTACATATTTATTGTGTTACTTGCTATGTAATATTTTATGGTAGATACTTCTGATACCAAAATAAAATAACAAAATAAAACAATACAATTAGTTCAATATAGTTGTGTCTACTTTCCCTAAATTGTTTTATTTTTCCATAGTAATTATTCTCACTTATCAAAATCATATACAATTTCCTCTAATACTTCAGGTGCTTAAAGATATTTTATATACTTAAACGTTCAATCCAGTGAATATAAAACACTTGATTCTAAAATTGTAAATTTAATGTTGTTATCACATTGTAACAAAAAGTATTTAATTGATTAAAATTTTTAAAAATTATAATCAAGTTTGACTAAAAGCTATCTTCAGCTTCAGCATCATTCTTTCCAATGAATATTCAGGGTTGAATTCCTTTAGAATTGAATTGTTTGATCTCCTTGCTGTCCAATCATGATAGATTACAAATCAGACTTTAGTAGTCCATATTTGAAAATAACATTTATTGCATAATTTACTAGCAAAGAGTAAGGGAATAAGTACATTTGGAATGTTAAGGTATCCCTTATGCTTGAATAAGTCTGAATTGTTGGTAAGTGAACTACAAATAGAGCATTACGTCCAAAGCTGTTTTGGAAATCCGAGCAAATTGAAATGAAAATAGATACAATCTTCCCATCATTCAGTGTTAAGGAAAATATCACCTATTATTGGCCCTTTCCTTCTATCAGTACTTTACATAGCAAGAAATTCTAAATCTTTGAATCAGCTTCTCTTGATGAAGCTTATCAACTCCTCCCAATCACAGATACTTTCTGACCCCTGTGTTCTTCCAATATTTCTCTTTTATGTACACTTTTCTTTGCCTTTGGCTTTTTTTTAGCAGCTTAAGGTGGCTCAACTTCACTTTCTGCTATCTCTGATCCATCCTGAAATGTTATTCAACTTCTATGGGAAGAAAATTTGAAAACAACCAGGCTTAATACATCACCCCACTTTCCCATTCAATGCAGACAAAATTGTGGATGGTCAGAAAATGATAGCTATTGTATCATTTTGAAGTGACTAGAAAAAACAGTTTCCTAAGTCTAATGTTCAGAAGCCATAAAGAAAAACAGCAAGAAATTTAACTACATAAAAACCAAGAACATATGCCTGTTAAAGACTTATAAAGTGATGTGAGTGAAGTCTCTCAGTTGTGTCCAACTCTTTGCAGCCCTGTGGACTGTAGCCTACCAGGCTCCTCAATCGATGGGATTCTCTGGGCAAGAATACTGGACTGGGTTGCATTTCCTCCTCTAGGGGATCTTCCTGAGCCAGGGAAGCCAGGATCTCCCTCATTGCAGGCAGATGTTTTACCCTCTGAGCCACCAGGGAAGCTTGAACAAAGACTTATAAAGAATAAGTCAAAAATAAAGGGCAACTTTAAAGAAATACTGTTTGTGCACATATGCTGAGAAAGAATAAAATTCTTTAATATAAAAGAAGTCTCTACAAACAAATTTTTAATAGAAAAATATTTAGGATATAAATATGAAATTAATAGAAAAACAGATTGATGACAGTGTGTATACTATTTTGCTAAATTCTATGAAAATAAAATGAATAATCAAATTTTCAAATGTCATAATTAAAAAATGACTTTAAATATTATTGTGAGTGCAAGTTAGTAAAAATTTTAGACACACCTTGGAAGTATCTACAAAAATTTTAAATGTAAAAAAAATTTGGCTCAGCAATTTCAATTTTAGAAATTTAGCCTAGAGATAAAAGTCATACAAATATGCAAAAATGTAGGCATAAATATTTTCATTACCAAATTATTGCAAACACAGAAATCTAAAAACAACCTAATTGTCCACTGATAGGTTAAAGAAATAACAATTCATTGAGATCTTTAACGGAACCTAATAATTAGGTTCCTTACCCTTTCCCTTAAACTTTATTTCTTAACAGATTGATATTTGAGGGCAGTATTGTTAGCATCGGGCTCCACAGGTGGCTCAATGGTAAAGAATCCACCTGCCAATGCAGGAAACGTGTTCTATCCCTGGGTTGGGAAGATCACCTGGAGAAGGAAATGGCAACCTACTCCAGTACTCATGCCTGGCAAATCCCATGGACAGAGGAGCCTGGTGAGCTACAGTCCATAGGGTCACAAAACAATCAGACACAACTTAGCAACTGAACCAAAACAACAACTGTTATCATTAACATCAGTAAGTTAACAATCAGACACAACTTAGCAACTGAACCAAAACAACTGTTATCATTAACATCAATAAGTTAGGGCTGTGCTGATTTGCTTTAAAAGTGTCCAACTCTTTGAGACGGCCAAGCTCCTCTGTCCATGGGTTTTCCCAGGCAATAATAACAGAGTGGCTTGCCATTTCCTTCTCCAGGGTAATTTTTTTGACACAGGGATCGAATCCACAACTCCTGCAGCTCCTGCTTTCACAGAAAGATTCTTTACCACTTAAGCTACTTGGCTCTATTGGATAACTAATCTCAGCAAACTTCTCCATGACAGCTTAAACGCTGACCTCTAAAGACTTACAGTATCAAGAAGTAGAAACTAATTCAAATTCTTTGGAGCCTAATGAGGTCTTCCCAGTTTTACCTACCAGAAAGGCCTTTCTGTTAGGAAGAACTGGGCAGGAGTGGGAGCAAGGCAGATTAGATTTTATAATGTTGATAATCAAATCAACATTGTAATTTGATTAAATTTGATTAAAGAAAAAAGTAATTTATTTAATAGAGTGGCACTTTTTGGACTTTAGGGAAAAAAAAAAAACAGAGGAAATGGAGAAAGAAATGTAGAAGTTTATGTATGCATATAGTCATAAACAGCCAGAAAGACACATGCAAAAATTTAACAAAAACTATTTGTAGGGAGAAAAGTATGCAAGAGATGAATATGATTGAGAGAAAGCAGAGTCTTCTATGTTTAAAGAGAAAAATACTAGAAGAAAATAAAATAATAAAAGTAAAATTAAAGGGAAGATCAAACCATAAAGTAAGTGGGAGTATGTTATACTAGTATTGAAATAGCTGAACAAAAATTAATCTTTGATTATTCCCTTTCCTACTTCTTTAACCTATGCCACCACTCCAAAAAAGCTAATGGATTTTTAATTGTTATCCATCTTCCACAAATCATAGTAAAACTGAACTGATTTATACTTAAGTTTAATGGACAAAGAATTTTTAGAGTGCATTAACTATTGGATTCTTAAATAAAGGATGAATTTTTCAGACTATTTGTACCCAAAACAAGGATGCTATCACTGTCCCATATTTACATAATAGCCACTTTAAGTGGTTGTGATTTTGTATTTTTCATCCAACGATATAATTTGTTTAATACTTAGTGTTCCATGTAGTTAACCTGAAACACTAAGTGTATACTATGATAACACAAAAGATCAGATTGTCAAATCTCAGTCATGTAAATCAGAAATACGGAGTAGGGCAAGGAGGCGAGATTTGTCATTCAGATGACTTTGTTTATAGTCTCTTACCATGTAAAATAAAAGACGCTTAGTCCTTGGAAGAAAAGTTATGACCAACCTAGATAGTATATTCAAAAGCAGAGATGTTACTTTGCCGACTAAGGTCCATCTAATCAAAGCTATGGTTTTTCCTGTCATCATGTACGGATGTGAGAGTTGGACTGTGAAGAAGGCTGAGCACTGAAGAATTGCTGCTTTTGAACTGTGGTGTTGGAGAAGACTCTTGAGAGTCCCTTGGACTGCAAGGAGATCCAACCAGTCCATTCTGAAGATCAGCCCTGGGATTTCTTTGGAAGGAATGATGCTAAAGCTGAAGCTCCAGTACTTTGGCCACCTCATGCGAAGAGTTGACTCATTGGAAAAGACTCTGATTCTGGGAGGGATTGGGAGCAGGAGGAGAAGGGGACAACTGAGGATGAGATGACTGGATGGCATCACTGACTCGATGGGCGTGAGTCTGAGTGAACTCCGGGAGTTGGTGATGGACAGGGAGGCCTGGCGTGCTGCGATTCATGGGGTCGCAAAAAGTCGGACACGACTGAGTGACTGAACTGAACTGAACTGAACCATGTAAAAATGCCTCCTACTGGACGCACAAATGTAGTTGGCACAAAAAAAAAAGAAAGAAAGAAAGAAAGAAATCTGACCCAATAAGACAGCTTTACTAACAGTTTTGATGAAATGAATAATCTCAAAGCAGATGCCAACAAAAAGAGATACATAGAACGGTTCTATAAATTAAAAGCTTTGAATTTTGTTTACCATATCTTATTATAGTCAGTGTGGTCCAACCTGCAAGAAGCACACCACAGTATGAACCATTTCAATAGTATTATCATTGGTTTGTTTGCCAAAATTTTAGTCATTAACATGTTGAAGGAAGATTAGACTGGATCAACTTTCTTCTTTCCCAGAGAAGTCTCCTCTAAAGAGAGTTGATCACAGACCTATTTAACCATTTGCATGCCAGATTCTTGGATGGAATCCTGAAAAGATTCCTTTGCAAAAAGACAGATATGCAAATATAAGCAACTCAGGAATAGGTATACACAATAACTTATTTGAGATATAAACAGAGAGAGATATATATGCTACCCAAATTAGATAGCAGACCTCCTTTTAAACTATTATTGTCTTAAAATATATATTTGCTAATCTGAAATTTTTTTCTTTTACTACACTAGGATCGTAGCTAAGACCAAAGAGTTGGAGTGCATTAAATAATAGTGGACTCTTTATGAGCCAGAGTGCAATTTCAGAATTTATATATGTTTATCAATGAATAAAGCTATATTTCTTTCTGTTGTAGGAAGGAGGATCGCTTCCAGGGCTTGAAACTTGACTGTTGTCTAACGCTCGGAAATGAATTGTCCAAGGACACACATGTGCTGACAAAGAGATTTTATTGGGAAAGGGCACCCGGGTGGAGAGCAGTAGGGTAAAGGAACCCAGGAGAGCAGCTCTGCCACATGGCTGGCAGTTGGGGTTTTATGGTGTTGGGATTAGTTTCTGGATTGTCTTTAGCCAATCATTCTGATTCAGAGTTCTTCCTGGTGGAACAGGCCTTGTCCAGCCAAGAAGGATGCCAGAGAGAAGGATGCTGGGAAGTGGTTGGACATGTGTCTCCTTGTGACCTTTCCTGAACTCTTGTGGTTGGTGGCAGCTTATTAGTTCCATGTTCCTTACCAGGACCTCCTGTCTTAAAACAACTCATGCAGAAAGTTACTATGGTGCCTGGCCAGGGTGGGCAGTTTCAGTCAGTGTGCTTCCCCTAAAAAATGTCTACTCTGTGTTTGGTCCAGGATTAGAATACTATGCTAAACAATATAAACAGTTGTGACTGACCAAAATAATCATTAAATGTGGTAAGTATAGTCAGGCAAAAGCACATTAACTTAGTTAAAGTAGTTATTGTTGTTTTTAGTCACTAAGTCGAGTCTGACTCTTTGCAACCTCATGGAACCTACCAGGTTCCTCTGTCCATTGTATTTCTGAGGCAAGAATACTGGAGTGGGGTTCCATTTCCTTCTCCAGGGGATCTTCCTGCATATCCTGCATTGCAGGCAGCTTCTTTTTACCACTAGTGCCACCTGTTAAGGTAGTTGAATGTGGTAAATGTAGTACATTGTTAATATAATTAAGCATTTTGTAGTCACTTTATAAAATATAGCCTTTACTACAGATGTCTTTTTCATGATGCTCCTAAGATTTTATGTTTTCTTTATGTATGTACAATATAGTAAGAAAACATCTGGCAGTAGAAATTGTTCAAAATATTTGTTAATAGTCAGTAAAAGGAAATCAATACTTGAACAACTTTGGAATCCAGGTGTCAAAATCTAGTGAAAACTTCAAAAATTGTAATTTCATTTACATGCTTCTGGCAGAGCCAGTGCATTCATAGCTACTACCCACCAAAAGGTATGTAAATCCCCAATTGCCAGATGAAAGGACCATATTTCTAAAATGTGTTCTTTGAATATTATCAATAGGTAATAAGCTCTTCTTGTTTATCTTAGTAGAAGAATTAGTTTATATGTCTTCAAAAGCATGATTATACATGTCTTCCAAAGCATTATTCATCTCAGCTCAAACTTTGGAAAGTTTAAATTCAGTTAACTCTTGTTTGTTCTAATATTTTTTCCTATATTACACACAGACTTGAACTGTCATGTAACTTTTTACTAATATGACATATTAAATTCAAATATGAGCTCTTGATTACTATGCCAATTAGTAAAATATATGTAGGCTTTAAAAATGGACTGAATCATCTTAATTTGAACATAATCCATTAAGTAAAAACTGCCATTCTAATTAGTAATAATGTAACTAATTAAGGTATAAAATCTGATTGGTACTTTGAAATTTAGCTTAATTGGTAATTGCTAATCTAATTAGCAAATGCAATAAACTTCATGAAGTGTTTCATCTGGGAAAAGAGAATGCCAACAATGCAGTAATGCCAACAAAAGGAAAGAATAATAAAGAATTCAATTGTGTTCACCTAACCACCTAGGACTCCATCTTGTAAACAGGATGATGACTCCAAATCTGTCTTGAGTTCCAAGAACTATTATGGGGTTCAGCAATTTGCTATTTGAAGAACACACCCAATATGCAAATCTGTGTTTGACAGTAACAATAACAGTTAAAGTTTATTAATAAAAAAGAGTAGATATTGGAGAGCAGCCATTCTCTGATATGGAATAGCTATTGGGAAGCTCTCTATAAAATTCTTTATACAGGTCTTAAAAATTCTAGTACTATGACTCTCACAAAACATATGGCATTAATAGTCTGGATCTATTATGTTAAATAAAATATAATAGATTATGTGTGCTCTTTCCAAGTGATAAGTTGCATATCTGCAGTGAAGGGGAGAAATATGCAGTACTTACAAATTCTTGTTTAAAAGCCCCTTTATTTAAATTTCAGGCTTGATTACTTGCTCTTTGATCTAGAAAGTAATCCCAGTTTGAGACAGTGAAAATGTTAGTTGCTCAATCATGTCCCAGAGACTAAATTAGCTGAGTCTCAATGGTACAGAATTGAGAAGATAAGTTTCCATAGCAGAAAAATATTTAATCATTTATACACTTCTTTACTGATGGCTTACTATCAACAACACAATGGTAATGTTGCTGAGAAAGCAACACAAAGCAAGACAGAAAGCTTTCAGCTTTCAGTGACCTTATGTGGTAGTGGTGAAGAAATAAAACAAACCATCAATTAAGGCATAATGAGATGTTAAAAGGTGACATATAGTAGAAGAAAAATGAAGCAGTCTAAAGATTGCTACTTTAGGTAGGATGGTTTTGATAAGCCTATTGTGAAGCAGAACACTTAGTTACATGAGGGAGAGAATCATATGAATTTCTGAGAACGTTCCAAAGAAAGCAAATATCAAAAGGAAAGACTCTATTATGGGAGGGCATTTGATCTGTTAATAGTATTTGTGAAACAAGTCACTGAGGAAATTGGTGTGCCTATAACAGATAAAGAAAGGTGCATGATAGAAATGAAAAAGTAGGAAGTCAAGAAATACCTGGAGTAACAGGCAAATTTGGACTTGGAGTAGAGAATGAAGCAGGGCAAAGGCTAACAGAGTTTTGCCAGAGAATGCACTGATCGATCATAGCAACCACCCTCTTCCAAAAACACAGAGAAGACTTTACACATGGATATCACCAGATGGTCAAAACCAAAATAAGATTGATTATATTCTTTGTAGCCAAAGATGAAGAATCTCTCTATATAGTCAGCAAAAACAAGACCAGGAGCTGACTGTGGCTTGCATAATGAACTCCTTATTGCCAAATTCAGACTTAAATTGAAGAAAAAAGGAAAAACCAGTAGACCATTCAGGTATGACCTAAATCAAATCTCACTTATAGGAGAAACGAGAAATAGGTTCAAGGTATTACATCTGATAGTCAAAGAGCCTGAAGAATTATGGACAAAGGTTCATGACATTCTACAGGAGGTAGGGATCAAGATGATCACCAAGAAAAAGAAACGCAAAAAGGCAAAATGGTTACCTGAGTTCAGTTCAGTTCACTTCAGTAGCTCAGTTGTGTCCGACTCTCTGCGACCCTATGAATTGCACTGCACCAGGCCTCCGTGTCCATCAGCAACTCCCATAGTATACTCAAACTCATGCCCATTAAGTCGGTGATGTCATCCAGCCATCTTATCCTCTGTGGTCCCCTTCTCCTCCTGCCCCCAATCCCTCCCAGCATCAGAGTCTTTTCCAATGAGTCAACTCTTCACATGAGGTGGCCAATGTATTGGCGTTTCAGCTTTAGCATCAGTCTTTCCAAAGAACACTCAGGATTGATCTCTTTCAGAATGGACTGGTTGGATCTCCTTGCAGTCCAAGGGACTCGCAAGAGTCTTTTTCAGCATCACAATTCAAAAGCAGCTTTCTTCACAGTCCAACTCTCACATCGAAGCATGACCACTGGAAAAACCATAGCCTTGACTAGACAGACATTTGTTGACAAAATAATGTCTCTGCTCTTGAATATGCTATCTAGGTTGGTCAAAACTTTCCATCCAAGGAGTAAGCGTCTTTTAATTTCATGGCTGCAGCCACCATCTGCAGTGATTTTGGAGCCCCCCCCNGATCTCTAGTCTTTCCCATTCTGTTCTTTTCCTCTATTTCTTGCGTTGATCGCTGAGGAAGGCTTTCTCATCTCTTCTTTCTATTCTTTGGAACTTTGCATTCAGATGCTTATATCTTTCCTTTTCTCCTTTGTTTTTCGCTTCTCCTCTTTTCACAGCTATTTGTAAGACCACCCCAGAGAGACATTTTGCTTTTTTGCATTTCTTTTCCATGGGGGTGGTCTTGATCCCTGTCCTCTATACACTGTCACGAACCTCCATCCATAGTTCATTAGGCACACTATCAGATCTAGTCCCTTACATCTATTTCTCATTTCCAATGCATAATCATAAGGAATTGGATTAGGTCTAGTGGTTTTCCNAGAGACATTTTGCTTTTTTGCATTTCTTTTCCATGGGGGTGGTCTTGATCCCTGTCCTCTATACACTGTCACGAACCTCCATCCATAGTTCATCAGGCACACTATCAGATCTAGTCCCTTACATCTATTTCTCATTTCCAATGCATAATCATAAGGAATTGGATTAGGTCTAGTGGTTTTCCCTTTCTTCAATTTAAGTCTGAATTTGACAATAAGGAGTTCATGATCTGAGCCACAGTCAGCTCCAAGTCTTGTTTTTTCTGACTGTATAGAGCTTCTCCATCTTTGGCTGTAAATAATATAATCAATTTGATTTCAGTGTTGACCAACTGGTGATGTCCATGTGTACAGTCTTCTCTTGTGTTGTTGGAAGTGAGTGTTTGCTATGACCAGTGCATTCTCTTGGCAAAACTCTATTAGCCTTTGCCTTGCTTCATTCTGTATTCTAGCACCTAATTTCCCTGTTAGTCCAGGTGTTTCTTAACTTCCTACTTTTGCATTCCAGTCACCTATAATGAAAAGGACATCTTTTGGGGGTGTTAGTTCTAAAAGATCTTATAGGTCTTCATAGAACCATTCAACTTCAACTTCTTCAATGTTACTACGTGGGCCATAGACTTGGATTACTGTGATATTGAAGGGTTTGCCTTGGAAATGAATAGAGTTTATTCTGTCACTTTTGAGATTGCACCCAAGTACTGCATTTTGAATTCTTGTTGACCATGATGGCTACTCCATTTCTTCTGAGGGATTCCCGCCCACAGTAGTAGATATAATGGTCATCTGAGTTACATTCACCCATTCCAGTCCTTTTTAGTTTGCTGATTCCTAGAATGTCAACGTTCACTCTTCCCATCTCCTGTTTGATCACTTCCAATTCACCTTGATTCATGGATCTGACATTCCAGATTCCTAAGCAATATTGTTCTTTACAGCATCAGGCCTTGCTTCTATCACCAGTCACATCCACAACTGGGTATTGTTTTTGCTTTGGCTCTATTCCTTCATTCTTTCTGGAGTTATTTCTCCACTGATCTCCAGTAGTATATTGGGCATCTACCGACCTGGGGAGTTCTTCTTTCGGTATCCTAGCATTTTGCCTTTTCATACTGTTCATGGGGTTCTCATGGCAAGAATACTGAAGTGGTTTGCCATTCCCTTCTCCAGTGGACCACATTCTGTCAGACCTCTCCACCATGACCCACCCATCTTGGGTGGCCTCACAGGGCATGGCTTAGTTTCATTGAGTTAGACAAGGCTGTGCTCCATGTGAATATATTGACTTAGTTTTCTGTGGTTACAGTTTGTGTGTTTGACTTCTGATGCCTCTAGCAACACCTACCATCTTACTTGGTTTTCTCTTACCTTGGATGTGGGGTATCTCTTCAGGGCTGCTTCAGCAAAGCATAGCCACTGCTCCTTACCTTTGACGAGGGGTATCTCCTCATGGCTGCCCCTCCTGACCTTTAATGTGGAGTAGTTCCTCTTGACCCTCCTGCGCCTGGGTAGCCACTGCTCCTTGGTCGTGGGATTGCTCCTCAGGAGGCCTTATAAATAGCTGAGAAAGGAAAAGACCTGAAAGGCAAAGCAGAAAAGTAAAGATATACCTATTTGAATGTAGAGTTTCAAAGATTAACAAGGAGAGATAAGAAAGCCTTTCTCAGTGATCAATGCAAAGAAATAGAGGAAAATAATAGAATGGGAAAAACTAGAGAAATCTCTTCATGAAAATTAGAAATATCAAGGGAATATTTCATATAAAGATGAGCTCAATAAAGGACAGAAATGGTATGGACCTAACAGAAGCAGAAGATGTTAAGAGGTGGCAAGGATACGCAGAAGACGTATACAAAGAAGATCTTCATGTCCCAGATAACTACAATGGTGTGATCACTCACCTAGAGCCAGACATCCTGGAATGCAAAGTCAAGTGGGCCTTAGGAAGCATCACTACAAACAAAGCTAGTGGAGGTAATGGAATTCCAGTTGAGCTATTTCAAATCCTAAAAGATGATGCTTGAAAGTGCTACACTCAATATGCCAGCAAATTTGGAAAACTCAGCAGTGGCCACAGGACTGGAAAAAGTCAGTTTTCATTCCAATTCCAAAGAAAGGCAATGCAAAAGAATGCTCAAACTACCGCACAATTGCACTCATCTCACATGCTAGTAAAGTAATGCTCAAAATTCTCCAAGCCAAGTTTCAACAATACATGAACCATGAACTTCCAGATGTTCAAACTTGATTTTGAAAAGGTAAAGGAACCAGAGACCAAATTGCCAACATCTGCTAGATCATCAGAAAAGCAAGAGACTTCCAGAAAAATATCTACCTCTGCTTTATTGACTATGCCAAAGCCTTTGACTGTGTGGATCACAATAAACTGTGGAAAATTCTGAAAGAAATGGGAATACCAGACCACCTAACCTGCTTCTTGAGAAATCTCTATGCAGGTCAGGAAGCAACAGTTAGAACTGGGCATGAAACAACAAACTGGCTCCAAATTGGGAAAGGAGTATGTCAAGGATGTATATTGTCATCTGCTTATTTAGCCTATATGCAGAGTATATCATGAGAACCACTGGAGTGAATGAAGCATAAGTTGGTATCAAGATTGCCAGGAGAAATATCAATAAACTCAGATACCCAGATGACACCACCGTTATGGCAGAGAGTGAAGAACCAAAGAGACTCTTGATGAAAATGACAGAGGAGAGTGAAAAAGTTGGCTTAAATCTCAACACTAAGAAAACGAAGATCATGGAATCTGGTCCCATCACTTCATGGCAAATAGATGAAGAAACAATGGAAACAGTGGCAGACTTTATTTTGGGGGGCTTCAAAATCACTGCAGATGGTGACTGCATCCATGAAATTAAAAGATGCTGCTCCTTGGAAGAAAAATTATGACCAACCTAGACAGCATATTAAAAAGCAGAGGTGTTACTTTGCCAACAAAGGTCCATCTATTCAAAGCTATGGTTTTTCCAGTAGTCATGTATGGATGTGAGAGTTGGACTATAAAGAAAACTGAACACTGAAGAATTGATGTTTTTGAACTATGGTGTTGGAGAAGACTCTTGAGAGTCCCTTGGACTGCAAGGAGATCCAACCAGTCCATCCTAAAGCAGATCAATCCTGAATATTCATTGGAAGGACTGATGCCGATGCTGAAACTCCAATACTTTGGCCATCTGATATGAAGAACTGACTCATTTTAAAAGACCCCGATGCAGGGAAAGATTGAAGGCAGGAGGAGAAGTATTCGACAGTGGATGAGATTGTAGGATGGCATCTCTGACTCAATGGACACGGCTTTGCATAAACTCCAAGTGTTAGTGATGGACAAGGAGGCCTGGCGTGCTGCAGTCCTTGGAATTGCATAGTCTAACGTGACTGAATGACTGAACTGAACTGAAGATAGATAAACTTAGAAAAGTAGATAGGAACTAACCACCAAGGTTATTGTAAGTCTTATCAAAGATTGACTTTTTTTTTTTTTTTCCTAAGCTTGGTACAGAAACATAGGAGGGTTTGAGCAGGGAAATTATGATTAATATTTTTAAAAAGTCATCTGCTTATTTAGCCTATATGCAGAGTACATCATGAGAAACACTGGGGTGGATGAAGCACAAGCTGGAATCGAGATTTCCAGGACAAATATCAGTAAAGTCAGATATGCAGATGACACCACCGTTATGGAAGAAAGCAAAGATGAACCAAAGAGACTGTTCGGGTTGGGAAATAGATGATAAACAGTAGTTTTCCTTGGAGTTTATTGTTATAATCAAGTTAAGAGATTTTAGTGATATTGCTCCAGAGTGGTAGCTCTAGAAGGGATTAGAAGTGGTAAAATTTGGAATGTATTTTGAACTAGTTCCAACAAATTTTGCTGCTTCAAGATATTCAAAATTGAAAGCAAAATTAATATTTTCTGATCAGTGTGATGAGTTGTGAAATAAATAAGTCAAGGATTTCTCTGAGATTTTAATCTGAGCAAAAGAAAGAACATGTTTACTAAAATAGGAAAAACTCAGGGAGGATAAATTCTTTTGTCAGGTGGGTGGGGGAAGATAATCTAGAGTTGTTTTTGCACATGTTAATTTTGATTTGCCTCTTAATTAAGCAAGATAATATGCTGAGTAGAGAACCACATATACTAGCCAAGAAATCATGGAGAGAAATGAAAGCTGAAGGGATGTATTTGAATATGATCAGTTCCAGCATGAGATAATGTCTGAGTCACAGGACTGAATGGATTACCTTGGCCAAATACCAAAATAAGGATGTTTGTGTTCTATCTGACAGTCGAGGTATACACAATATCTTGTTGTTGATATCAACTTGATTGCACATGGAAAATAAGATTTTTCAAGTGATTCAACTAGCTTACACAAATTACATTCCCAAAGTAATGTTATCTTTTCTATAACGGGGTATGTGTGTGTTTAATACAGTTTGGATAACGTAATTGATTATATGAAACAAGTATATCTTGTTGGTACCTATCTCTAGTACCTATTCCTGGTATGGATTCCCTGGTGGCTCATTAGCAAAACAAAGCTTTGTATACCAATACTAAACTTTAAAACTAGTAAACGATCTCCCAAATAAAATGCAACTCAATTAATTCCTTGATCTCTAACCAATTATACAAAAGACTCTTCTTTACTTGGGGAGAGGAAAAATGATTTAAAAAAAAAAAATAGAGGCAAATTAAAAAAATAGAGATTCAACTGACCAAGTTAACTTCTTTCTTGTCTGCATTTCTTCCCCTTCCTCAATTCTTGGCAGAAAATGTTTACTCTGTTTCTTTACACTTTCATGTCACATCTAATGGTCATCTTTCAGGCTTCATCATATTTGACCCTCTCAACACCATCCCCAGTGTCATTTGCTATGGTTCACCACTAGTTAATTTTTCAACACTCCTCTCCTTAGATTTCATATAAAAATATTTCTCTTTCTGATTGTTTACTCTGAATGACATTTAATGACCCTATCACTAAGTAATATTAATATTCTCCAATTGAATCTATAGTCATCTCCTAAAACTTGTTGCTGCTCCAGTTGACCCCCGTTTTACTACATGTTTACACTATAATCCAAGTTTTCAACTTAGAACCTGAAAATTGCTTTTGACTCCTCCCTCTCTAATANGCTTGATAGGAATAGCATTGAATCTGTAGACTGCTTTGGGTAGTATACTCATTTTCACTATATTGATTCTTCCAATCCATGAACATGGCATATTTCTCCATCTATTAGTGTCCTCTTTGATTTCTTTCATCAGTGTTTTATAATTTTCTATATATAGGTCTTTAATTTCAGAAAAAGATACTCTTTTAACCAAAAAAACATATAGTAGATAAGCCGGCAAACACATTTGCTTTGGTTACATGTAACAGGGAAAAAAAAAGTTTGATATGCAGGTATAAGACCAGAAGTTACAAAAGGACATTGAGTCTTATAAATAATATCAGCAAACAAATGCAAGAAGATCCATGTTTTGTACTAGAACAATTAGAATTTTTGCTAGTATACCTTCTAAAGTCTGAAGTCATAATCAGGATAGCTAAGGCTGTATAAAGACATATCTTTCTGCATATTCATAAACTGGTTCAGAAGAGAATGTATGCCACCTCACAATGTGGCAGTAACTCTGGCATATACAACAGATAATGAAGGGTGAAATATTGAGAAGGAAAAGAATGAGAGAGCTAGAACCCTGTGAGAGACACTAAGTCCTCTCAAGTATGGATGGCAATGGAACATTTTCTGTCTCTACATGTGCCAAGTTTGGCTTTGGAGTACAAAATGAGGCAGGCCAAAGCCTGACAGAGTTTTGCGAAGAGCATGCACTAGTCATAGCAAACACCCTCTTCCAACAACATAAGAGACGACTTTACACATGGACATCACCAGATGGTCAATAATGAAATCAAATTGATTATATTCTTTGCAGCTAAAGATGGAGAAACTCTATAGAGTCAGCAAAAACAAGAAAAGGAGTGGAAGTGTACTGTGGCTCAGATCATGAAATCCTTATTGCAAAATTCAGAATTAAGTTGAAGAAAATAGAGAAAACCACTAGGCCATTCAGATAAAACCTAAATCACATACCTTACAATTATACAGTAAAAGTGAAAAATAGATTCAAGGTATTAAATCTGATAGAGTATCTGAACAACTATGGACAGAAGTTCATAACATTGTACAGGAGGTAGTGATCAAAATTATCCCCAAGAAAAAGAAATGCAAAAAGGCAAAATGGTTATCTGAGGAGGCCTTAGTGAGAAAAGAGAAGTGAAAGGCAAAGGAGAAGAGAAAGATATACCCATGNAAAAGTGAAAAATAGATTCAAGGTATTAAATCTGATAGAGTATCTGAACAACTATGGACAGAAGTTCATAACATTGTACAGGAGGTAGTGATCAAAATTATCCCCAAGAAAAAGAAATGCAAAAAGGCAAAATGGTTATCTGAGGAGGCCTTAGTGAGAAAAGAGAAGTGAAAGGCAAAGGAGAAGAGAAAGATATACCCATGTGAATGCAGAGTTCCAAAGATTAGCAAGGAGAGAAAAGAAAGTCTTCTGAAGTGAACAATGCAAAGAAATGGAGGAAAACAATAGAATGGGAAAGACTAGAGATCTCTTCAAGAAAATTAGAGATACCAAGGGAACATTTCATGCAAAGACAAGCACAAGAAAGAACAGAAATGGTATGGACCTAACATAAGCAGAAGATATTAAGAAAATGTGGCAAGAATACACAGAATCACTATACAAAGAATATCTTAATGACCCGGATAACTATGATGGTGTGATCACTCACCTAGCACCAGATATCCTACAGTGAGCATTCAGGTGGGCCTTTGAAGCATTACTATGAACAAAAGTTAATTGAGGTGATGGAATTCCAGCTATTGAAATCCTAAAAGATGATGCTATGAAAGTGCTGCACTAAATATGCCAACAAATTTGGAAAACTCAGCATTGGTCACAGGACTGGAAAAGGTGAGTTTCATTCTAATCCCAAAGAAGGGTGATGACAAAGAATGTTCAAACTACCACACAAGTGGACTCATCTCACACACTAGCAAGAACATGCTCAAAATCCTTCAAGCTTGGCTTCAACAGTACATGAATGGACAATTTCCAGATGTACAAGCTGGATTTAGAAAAGGCAGAGTAACCAGAGATTAAATTAACAACATCCATTAGATCATAGAAAAAGTAAGAGAGTTCCAGAAGAATATATACTTCTGCTTCATTGACAATGCTAAAGCCTTTGACTCTGTGGATAACAATAAACTGTGGAAAATTCTTGAAGATATGGGAATACCAAATCACCTTACCTGCCCCCTGAGAAATCTGTATGAAGGTCAATAAGCAGCAGTTAGAAATGGACATGGAACAACAGACTGGTTCCAAATCGGGAAAGGAGTTATGTCAAGGCTGTGTATTGTCATTCTGCCTATTTAACTTCTATGCATAGTACATTATGCAAAATGCCAGGCTGAATGAAGCACAAGCTGGAATCAAGACTGCTGGGAGAATATCAATAACCTCAGATATGTAGATGATACCACCCTTATGGCAGAAAAAAAAAAAAAAAAAAAAAAACTATAAGGGCCCTTTGATGAAAAGGAAAGAGAGACTGAAAAAGGTGGCTTAAAACTCAACATTTAAAAAACAAAGTTAATGGCATGTGGTCCTGTCACTTCAAGGCAAATAGATAGGGAAACAATGGAAACCGTGATAGACTTTATTTGGGGGGCTCCAAAATCACTGCAGATGGTGACTGCAGCCATGAAATTAAAAGACGCTTGCTCCTTGGGGAAAAAAAGCAAAGACAAACCTTGATCAGCATATTAAAAAGCAGAAACATTACTTTGTCGACAAATATCTGGATAGCAAAAGCTATGGTTTTTCCTGTAGTCGTGCATGGATATAAGAGTTGGGACCATAAACAAACTGAGTACGGAAGAATTGATGCTTTCAAAACATGGTGTTGGAGAAGACTCTTGAGAGTCCTTTGGACTGCAAGGAGATCCAACCAGTCCATCCTAAAAGAAATCAACTGAATATTCACTGGAATGTCTGATGCTGAAGCTCCAATACTTTGGCCATCTGATGTGAAGAGCCAACTCATTGGAAAAGACTCTGACACTAGGAAAGATTGAAGGCAGGAGGAAAGGGGGACAGCAGAGAATGAGATGGTTGGATGGCATCACCAACTCAATAGACATGAATTGAGCAAACTCTGAGAGATGGTGAAGGACAGGGAAGTCTGGCACGCTGCAGTTCATGGCATCACAGAGGCAGATAAGACTGAGCTACTAAACAAAACATGTGCCAGGGCATGTACTCTTTGTTAGAATACATTCAAAGAAGCAAGTAGGAAGCTTTAAAGGAAATCATTTAAAGTCACTGTATCTCATGGGAGAAAAAATTAAGAATCTAGGACCACTGCAAAAGAATGAGTGTATTCAAAGAAGAATATATAAAACAGTCTATTTGTAAAGCAAAATAATAAAAGACAAGTTTCCACAGACAGCTGACTTAAATATATGCTAAGTCACTTCAGTCGTGTCTGACTCTTTGTGACCCCATGGACTGTAGCTCTCTAGGCTCCCCTGTCCATGGGGATTCTCCAGGCAAGAAATCAGAGTAGATTGCCATGCTCTCCTCTAGGGGATCTTCCCAACCCAGGGATCGAACCTGTGTCTCTTACATCTCCTGCATTGGCAAGCAGGTTCTTTACTACTAGTGCCACCTGGGAAGCCCAGCTGACCTAAAACCAGCCAGCTAAACAGGCAGGGAAACTATTAACTCCCTGTTATGTGGCAAGCAGTAGTTGGAGTGAGTTCTTCTTTTATTTCCTATGAAGATAGGAAGTGGTCAAGACTGAAGGGATTCAACCAGGGCAGCAGGTGGTAGAGCAGTGTTTGGTCCACTGCCCTGGCCTCTTCTTGAGCACAGAGGAAAAAGGCATCATTTTCCTATCATAGAGGCAACATGAAAGCAGGAATTTTCTGGATATTGAGAAAACATGAGTCATCTTCTATTCCATTATTAGTACAGTTCATAATCAGAGAACCATTTCCAATCTCCCTTTCATCTGTCATCTTGAATCAGCAGTGGAAGTAGAGGGAGTCAAGTAACTGAATATAGAAGCCAGAAAAAGATTCTCAATAGGACAGAAAATCATTCAAGTGGGCTGAGAGATAATACGGCAAGAGAAGAGAAAGGGATCTAGAAAGTAAAAGGAATTCTGCTTAGTATTAACAGGAATGGACAAATAGATTTGAAATTAGAAAGTTAATGTCCTAAATTTTATGGAGAAAATGAGCCTTGTGGGGATGGGGGTGTGGTGCATAAAACATATTGTGTAAGAAAAGTGTTTTCACATTTCTAACACTCTGTGGACTCTATAAATAACATTTTCCTATTTGAGTCCAATATAAAGGATTTTTTTTCTATCCCACTCCAGAGCTTCTGTAAGAGTCATTTTTAATTACTGACTATGCTTAATTGCTAAATGATATGTTATTCTTTTTCTGATTGTTTTTAAAAATAATTTTATCTCTTGTATCAGTATTACTTAGCTTTAGTTATCAATTTCTAGAAGCTTGAAATGTTTGCCATATGACTTATATTATCCAGGTTCTAGGACCAGGGATTTATAGCTGCTCTGGCCTCTAAGTTTGATAAAAATTGATGTGAAAACTAAAATATTTCTTTTAACTTCAGGAAAAGAATGATGTTCATTCTCTAATAGAAGAATAAAAAGAATAAGAATGAGTCTGACAGAGGTATAATAGTTTCCTTTTCATTTCACCTTACTGAAAATTTATTATCAGATATATTCACGTCTGCTTAGGATTTTGGTGACTTAGTGAGGCAAGCTGTCATAAACAGGTTGTATTTCAGATATTTTTATTCCTGATGTCGTATAGAAACAAACTCAATAAAGTATAGTGCTTTATATCACCTTACTCTGGATAAGGAGCACCACTTCCTTTAGCAGTCACTGAATTGTATGAAATAATTTAGGTTGTGTTTTATATAAAAATGATAGCACTCATTTTTGTTTAGTGTATCACAGTTAATAAATAGCACTTTTATTTATATATAAGTGTGCTGCTGCTAAGTCGCTTCAGTCGTGTCTGACTCTGTGTGATACCATAGACAGCAGCCCACCAGGCTCCGTCGTCCCTGGGATTCTCCAGGCAAGAACACTGGAGTGGGTTGCCATTTCCTTCTCCATATATAAGTGTATATAGCTTTAAATGTTTATATAACTTGAAACATATTTATAAATGCTGTTTATTAACTATGATACACTGAACAAAAATAAATGCTATTAATTTTATGTAAAAAAAAAAATTTCATGCAATTCAGTAAATACTAAAGAAACCGGTTGCTCCTAAGTAGTGACTTCCCAGGTGGCACAGTGGGTAAAAATTCTTCCTGACAATGCAGGAGATATGAGTTTGATCTCTGGGTGGAAAAGATGTCCTGCAGAAGGAAATGGCGACCCACTCCAGTATTCTTGCCTGGGAAACCCTGTGGACAGAGGAGCCTGACAGGATACAGTCTACAGGGTCACAAAGAGGTGAACACAACCAAGCACACATGGAAGAAGTAACAAGGTTACCCGGAATGAGTTTTAACCCCAAGATTATGGAATCACAGGTGAAATGAAACAGAAAGGAAACTGCATTATTAGAACACAGGGTAAGACTGTTTAATGTTAAAACCAAATAATCTAGACTCTGAGAAATACACTGATGCCTTCTATTATGTTACTTTTTTTGTTAAGGTTTTGGGAACAGAACATAAAACTGTGTATGGAGATGAGGTTTCTTCTGAAGAAAAATGGACATATTGCTATCATTCGGGCTCCAGAAATAAGAGACAGGTCTGTTTGGTGTGAGGAAAAAACTTATTTTCCCTTTTAGAGTTGAAGAAAGATTTGGTCTGAATTTAAATTGTGGTGATCTTGGTAAATTTCAATACAAGACTTCAGTACTCCTGACCACATGAAGAATAATGGGCAATGAGGCAAGATAAGGAATTCTAAAATGTCTTGGAATCCACATATTGCTGTAAATCAATTTCTGTGTTGTATTATCCTAGAACTTGGTTTCCTAAACCTTTGGGAAAATATCCTTAAAGTTATGGACTGCTCTCAGTTGCATTTTGCTGGGCTTTGTAGAATTAGCACCCTCAAATCAGATGCTGTCCCATGCATCTGTTACAGTAACAGAGATCTGAACCATACATCTGTGGGCTGTCATAGCCAGGATGGGGAAAGCAACAATGAATCCAGTAGAAAATGTGTGTGTCCAAAAACAGACTATAGGCAGTCATAGGGCAAAACAGAGGAGGACAGAGCAAAAGGACTTCAAGGACTTGTCCTTGAGCAAATAAAAATCAGCACTCTGGAAACTACCTCTGGGATGAAAGTCATTTTGAGGAGGATGGATTGCTAAAAATTAGGCCAGTGAGAGTTCAATACATGCAATCTAGGCATTAAAAATAATTTTGTAACAACATGTTGACAAGATCTGGGAAACTGGTATTAATATATCTTCTCAAACATATCCTATTAGTTTCCAAATGTCATTTAGACTATATCCTTATCATTTCAAATCTCCATTGTCATTGTCTTGGTTTGGGTCATCATTGTCTCCTGACTGGATTACCTCAATGACTACCTAAATAGACTCATTCCCCGTCTTAGGTAATATAGATAAATCATCTTTATAAAATGCCCATCTCATTGTGCTGATGTCTTTTTAAAATTCCTCACTACTTCACATTCCACACATAATGGTGCCCGTACAGATTTGGTGGCTGTTTACATAATGGTGTTTATTTCTCTAGGCTCTGTCTCTGCCTCAATTAGTATACCAACTCCTTACAGTCCCATTAACACTCAAAGCTCTTTGTTACCTCCAAATTTTTCCATGTTATTCCTGCTACCCAGAATGCTCCACCCACCACCTATTTCCACTAAAAATTTTTCTTCTTACTTTAGTATTAGTTACTTGGAGAAGGCAATGGCAACCCACTCCAGTACTCCTGCCTGGAAAATCCCATGGATGGAGGAGCCTGGAAGGCTGCAGTCCATGGGGTCGCTGTGGGTCGGACACGACTGAGCGACTTCACTTTCACTTTTCACTTTCATGCATTGAAGGAAATGCAGTGGTCCTGCCCGGAAAATCCCAGGGATGGGGGAGCTTGGTGGGCTGCCACCTATGGGGCTGCACAGAGTCGGACATGACTGAAGTGACTTAGCAGCAGTGTTAGTTACTCACTTTAGGGTTAGTCATGTCTGACTCTTTTCCACTCCATAGACTGTAGCTTGCCAAGCTCCTCTGTTCATTGGCTTCTCCAGGCCAGAATACTGGAATGGTTTGCCATTTCCTTCTCCAGGGGATCTTCCTGACCCAGGGATTTAACCTGGGTCTCTTACATTGCAGGCAGATTCTTTACCATTTGAGCCACCAAACAAGCCCTACTTTACTTGCATTTTCCTACTTAATTTGCATCTTTCTCTCAACAGAACATTCCCTCTGAGAAGTCTTCCTGATTCTTGCCCACCATATACACACAGAATAGGTTATGTTATTAGCTTATCTTCTAGATTGCATTATTATTACAGTATTAATTATTATAATACTAATACATTATTGATATTGCCTATTTCTTAAGGGACAAGACTGTTGTCTTGTTTACTCTAACTCTTATTCCAGACTCAATAGGTGCTCATAAAGTGTCAGCTGAATACATTAATTTTTTTTCATTAGTAACACAACCACTCTATGAGTTATCATTAATTATTGCTGCTGCTGCTGCTAAGTCGCTTCAGTCATGTCTGACTCTGTGGGACCCCATAGACAGCAGCCCACCAGGCTCCCTCGTCCCTGGGATTCTCCATCTTACTTTAAAAGTATGAAAATATAAGAAATATTAAGTGACTTTTCCAATGTAGCAGGGATAGTCAATGATCTAACCAGGATTCAAATTCAGACCTTTCGATTACAAATTCAGTAGTTTCTCTGCTCTGTTTCACTGCCATTGGATATTATACATTTCTCTACAAATGTATCATTTTGCTGGAAGGCTGTAATTTAGATTTGAAAATTAATTATTGCAGAGATGCTATTGCTATTACAGAAGAAAGAGTAGATATTTGAATAAGAAAGGTTTGTCCACATGATTCTCACACTTAAATGTGTATTGAAACTACCTAGAAGACTTGTTAATACACAGATTGCCCAAAGATGGTAAAAAGAGGTTAAAGAGAAACTTATACAACTTTGTAGCTCAGCAATTCTACTTACAGGAAACTAGAAGACAAGAAAGCTTCTCTACATCTTTTTATTTTTTTCTCTTAAATCTTGTTTAGTTGTTTTAAACATATTTCTCTATTTTCCTTATGTAGTACACTAGTGTTAAGAAGGAAATTTTTCAATCAACCAGATATTTAGAAAATTGATTCAAGCAAGACTTAACCCTACTCTGGGCAGGAAACCACCTTGTTTGTGTCAAATTTACACTGGCAGTCCAAAGACTCCAGGAATGTGGGAATCACGGACATGGCCTCAGTGGCCACATTCCAGGTCTGCTACATTCACTCACTATCTTTAATTGTCAATGTCCAGAAACCTTGGATCAGTGTTAATACTCCTCCCACACTCAGGCATGTATGAGATCTAAATGCTACGTTCAGAGCTGGAACCTAGCAGTCTTTCTGCTGATCACAGATGCCTAAAAAATTATATTTGCCAAGGAAACTGATGGAAAACACTACACCACACCAGATATCCCAATTTAGGAACATAGTTGCTTTCTACTTCATTTTTTAATTTAAAAATTCTTCTTTCAAATGTTTGTTTGTTTTGCTGGCTTTGCTTTCTTCCCTGCATCTGTTCATTTGTTTAAGTGAAATTGTCTAATTCTTGCTTCTGTTTCCTCTAGTTATAATGTCACATCTGCTTACCATCTTTATTTTTAATAGATTTGTGATAAATGACAGCTTCAAGCCTAACCCTTTAGCTTACAGTTTGGAGTTAGTATATACAATCAGAAAATAGAATTTTACTCTCCTGCTTTTGTCTAAGATTCTAGGATCAAAAAAAAAAAAGTTTTTTGTTTTTTTTTTTCATTTATATGTCTTTCTTCTTTTGGTTTAGCTACTCAATAAGGAAATTTCTTCTGTTTGTCCACTGCTTAATCTCATGTAGATCTCTATACTCATTTGTCAAATAATGTTAATAGTGTAGCAGTCTGGCATCTGTAGCATAACTTGCAAGATGCTGGTGACAGTGGATTAAAAGTAAATTCTATTAAAAGTTGATAAAATACAAGAAACAAGTACTTTGTATTTTGCATCAGGCATATCACAGCTACCACAGTACCCCATATGTCAAATATTTCCCAAATTAGTCTCTGAAGAATCTATTGCTAATGAGCATTACAGTCAATAATTCCAAGAGGATCAGCTAACATATCCTCTGCTGAGTGTTCTTCATCATATACCATATTTTGATCTCCCCACTGGAATGATCCACCTTTCCCCTTTCCCGTCCACCAATGTGCTTCTCTGCTGGGAGTTAGGACTCAATTCTATGGATTTTCTCCATTTTAGTTCTCTGGACATTTCATAGATATTAACCAGGAAAAAAAGAAAAGAAAAAAAACTTGTTTTTGCCTTGATATAGCCTATGGTTAAAATGCATTCAGATAATTTTCATCAGAACAGTAAGTGCCAAGTTGGGACTGCATATCACTGACACCTATTTCCTTCTCAAATTTTCAAATACTAATATAATGGGATAGAGTGAAAATACAGTGCAAAGGGGTCTCACTTTTTAGTGTGCCTCAAAATCACCTGGAGGACTTGTTAATACACAGATTGCCAGGCCCCATCCCAAGAGATTCTGATTCAGAAGATTTAGGTTAAGGTCTGAAAACTGCAGACAAAGATTTTCCTTTGTCTTCCAGCTGATCATGTACAGTTTAAGAGCTGGACTATAAAGAAGTCAAAGTGTCAAAGAATTGATACCTTTGAACTGTGGTGCTGGATAAGACTCCTGAAAGTCCCTTGAACAGCAAGGAGATCAAACCAGTCAATCTTAAGGGAGCTCAAATCTTCATACTCATTGGAATTACCGATGCTGAAGCTGAAGCTTTTTGGTCATCTGATGTAAACAGCCAACTCATAGGAAAAGTCTCTGATGCTGGGAAAGAGTGAGGGCAGAAGGAGAAGAGGTCATAAGAAGATGAGATGGTTAGATGGCATCACTGGTGCAACAAACATGAACTTGGGCAAACTTCAGGAGTTAGTGAGGGACAGGGAGGCCTGGTATGCTACAGTCCATGGAGTTGCAAAGAGTTGGACACAACTGGGTGACTGAACAGCAACAACTGAAAACTATATTTCCCACGAGTAATATCAATGCTGCTAGACTGAGGACCACACTTTGAGACCTGTTGTTAGACTGTAAAGAACCCTGATTTTAGAAACAAATGCTTGACTCTGAATTACAACTGTTGTATTTGCTGTGTGACATGGAACAAAAGACTCAGTGTCTTTAATCTTCATCCCTCACTTGTATATATGAAAGATAGCAATCAACACTGCTTAGGGTTATTGTGGGGATTCAATTAAATTTAGAAACACACACACAATATTAGGCCAATATATGACTAAAGCAGTTTGACCCATGAATCCCAGCACGCCAGGCCTCCCTGTCCATCACCATCTCGCAGAGTTTACTCAAACTCATGTCCATTGAGTCAGTGATGCCATTCAGCCATCTCATCCTCTGTTGTCCCCTTTTCCTCCTGCCCCTAATCCCTCCCAGTATCCCAAAGGGTCAATTCTTCACATGAGGTGGCCAAAGTACTGGAGTTTCAGCTTAGCATCATTCCTTCAATGGACTGGCTGGATCTCCTTGCAGTCCAGGAGACTCTCAAGAGTCTTCTCCAACACCACAGTTCAAAAGTATCAATTCTTTGGTGCTCAGCTTTCTTCATAGTCCAACTTTCTCATCTATACATGACCACTGGAAAAACCATAGCCTTGACTAGACAGACCTTTGTTGGCAAAGTAATGTCTTTGCTTTTCAATATGCTGTCTAGTATTCAATAAATGTTCTCTGCTCTTCCATCTCAGTTGGCCTCTTCAGAAGAAGCAATAACCTCTCCACTCTGAGCTAAAGCAAAGCCAGCATCACTGACTCAATTCCAAAATAGGTTTTCTTTCTCTTAAATATAGTACTTCTAGCAATTTTTCTGAGTTTCCCAGGTAGTGGTAGTGGTAACGTACCTGCCTGCAAATACAAGAGACATAAAGGGATGAGGGTTTGATCCCTGAATTGGAAAGATCCCCTGGAGAAGAGCATGGCAAACCACTCTAGTATTATTGCCAGAGGAATTCCATGGATAGGGGAGCCTGGAGGGCTACAGTCAATGGGATCACCAAGAGACTATCATGCCTGAAGCGACTTAGCACAGCACATGCAGTAATCTTTCCACAATCTTTCCCTATTGCTCTAAAAGTTATAAAGGGCTCCAACTGCCTCCAAAAGTATTATTAGATTCTTTGTGATTCTCTGTGAAAACAGCCTAATGACAAAAGGTTTCTTTCTAATGACAAACACTGAATACTAGTTATAGACTTACTTGAATGTGGGATGTATAAAAGCTATGAAGCCCTGCCTATATATGAAGTTCAGTTCAGTTCAGTAGCTCAGTCGTATCCAACTCTGCAACCCCATGATCGCAGCACACCAGGACTCCTTGTCCATCACCAACTCCCAGAGTTCACTCAGACTCACGTCCATCCAGTCAGTGATGCCATCCAGCCATCTCATCCTCTGTCGTCCCCTTCTCTTCCTGCCCCTAATCCCTTCTAGCATCAGAGTCTGTTCCAATGAGTCAACTCTTCGCATGAGATGGCCAAAGTACTGGAGTTTCAGCTTTAGCATCATTCCTTCAAAAGAAATCCCAGGGCTGATTTTCTTCAGAATGGACTGGTTGGAACTTCTTGCAGTACAAAGAACCCTCAAGAGTCTTCTCCAACACCGCAGTTCAAAAACATCAATTCTTCAGCTCTCAGTTTTCTTCACAGCCCAAATCTCACATCCATACATGAAAACAGGAGAAACCATGGCCTTGACTAGACAGACTTTTGTTGGCAAAGTAATGTCTCTGCTTTTGAATATGCAATCTAGGTTGGTAATAACTTTTCTTCCAAGGAGTAAGCATATTTTAATTTCAGGCTGCAGTCACCATCTACAGTGATTTTGGAGCCCAGAAAAATAAATTCTGACACTCTTTCCACTGTTTCCCTATCTTTTTCCCATGAAGGGATGGGACCGGATGCCATGATCTTCGTTTTCTGAATGCTCAGCTGTAAGCCAACTTTTTCACTCTCCTCTTTCACTTTCATCAAGAGGCTTTTTAGTTCCTCTTCACTTTCTGCCATAAGGGTGGTGTCATCTGCATATCTGAGGTTATTGNCTTTTTCCCATGAAGGGATGGGACCGGATGCAATGATCTTCGTTTTCTGAATGCTCAGCTGTAAGCCAACTTTTTCACTCTCCTCTTTCACTTTCATCAAGAGGCTTTTTAGTTCCTCTTCACTTTCTGCCATAAGGGTGGTGTCATCTGCATATCTGAGGTTATTGTTATTTCTCCAGACAATCTTGATTCCAGCTTGTGCTTCTTCCAGCCCAGCATTTCTCATGATGTATTCTGCATAGAAGTTAAATAAGCAGGGTGACAATATACATCCTTTACATACTCCTTTCCCAAATTGGAACCAGTCTGTTGTTCCATGTCCAGTTCTAACTATTGCTTCCTGACCTGCATACAGATTTCTCAAGAGGCAGGTCAGGTGGTCTGGTATTTCAATCTCTTTCAGAATTTTCAGTTTATTGTGATCCACATAGTCAAAGGCTTTGACATAGTCAATAAAGCATAAATACATGTTTTTCTAGAACTTTCTTGCTTTTTCCATGATCCAGGGGATGTTGGCAATTTGATCTCTGGTTCCTCTGCTTTTTCTAAGACCAGCTTGAACATCAGGAAGTTCATAGTTCACATATTGCTGAAGCCTGTCTGGGAGAAATTTGAGCATTACTTTACTAGCATGTGAGATGAGTGCAAATGTGCAGTAGTTTGAGCATTTTTTGGCATTGCCTTTCTTTGGGATTGGAATGAAAACTGACCTTTTCCANACAAGGACATCTTTTTTGGAGTGTTAGTTCTAAAATGTCTTGTAGATCTTCATAGAACCATTCAACTTCAGCTTCTTCAGCATTACTGTTTAAGGCAGAGATTTGGATAACTGTGATATTGAATGGTTTGCCTTGGAAACAAACAGAGATCATTCTGTCATTTTTGAGAGGATCTACCGTAAGATGGTAGGTGTTGCAAGAGGGAATCAAAGGGCAGACACACTGAAACCATAATCACAGTAAACTAGTCAATCTAAACACACTAGGACCACAGCCTTGTCTAACTCAATGAAACTAAGCCATGTCCTGTGGGGCCACCCAAGACAGGAGGGTCATGGTGGAGGGGTGCCGGGGTCCAGCCCCAGTGGATCCAGAGTGATTCAAAGGAGAGACAGATAGGCGAGGAAAAAACTTATTTATTCAGAAACATGATTAGGAAATAATAGGATAGTAGGAAAATTTAGTGGAGAAAAGAGACTGAGTAACTTGGTTTACGTGGAAAGCCAATAAAATCTCAGGACAAGAGATTTGCACCATCTACATGGGGCCACCAGTGCCTGCTTGAATCTTGGACGGTGTCCCACCTTGGACTCCCTCTCGCATGNGAAATAATAGGAGAGTAGGAAAATTTAGTGGAGAAAAGAGACTGAGTAACTTGGTTTACGTGGAAAGCCAATAAAATCTCAGGACAAGAGATTTGCACCATCTACATGGGGCCACCAGTGCCTGCTTGAATCTTGGACGGTGTCCCACCTTGGACTCCCTCTCGCATGGATCTTAGAAGCCAGGACAAGTAGACACGGAGAGCCTCCACGCCCCAGATGGGAATTCAGCCGGAAAAGAAGAGGGAGGGAGAAAGAGAAAGAGACACGGGGGAAACCAGTCCTTCCAATGACTGCCCCCGGCCCCTATTGTCCTTCAAGGCTTTTTATACCTTTTTTGATTGTACATAGAGATCAAGGGGTAATACAAAATTATGCAGCATTAGCAGCCCAGACTCTTATCAAAACCAGGCTTTTCTCTCTGCATACCTAGTTGTATACAAAAGTCTTAGGTGATTTACATCATCTTCCTGCCAAAAGGCCAATTAATATTTTACGGTTCTTTTCTGATAAAGGTTTGTTAACCAGAAGGCTTATTTGTGTTGTTCTTCCCAAAGTCTNGCAGCGTTAACAGCCCAGACTCATCAAAACCAGGCTTTTCTCTCTGCATACCTAATTGTATGCACAAGTCTTAGGTGATTTACATCATCTTCTGGCCAAAAGGGCCAATTAACATTTTACGGTTCTTTTCTGATAAAGGTTTGTTAACCAGAAGGCTTATTTGTGTTGTTCTTCCCAAAGTCTGGTGCCATTCTCAGAAAGCATTAAATAAAGTTACATTCTTACATAGCAAAGATATAGCAATTTGTAACAAGTAAAAGGAGTGTAGCGATTTATAACTAAAGAAAAAGTAAGTAACTCAAAAGTCTAGCATTGCTAACATCAAAACTACTATATATCTTTTTCCATATCTCGTTTACATTGATTAACATCCCCCCAGGTGCCCAAAAGATAACGAATAAGGAGGTCTGGCAGCAATCATTGAGTCAACAGTGAAATCTTGTCACCAATGTTTTTGAAAAGGCTCTATAACTTTAAGATTCTTTAAGCTTTCTGCTCCTCGCAGTTGGAGGCTGTAAGGAATTCACAAGCTGTAAAAGGTCCGGGGAACCTGTTAGGCAAGTTAGAGCATTTAAGTTAGAGCGTTTTATCAGAGGGGGTTGAGCTGAAACACTCCTTTCAAATGTAGAAGACTAAAGCCCTGAGTTGACTTTTTCCAGAGAGTGTTATAAGAATAGAAAAAGTACAATGTCAGGCAAATTCTTATTTTGGGGGTACATGCTCAGGAAATACCAGGGGGAAACCCTGAGACTCAAGTCATCCTTGTGCATCAAGTCTGCCACATGACCTTTTCATAGGTGGGATTCCTCACGCTGGCTCCCGGCAGCAGGCATATTCTGGTTTCCTTATTTTTGGAGTGTAGATGCTCAGGGAAACTCAGGGGGAATCTCTGCTGCATGACCTTGTCACGAGTGGGATTCCCATGCTGGCCCCCAACAGAGGGGTCTGACAGAATGTGGTCCACTGGAGAAGGGAATGGCAAACCACTTCAGTATTCTTGCCTTGAGAACCCCATGAACAGTATGAAAAGGCAAAATGATAGGATACTGAAAGAGAAACTCCCCAGGACAGTAGGTGGCCAATATGCTACTGGGGATCAGTGGAAAAATAACTCCAGAAAGAATAAAGGAATGGAGCCAAAACAAAAACAGTAACCAAATGTGGGTGTGACTGGTGATAGAAACAAGGTCCGATGCTGTAAAGAGCAATAGTGCATAGGAACCTGGAATGTCAGGTCCATGAATCAAGGCAAATTAGAAGTGGTCAAACAGGAGATGGCAAGAGTGAACGTCGACATTCTAGAAATCAGTGAGCTAAAATGTACTGGAATGGGTTAATTTAACTGAGGTGACCCTTATATCTACTACTGTGGGAAGGAATCCCTTAGAAGAAATGAAGGAGCCATCATAGTCAACAGAAGAGTCAGAAATTCAGTACTTGGATGCAATCTCAAAAATGACAGAATGATCTGTTTGTTTCAAAGGCAAATCTATCTATGAAAGCCTTCCTAAATAATGCAAATTTAACTTGAGCAGAAGGAAATTCAGATTTGTTAATTCTCATCAAAGGATTACATAGGAAAGCAATACTTTCTTTTGTATTCTTTTTTATTTGCTTTTCAGAGTAGTTTAAATTGAATTGAGTAAAGATATGTTAACCAACGGAATTATACTTTCTCCAAACTTTTCTTCAAATTTCCATTTTCAGTCTTAATTTGATTTCATATTGGCTGTGAGTATGTAATGTCTGCAGAGCAAAAACAGGGAGCAGTGAGGCAAGGATGGAAAGAGATGACAAGTACTTAATCAAAATTTCACTGCTTACTGAACACTCACTTTGTATGAGACATTATGCTGAGGCATTTTGCTTACACTCTCATTTGATCTTGCAGTAATCCTGTCAGGTTGAAAAGCATTCCATTCCCATTTTATATATGACAAAAGAAGTCATAAGAGGTAAAGCAATTTTATATAGATAGTTAAGTAGCATGGTCTGGATCTAAACTTGGTTCTCTAATGCTTTTACTCTTAACTATTACATCAAATTCTCTTCTTATAAGCAATGTAGAGTCCATAAAGAACTCCTTAATCCTAAACATGCATGTTGAGATACTCAAGGATGAATTAGAATATATACACATACACATCCATACACGTTAATATGGCAAACTTTAACAATTGCTGAAACTAGATGAAGAACATCAGAGATTTATTACACTATTTTTTGCTGTATATTTTAACATTTTTATAATAAAAATGCTGGATTAAAAGAGGCATTCAAATTTCATAATGTGACAGCATGAAGATCAGTTCAGGACATGGATTCAAAAATAAGACAAGACACAGTGCAAACAGTATAGAGAAGAGGTCACTGAATGAATTGAAATTCTTTGAATTAATGCTTGTGTGCAGTCTTCCCTTAATGCCCTTTACCTCGAACATTCTGTATCTCTATAGCTTTATCTAAATATCTTCTTACACTCTCCCTCAGCATCTACAATTGTCACCAAAGTTCACTTACTCATTTCAATGATAAAAATCATCTTCTAGCAGTCCAAAGAGAACAGCCAGAGTACAAATCTCTCTTTTTTCCTTTATATATAGCTTTGAAAATTTCAATGTTCTGCCAAATTGATGATTATTCCAGAAAATATAATAAATTTTCCTGTTCCATCGAAATAGACAGTTGAAGAATTTTTTTTTTTCTTTTTAAAATAAGGCAGAGTCAAAGTAAACCAAATTCAATGATATTTATGTAACACTATTTGGTTCATAATTTCTCAATAGCATAATTAAGATCAAGAGACCTTTATTCTGTACAGCCTCTTATACTGAAGATTCTGGATTTGAACAGTCACTATCATAATCCACTTAAATGAATGTGAGATGCATCACCCAGGAGGCTTGTACTATAATGATTAAATTTAACACTAAAAACCAGGCCTGTCTTTTTCCATATCTGTCAACAACATATCTTACATGTAATTGATTCACAAAATATAATAAGTCACCAGAAAATTTTAAATAACTATAATTATACTCCAGGCTGTAGGCCCAGTCATTAATTAGAACCTGAATTGTCTTGTTACAAAAATGTTCAGGGCAACCAAAAGGAATTCAAAATTTTTGAAGACAATGCCCAATTATTTTCTTTTGAGAGCTGGTCTATAAGAACAGTGTGGAAGGGAGAGAAGCTTGAGCTTAGAAACAGAATGCTTATATTTAACTTATCTCACACTCTATGCCCTTTGGGAAAGTTATTTGACCTGTCTAATCTTCAGATTATTCATCACTAAATGGAAATAATGATAGGAACTATAGAAAATGCTGTCATAGGAATAAAACAAGGTAAGTTATGTAGGATTCATCAAAGAGGGCCTATTGATAATTAAGCACTTAATGCAAGCTGCTTGTTAATATCATCATTACCATTATTTTCATGCAGATGTACCAGAGCATCTCAAATTCAGAATGTCCCAAACTAAGCTTATTCTTATCCTTTCCATTTTCACTTCTTCTCTACTCTTTACCCTTACAGAACCATGATCTACTTCATTCCATCAAGATTGGAATTCAGGAGAAATCTGCTCATTAATCATAATATCTACTCAGGAATCACACTGTATTGACATCAATGACTAAAGCTCTTATATTTGCCTTTTCTCCTCCATATCCTCTGATACTGGCTTGATTAAGGTCCTCATCATTTCCCACCTGGATCATTGCAATAGTTCCTTTATTTCAGTCTAGGTCTCTCCAGGAAGTTCTCCACAAGATTTGCATGTAATAACTCTTTTAAAATAATGATCATTTCACTCTCTTTAAAAAATTATATGATGGTTTTTAATGAAAAATCTTCAGGGGTATGTACAGACATGACAAATCAGACACATGTGATAATCTCTATTCCTTTTTTAATATTTTTTTTTGATGTGGATCATCTTTAAAATTTTTATTAAACTTGTAACAATATTGTTTCTATTCTATATTTTGGTTTTTGGGCCACAAGGCATATAAGATCTTAGCTCCTCAATCAGGGATCAAACCTGCAGACCCTACATTGGAAGGCAAAGTCTCAACCACAGGATCACAAGGGAAGTCTCTCTGTTCCTTCTTAAAATCTCTATATATATGCCATCTATAATTATAAAATAAATAAGCCCAATTTAGCAACTTAAAACAACATTTATTATTTTGCCTTAATCTGTTCAGGCTATTATAACAAAATACCATAAACTGGCTAGCTTATAAACTACAGAAATTTATTTCTTAGAGTTCTGGAGGTCAAAAGTCCAAGATCAAGACATCAACAGATTTGCTGTCTGCTGAAAGCCTACCTCCTGGTTCATAGACAACTTCCTGCAGTATCTTCACATGGTGGAAGGGACAGGAGCTGTCTCTGGGGTTGGTCCTTTTATAAGGACACTAATACCATGCATGAGGGCTGTCTTCATGATCTAACCTCCCGAAGGCCCCAACTCCTAACATCATCACCTTGTGAATGAGGATTTCAACATATTATGTGGCGTACACACTCAGTCTATAGAAATCAGGAATTTGGTGCAGCTTATCTGAGTACCTTCATCTCATGGTTTCCTACAAGCCAACAACCAAGGTGTCAACAGGAGCTACAGTCTTATCTGAAGACTTGAAAGTGGGAGGATCTGCTTCTAAGCTCATTCCTGTGGCAGAATTCAGTTCCTCCCAGCCTTTTGCACTGAGGGCCTGTAATTCTTTGTTGATTATTGACCAGCAATCTCCCTTTGCCCTTTGCCATGTGGGCTCCTGTATATAAGGCAGGTCACAATATAGAAACCTGCTTTCCTCAGAGCTAGTGAGAGAGTAAGAATGAGAATGAGAGCAACAGAGACAGAAAGTAAGACCCAAGTCAAGGTCTCTTTGTAACCTAGTCTCAGAGGTCAAATCCCATTACATTTGTCATACACTGTTCTTTATACATGACTCACTAGGTCCAGCCCATATATAAGGGGAAGAGGCTACATAAGCACATGAATACCAAAAGGCAGTGGCTATCAGTAGCCATTTCAAAGACTTCCTACCAAACCCTTTGAATTGACAGTAAAAGAATAAAACAGGGCTTAAGCCAGCAGGACAAAATGAGTGGAAAAAAGCAACAACAGCAGACAAGAAATAGAGAAAATAACTGTACTAATAGAACATGATTTAAAGGCTTAGAAAAAACTATAACCTAAACCCTTAAGATGACTTAGTAACTCAAAGAAAACTGAAACCTAAACCCCCAAGGGATGAGGTCAAATAGAAGCAAACCAATGCATAACTCAGAAATTCTATTCAGAAAGCTAATGGTAAATGCAGTCTACCAAAATGAGGGGATGAATCAGTAAAGAGGAAACAAGAATTCAAAACATAATAGATGCAGTGCTGATCAAAGAAAGAGATTTTATAGATGGTAGTGTGAGAAATAAGTCAAAGGAACAACTGAAACTACAGCAGGATAAAATGTCCTAAGAGTCTTGTCTGCTAGAAGAAAATTAAACTGATGTTTTAATATATCAGTTATTTTCTCTTTTATCAGAGATCATAGGGATAAAGTATTGATAGGCAGACAGAAATTAAGCAAATGAAAATATATTATTGACTATATTAAAGAACTGAAATGCAAAATAAAGGGAAAATAATCATGGTACATGATATGTCCAGGCTGTAAAAAAAAAAAAAAAAGTCCAATCTTTTTAATGACTATTTAACCAAAAATTGTAGTATAAGTATATTGGAACAATCAGTTCAGTTCAGTCGCTCAGTTGTTTCTGACTGTTGGAAACCCCATGGAACACAGCACGCCAGACCTACCTGTCCATCACCAACTCCCGGAGTCTACCTAAACTCATGTCCATTGAGTTGGTGGAGCCGTCCAACCATCTCTTCACCTGTCGTTCCCTTCTCCTCCTGCCTTCAATCTTTCCCAGCATCAGGGTCTTTCGAAATGAGTCAGCTCTTTGCATTAGGTGGGCAAAGTATTGGAGTTTCAGCTTCAACAGCAGTCCTTCCAATGTATGCTCAGGACTGATCTCCTTTAGGATGGACTAGTTGGATCTCCTTGCAGTCCAAGGGACTCTCAAGATTCTTCTCCAACATCGCAGTTCACAAGCATCAATTCTTCAGCACTCAGGTTTCTTTGTAGTCCAACTCTCACATCCATACATGACTACTGGAAAAACCATAGCCTTGACTAGACAGACCTTTGTTGGCAAAGTAATGTCTATGCTTTTTAATATGCTGTCTAGGTTGGTCATAACTTTACTTACAAGGAGAAAGCATCTTTTAATTTCATGGCTGCAGTCACCATCTGCAGTGATTTTGGAGTCAAAAAAATAAAGTCAGCCACTGTTTCCACCTCTATTTGCCATGAAGTGATTGAAGTGGATGCCATGATCTTCGTTTTCTGAATGTTGAGCTTTAAGCCAACTATTTCATTCTCCTCTTTCACTGTCATCAAGAGGCTCTTTAGTTCTTCTTCACTTTCTGCCATAAGAGTGGTGTCATCTGCATGTCTGAGGCTATTGATATTTCTCTCAGCAACCTTGATTCCAGCTTGTGTTTCATCCAGCTCAGTGTTTCTCATGATGTACACTGCATATAAGTTAAATAAAGTATACTGCCTTGACATACTCCTTTTCTTATTTAGAACCAGTCTGTTCTTCCATGTCCAGTTCTAACTGTTGCTTCTATATACAGATCTCTCAAGAGGCAGGTCAGGTATTCCCATCTCTTGACGAATTTTCCACAGTTTTTTGTGACCCACACAGTCAAAAGCACAATAGAAGAAAGAAAATTTGTATACACGGGGGAAAGGATAAAAGAAAGATGAAGATTTGTTTTCTCAGTGGATATCAAGACACTTTTTTTTTTTTAACCATAAATAAAATTTTAACAAATATTGAGGGTCATATAAGGACATTCCTCAAACTCTCCTGAAATTCAGTTTGAAAACCAGTCCCAGAGATCTAACATGCTGTATAAATCCACAAAAGCAAAATTAGCATCAAATAAATTCCAGTGCAAAATATTTTGGTATTTTATTCCTTCAAGAGGGAATTCATTATTAGATGTAACATATCACACTTGCAAGTTTATATAGAATTCATCATGAAATATTGTACAAATGGCACTATTGTTCTACAGAAAAACAAGCACACACACACAAATAATAATAAAATAATGATATAATTCTCATTTTCCTTATCATATTGCCTCCTACTTACTTTGTGTTGAAAATTATCTAGCTTTACTTAAAATGTTTATTATGACTTTAAGCAAATGATTAAACTTTATGTTTTTATTTCTACAAGACAAGGTAGGGGAATATGCAACTTAAATGCAGGGAAGTATTTTTTAAATATGACCAGAAAACTAAGTTCAGTTCAGTTCAGTTCAGTCTCTCAGTCATGTTTGACTCTTTGCAACCCAATGAATCGCAGCACACCAGGCCTCCCTTTCCATAGTAAATTCTAAAAAGAATGAAAAAAGAAATTAATATATGCATGCTATTTAGAATATATAAATACATGTCAAAAAAACACCACAAAGTGGAAGCTTCTAGGTGGAATTAGACAGAGGCCTGCTTTTTTTTATAATCCTTATAATATAAATTTTACTTTTTAAACTTGATACATTATTTTGATGAAAATAATATTTCAATTTTGACAAGTACTTCAGAATTAAACCCATTAAAGAAAAGATTGATTTTGATCATCTTTTCTAACTTATCTCTTCCGACTTCACATCTTGTACCAGTGTCCCAACAATACTAATTTAGATGTGGTTTCCCAAAACCTGTCTTCTTGTGCTTGTGAGGCTTTTCCTGGGCTACTTCATTCCCTGCACATTCACCTTCTCTCTTCTCTGCATCTTTCCCTTTGTCTGAATCCCACTCCACAGGCTGGACACAGCTTAGATTTCATTTCCCTTGGTCTGTGAATTGTACAGAAGAGTGGACAACTTATGTGTTCTATGCATGCCAAATACTGCATGGGGATATTTACCATATGGGGATATTTATCACATGATATTAACTTTTTTTTTTCCTCACTTTTGTCAGAAAATGGCAGTTTCTCCTGGTCTGCTCCCTCCTCCTCAAATGGTTGGTGCAAGGCACAGTAGAGATGACAGGAGGTGACAGGGAAATCGATAAGAACTGACTCTAAAGCAAGAATTCTGAACTAGAAGTGTGTACTACTACGAGGCAGTGTAGCCTTATTCTAGGTTTGTAGGATGGAGTTTTGGATTTCCCAGGTGGCACTAGTGGTAAAGAACCCTCCTGCCAACACGAGAGATATAAGAAACGTGGGTTTGATCCCTTGGTTGGGAAGATGCCCTGCAAGAATGCAATGCAGCCCACTCCAGTATTCTTGCCTGAGAATCCCACAGACAGAGAAGCCTGGTGGCCCATAGAGTTGCAAGGAGTGGGACATGACTGAAGTGATTTAGCATAGGATAGGGTTTATCTTATTTTATTGAGGTTTAGATATTAAAGAAAATGACAATACCCAAATCTAGAAGGTATCACAGGCTCAAAAATCTCCAACTGGTTTCCCTGCCTAACTCTTGTCCCAATCCAACCTATTCTCCCATAGAGTAAGGATACTGAGTGAGCTTTCAAAAGCACCAATTTGATTAAATCACTTCCATAACATAATCATGGTTTTACTACTTCAATTGGCCCTCAGTGCTCAATGATATAAAGTTTGTAACATGGTTAATTAGACTTTTTTCTGCCTGGACCCCTGCTACCCCTTTAGCCACACTGTTCACATTCTTCTTTTATACTTTAAGTTTCAGTGGTACTAAACAATTCAGCTCTTCTGAATCAAGTCACATTTCCCCTTGCCCTTCAGTCTCATGCTCAGTCTACAAGAATAGTCTCCATCATTATCATTCCCCTCCTCCATCTCTTTGGGTCTGTGACATCTTCACTTGATTATCTTGCTTTTTCAGATTCAAGCTTATATTATATATCATATTTTCTAGGGTCTTCCCTGACACAGCTGGTTTGAGCTCTTGAACTTTGAACTTGTCCCATGAAAGTACTCATTACCACAAATTAATTTGTTTGCTTCATTGTTCATTTTCTTTACCAGGCTGGAGATACTCTGCATCAGGGATTTGACTCATTTACAGTGGAATTCCCCATACCTAAAACAAAGCTTGGCATCCTGCAGTCAACAAATACCGGCTTGACTGTTTAACCAAGTAATGGAATCACCACAGTTTAAATTAATTACAAACATTCAAGTCATCTTAAAACTGACAGTTCTATAAGAAAATATCATTTGGGAATTAAGGGCCATCCTAAGAGATTTCATAGTTCTTATTTGGCTTATATTTTGTGAATTTGGGTGCTTTGGGAGGAGAACAACTTAATAACTAGCTCAAAAGACTAGCTAATGAGAAAGACAAGCGCAAAGGACTTCATTGTCATGGGACAAATGAACCACTTCTTCCAGTAAAGAGAAATCTGGGCAACTGTAAAACGGAAGACCCAGAGGTTAATGCTAGGTGGATTTCACTGGGACTGACTAAATTAATACCATCTCCTCTTTAACACTGTTGGATCAGTTTCTTCAAGGACCAGAAGGCCCTCCCTTCACTTAATTTTCATGAACCTCTTACTTGATCCAGCCATGTGTGTAGTTCTGAAGAAATAATTCTGATTTGACATGGCTTTCCCCATCATCTCACTCCTTGCTTATCACTCTTGGCTGAATCAAAGTACCTGTTCCATGCTCTTTTCATATATGTATTTACCTCTTTCTCCCTCTCTCAGCTGTGAACTATTTTTAATACAAGTTACAGGTGGACAATATAGTGATTCACAATCTTAAAGTTTGTGTTCTATTTATAATTATAAAATATTGGCTGCATTTCTCATGTTGCACAATATATCCTTGTAGCTTATTTTATACCTAAGAGCTTGGGCCTCTTATTCTTAGTTTTCTTACATGAAAAACTGGGGTAATTATATGACCTGAAATGTGTTATGAGGATGAAATTAATGCATACAAAACATTCAAAACAGTGCAAGGCATATAGGACATTTAATGTTATTTTTGTTTTAAGTTTACCTCCCCAAACCATAAAAGATCAAGTGACATTTCATAGTAGAATAGAGTTTTTGCCTCTTTCTCTACTATTTCTCTATCCTTTTATATTTTTATATTCACATATATTTATGTGCTGTATGGTGGTTCATAGTTTCATAACAGATATTGATTCGTTGTTGGGGTCCTTTAATGGACTGGAACCTGGTGGTCCGGAGTCAACAATAAGAAAGTGAAAGAGAGAAAATGTATTCCCTGGTTTACACAGAGAACCAAGAAAGCCCTTGACACAGGGCTTGTATCACTCATGAAGGCACGGGACACCCTCTTGAGGGGGGTCTTGGAAGCCCAGGCAGGAGAGTGAGCACGATGGGTTTCTATGCTCCAGAGAATTAGCTGGAGAGAGAGAAAGACAGACAGACAGACATGGGGACCCAAGCTCTGATGGAGCAAAGGTGCTTCAATGATCTTTCTGTGAGTATATATAGGCTGTTGTACAAGAAATTTCTTTCAACAATGATACAGATCAGAAAACTAAACATACAGCAACCATTACCAAGGTAACAAGGGATTAATAATAGTCACAAGGTCAAGGGACAATCATATCTCAAGAAAGAAGATTGAGACTAAGCAGTTTTGTCTTAAAGAGAATGTTTACTGAAGGAGATTCAAGCCTGTCTCATATAATGACCTCAGTCCTGGGAGCAGCTTGCTGTTACACTGATAAGGAACAGAGGATTCATGAGAAATAGCAAATAGGAATCCTCCTGTTAAACATTCCCTGACAATTTGTGGACTGTACTTTTTATAAATATGAATGTCTTTTTCAATTTAACGTTTTCCATTTTAAATTCTACTTTCTCTAAGAATATACTAACACCCACTCTTTAATTTTTTTTTTTTTCATTTTGGATTGGCTTTATTCATTCTTTGCATTTTAGTTTTCTGTATCATCTTAAATGTAACTGTACAAACATCATATACATGGATTTTATTTGGAACCCATACCAAGAAACTATTTCTTCTATAAACAAGTTCAACTTTTCACTTTTACTGTCAAAGTTAATGCACTTTCTTTTCTTCTATATTTTATTGTACTTCTTGTTTTTTGTTGTACTGTCTTGCTATTCCTTTATTATTTTCTATGTACAAGGTTATCTTGGATTTTTCTTAATCTTGTAATTTATATCATATACATATTGTTTTTACTTTTACAAGGATGTAAAGGTGTTAAATTTATATTTAGACATAATTCTTAAATCATTATCAAGATGAAAAAGCATTTTGATCCACTGGGAAGTAAAAATAAATGAATAGTCACTTTTATTTTTTGTGTATATTATCTGTTAGAATTTTATTATTAACATTTTATGTTTTATTTTGCTTTATTTTCAATAGTTAGCTTTTGAAATTTTATTTTATTTTTTGTGGAAACTTCTGTTTGTACAGATAAAATATTTTATGTGTTTTACAAAATAATAAAATAAAATTTAAAAATGCTCAATGTCAAGAAAATGTCAAGTAATAAATTCACCCAGCTTCAGTGATCAGGAGGGAGAGGTTTTTTAACATTAGCCTACAGGTAAATCAAGAGCTATGCCTAATATTTCCAGGAGGCAGTCCAGTCTGAGTCCATTGTCGTGGTTGAACTGACTTAATTCCAGGTATTTGCATATGCTTTATCACAGCCCCTAAGATGGATTATTTGAAGGACTTTACAGAGAGGCTGTATTTATTTTCTTTGGCTACCATAAAAAAATAACTACATATCAGTGGCTTAAAAAGATTAGACATTTATTCTCTCTCAGTTCTGGAAGGCTTGAAGTTGAAATCAAGGTGTCAGTGGTCCAGGCCTTCTTCAAAGAAGCATCCTTCCTTTCCTCTCTCCTGGCATCTGGTGAGTTCCAGCAGTCCTTGCTGTGTGTTTGCTTGTAAACACATCATTCCCACCTCTACCTCCATCATCATGTGCATTTTCCTCTTTGTACTCTTTTTTTACTCTTCTTATAAGGACCACAGTCATTGGGTTAGATCCCACACTGATCAAGTATGACCTCACATCTTCAAAGACCCTATTTCTATATAAGATCACATTCTGAGGTTTAAGGGAGGCCTGAATTTTGGAGGGGACTCTATTCAACCCATCTGGTGGCTCAAACAGTAAAGAATCTGCCTGTGATGCAGAGAACCTGGGTTTGATCCCAGGTTCAGGAAAATCCCCTGGAGAAGGGACTGGCCACCCACTCCAGTATTCTTGCCTGGAGAATTCCATTGACAGAGGAGCCTAGTGGGATACAGTCTATGGGGTCTCAAAGAGTCAGATAAAACTTAACAACTAACTCAGGTACATTCATTCAACAATCCTGATACCCAGGACAATGTATCTAATGGCAGACTTAGTCTAAAGTTCATAATCCTGGCAATATGCTTTATTTTTTATTATTTTTTGTTTGTTTTTTATAAATTTTAATTGGAGGCTAATTACTTTACAATATTGTATTGGTTTTGCTATACATTGACCTGAATCTGCCATGGGTGTACATGTGTTCCCCATCCTGAACCCCCCCTCCCACCTCCCTCCCCATACCATCCCTTTGGGTCATCCAAGTGCACCAGCCCCAAGCATCCTGTATCATGCATCAAACCTGGACTGGAGATTCATTTCAAATATGATAATATACATGTTTCAGTGCCATTCTCCAAAAGCATCCCATCCTCGCCCTCACCCACAGAGTCCAAAAGACTGTTCTATACATCTGTGTCTCTTTTGCTGTCTCACATACAGGGTTATCATTACCATCTTTCTAAATTCCATATATATGTGTTAGTATACTATATTTGTGTTTTTCTTTCTGGCTTACTTCACTCCAGTTTCATCCACCTCATTAGAACTGAATCAAATATATGCTTTTTAATGGTTAAGTAATATTCCATTGTGTATACATACAACAGCTTTTTTATCCATTCATCTGCTAATGGATATCTAGGTTGCTTCCATGTCCTGGCAATTATAAACAGTGCTACAATGAAAGTTCGGATACACATGTCTCTTTCAATTCTGGTTTTCTTGGTGTGTATGNCCACACCATCGTGATTATCTGGGTCATGAAGATCTTCTTTGTACAGTTCTTCTTTGTGTTCTTGCCACCTCTTCTTAATATCTTCTGCTTCTGTTAGGTCTATGCTATTTCTGTCCTTCATTGTGCCCTACTTTGCATGAAATGTTTCCTTGGTGTCTCTAATTTCCTTGAAGAGATCTCTAGCCTTTCCCATTCTCTTTTTCCTCTATATCTTTGTACTGATCACTGAGGAAAGCTTTCTTATCTTTTCTTGCTATTCTTTGCACCTCTGCATTCAGATGGGCATATCTTTCTTTTTCTCCTTTGCTTTTCACTTCTCTTCCTTTCACAGCTATTTATAAGGCCTCCTCAGACAATCATTTTACTTTTTGCATTTACTTTTGGGGGGGATGGTCTTGATCCTTGTCTCCTGTAAAATGTCATGAACCTCCATCCATAGTTCATCAGGCATTCTATCTATCAGATCTAGTCCCTTAAATCTATTTGTAACTTCCACTGCATACATACATGCTATTTTTGGTAAAAAATTACTACTTAATGCCCTGATAGCATAAAGTTATCTCATCTGCATGTTTAATCTAACTTATAGTGAGATAAATGCAAAGAAAAATTACACTTTGATGACATTTCTCAACTATTATGCAAAAACCCCAAAGTTTTGCTATGTAGTCTGTTAGGCAAAGTTGTGGAGAAATAAGTATACTAACACATTGCTGGTAGAAATTCAAAGGGGAACAACTCTAGTGGTAAAGAATTGGCACTATCTTGGAATTTCATATACTTTACTTTTTGACTCTATGATCCCATGCTTAGGTATCTATACAAAATACATCCTGACAAAAATGCAGACTAAGTATGAGCAGAGCAACTTATTACACCACTATCTAAAGCAATCATAAAGCATATAAACCCCTCAAAAGTCTATCTTTAGCATATTTGTTGAATAAATTATGGCAGTATTACTCAAAGTCTAGTTAATGCTCTGAAATCACTAAAATTCTGGCTGCAGATAATTCTACAGGAAAAATGCCTTCCTCTCTTTTTAGAAAAACTTTAAAGAAAAAATGTCAAATGGAGATAAAGTACATTCATCCAAAAGACTCAAGAAACAAACATTCATCTATATGCACAGAACTTATTTTGACATTGCATTTAACAGACAAATTGTGGGTTCTAAAACAATGATGAAAAATGAATACTAACTGGATTTGATGATACTGAAATTGTTATTATTTAGACGTGATACTTGATTTGTCATTGTCCTTTTAAAAAGACTTTATATTTTAAAGATCATGTGTGTTTGGTTGCATCTGACTCTTTGTAACCCTATGGACTTTAGCCCACCAGACTCCTCTCTCCATGAAATTTTCTCAGTAGTAGATGACAATATAATGTCTGCTATTTTCTTTCATGTGGGAGAAAAATGATGGGACAGTAGATGAAACAAGTTTGTCTGTGCCCTGATAATCACTGAAACTGGATGATGAGTATTTTTACCATTATCTTTAATACTACTTATGTTTCAAATTTTTTATAATAAAAATATTTTATTGTCTCTAACTATATATACAACTCCAAAAAGTTTCTCATTATATCCTTTTAGTGTTCTATTTAAAAAGCAGGCGTGCATTTTCAAAAAGTTGACAATTTGTTATTTTTTTTTTAGTTTCGCATCAAAAATTCCATATCTATGAAATAATTCAGAAATACCCTATGAATAATGAACACAAAGCAACGAGCATTCAGTTTTCAGATTCTTATGATGACATAAGTTGTATGATTAGAATATAAGTCATAAAAAACCCTTTGGAAAAGGTCTTCAGCAACCTAGGAAATATCAGACAAAGCACAAAGATTATGTTTTATATTCTCCTTTGTAAGGCACAGGAGAGTATTAGAATAACTAGAGTAGATTAAATAGCAGTAACCAAGTCTAGTGGTAAACCACTGACTTTTACTAGGAGCTCAAACAGAGCACATAGTCTGAATTTATAGAATTTTAAGATGTACCTTAAATGGCAACCCACTCCAGTACTCTTGCCTGGAAAATTCCATAAACTGAGGAGCCTGATAGGCTACAATCCATGGGGTTGCAAAGAGTTGGACACGGCTGAGCAACTTCACTTTGACTTTGCACTATTACTAGAGAACATTTCGGTATAGATTGCTTAAGACAAGAATTGTTTAACAGAGTTACTTTTCACAGGAAACCATGAGGTACAACTAGATCATTAAAAAGGTGTAGCAAATAGCTCTTGTATTAATAAATAGCTAAGAAAAGGTTACAAGCAAGCCTATCTATACACTGATCAACCAGCAATGGTCAAAGAAAGGTAGTCGGTTACTTTTAGAGACAACTTTACTCCACATACCTTAGATGTTGCACTACCACTCTTAACAAAGAAGACTGAATCAGCTATTTGGAGTAATAATGTTAGTGTACATGGTAGTCACTAGCTCCACCTCACTTTAACTAAAATTAAATGTCATTAAAAGTTATATTCTTGAGTTGCACTAACCACATTCGTCGTGCTCAGTAGACTCACATACTTAACAGTTATCATATTGGACAGCACAGATATAGAATATTTCCCTCATTGTGGAGAAGGTTCTGTTAGGCATTACTCCTAGAGAGACTTTCCATTAACACAACACCACAGTACTTATAAGCTACTTTTCATTCTCAAAAGTAGGCTAATAGCTGAAATTACTATTTACTCATTTTATTGTTAAAAACCTGCTTTGGCAATTATAACCCAGTAACAGTCATTTGGAGAAGGAAATGGCAACCCACTCCAGTATTCTTGCCTGGAGAATCCCATGGACAGAGGAGCTTGGTGGGCTACAGTCCACGGGTCGCAAAGAGTCGGACATGACTGAGCGGCATCACTTTCTTTCATTTTGACAGTCATTTGCATGAGCAATGAGCTTATTTCTTTTCCTTTTTTACATGTATAGCATTTTTTAATAACCATATCAATTCCTGCATTCTGTTTCATATGTGTGTATGAGTTGTATTAAAGAAACACATTTTTGTTATAAGCAAAAGATGACATCCTTGAATCTCCTTTACTGTTTTACAATCTTCTCCATCTCAGCTCTGGTTTCCTTACCCTTTCAGATTAAACAAATTAACATTGTCAATTTATTATGAGTCAATAGTTGTTTAAAAATTAGAAATCTAAGAGGAAAAAATTGTAGTTGTGGAAAATTACACTGGATAGATTATTGAAAAGGATTAACTTTTGTATTTTTTTCACATATCAACAGGGGAAATTTCTATGGCAAAGGCTACTCAATTTCAGTAAAGATTATTAATGTTAAAAGATTTCCTTAATCAATTGGCCTAGACTGGATTTTTAAAACAATTATTAACCTGTGGACTACAAGTAATTATTTACTGATATTTTCAGTTTGCAATTGTCACAGATCCAGTTTAATTTCCTCTATACAGAACATACCTGCCCTTAAAGTTTCCACCTGTGCTCTTCACCAACAGTTCTTAAACCTATCTGATTTCTAGAGTCAAATGGGGAACTTTTAAAAATAATTTAGAGATGTATAAAGATCATTCTACAGTGGAAATTAAAGCATGCAAAAAAAAAAAAAATAGCCAGGAAAACACTAAAAAGAAAAACTAGATGTGACTAGCCCCACCAGAAATTAAAGCATATTCTAAGACCTTTATAATTAAAACAATTTGGTACTGCATTAGAAATAGAAATGAGACTAGTATAAATGATCAGAAAGTCCAGAAATAGGCTCAAGAACATATGAAAATCTTACATATGATAAAGGTAACATCTCAAATTTATCAGGGCCAAAACAACCAACAGTAATAGCGTCCAATTCCCCTTCCATATCTGAAAACAATCTTACTCTGTGATCTTTAAAGCTCTTCAATAACCAGCCTGACACAGCCACTTTAACACAAATCCTGTGTTAGTCTTCTATTGCTATTGTAACAAATTACTACAAACTTAGTGGCTTAAAATAATAAAAACATAGTATCTTACAGTTCTGATGGTCAGAAATCTAAAGTAGGTATTATGAAGCAAATCAAAGTTGTTTTCCTTCTGGAGGCTTTTGGCAGGCATACATTCCTTACCACTCCCAGCTTCTGATTCCATCTTCACTTCTCTGATGTTGTCCTATAGATTCCCTCTTACAAGTATACCTGTGATTACATTGGGGCCACCTGAATAATCTCTCCATCCTAAATGCCTTAACTTAATCACACCTATAAGTCTTTGGTCCTCTTAAGCTTAAACATTCACCAGTTTCAGAGATTAGGAAGTGACCATCTAACAAGAGTGAAATCCATTTGGTATGTTATCTTGGTTGAAGTATATTCAAAAACTCTGGCCTCACAGAAATAAGTTAAAGAAGGGAGAACCCCAGACAACCTTGTATCACATTTTGAAATTGACTGTTGTGGAGGAAATTCAAAAGTATTAAGATTAGGAATTAAAGGTTTGTCTTCATTTATAAAGGACAAGAACAAACGCAGGAGAAAAAAAAAAAAAGAGGATCATAGCAAAATATTAAAAAAAAAAAACCATAAAAAATATAATCAGAAACAAAAAAGAAGTACTGACTAGATTCATATAACCATTCCTTTTCTGTTCAAATCTGATGGCTCCTCCCCCATAAAATAGGGCAAGCCTAGGCAGCCCTCAGTGAAAATCCAACAGTAAGTCAGAAATTAAACTTGGTCATTCCTAGCCACAGTCACAAAAGTGACTGGTACCTTCTTATCCACAGATTTATGGAGATAGATGGTGGCTTGAGTGTATTCATGCAGGCTTCTCTGCTGTTGATGTAATAAGCCTTCTCTACATTCTGGACAGAATTATAATAAAAAAGAAAAAACTGTAAAACAGCTGAAGAATTACTGTCAAAGAATGAAAAATCTAAAAGAACATATCAAAGTTACCAGAAAGTATTCATCAAGCTATTACTCATATTTCAATCACTGTATTTTATTATATGAAAATAATAAGGAAATTTATTTAGTGTCAACAAACATACAAATGAGGTAATTATATACTTCATATGTCCCACCAGAGGAATATAGTTTTGACCACAACATAATCTTTAATTTCAAGGAGAGAATACAATATTGACAGAGTAGAAGTAAGGAGAAAGAAAGTGAAGAAGGAAACAACTAGTGGAAAGACAGAAAAAAAGAAACCAGGGTAGGGATGGGAGTGAGAAAGGACAAATAGAAATGGTGGACATAATAGAAGATAATAACAATTGAGTAACATATAGTAAAGGCACTGAAAAAGAAGCACAATACTATATAACCTCCTAAAATGGAATCAAAATAATAAAAAGATAAAGCTTTATTATGCAGAATTAAGATATAAGCATACATACATTTTTAAGCTGTATTTTAATTATGTTCTAATTCATTTAAAACCTTTAATTTCAATTAAAGAGTTATACATTTGCTTGGTGAATTAACTAATAATTTGGCACAACTTCAATATNAATACTATATAACCTCCTAAAATGGAATCAAAATAATAAAAAGATAAAGCTTTATTATGCAGAATTAAGATATAAGCATACATACATTTTTAAGCTGTATTTTAATTATGTTCTAATTCATTTAAAACCTTTAATTTCAATTAAAGAGTTATACATTTGCTTGGTGAATTAACTAATAATTTGGCACAACTTCAATATCCAATAATATAGGTTTAATTGAGAAGTAAAATTAAATGTCCAACAAGAGGAATTAATTGGAACAGTTTTTTATACCTAAGCATAAAATTAAAACAGAGCCAACCAGCAGAAGTGAAATAATTGGTTTATAATGAATTACAGTTTTTAATCACCCAAACCTACTTATTTTCATTTTATAGCAAATTTTATTTTTAGATTAATTCTAAGTTTTCCTTACTACAAATGCAAAACTTACTACAGAGTAATTAAGGTAAAATTAAGTGAAAAAAATTCATAGGAAAAGTCACATGCATCCAGACATTTTCATGTATGCATATACCACCATTGATATAACCTAGATTTTTATATTTCCAAATCCTAGTTTATATTTAAATTTTATTGACTTGAGCCACACTGTCATATTTTACATAAGTTATCTCATCATTTGTAAAACCTTTGAAGGATTTCAAGTAAACCATTCTTATGGTTTACTTGTTCCATTCTTGTTCCACCCAGATTATTTTCAATTTTCTAACTAATGCCCTACTTTTGTATTAAAATTAACACAAGATTTTTTATGTTACGGATAGTGATATGTATGTATAACTGACCTAAAATTAATTATCAAAAGTAAGAAATTGAGGGAATATAAAAATAAATTAAGCAGAGATCCATGATAATTTACAAAAACTATAACAGAAGCCCACACAAAAATTGCCAGTGCTCAAAACACTAATAACTGAGAGTCAATTCTCAACAACAATTATTATGTTGATCAATTTGTCTTCTCTTAAATTGCTTTAGGCAATTAGCAAGGGAAAGAGTTGGAAGGTCAGAAGAATTGCAAAAGTTAACTTCAGAATACTGTTCTCTCCCAGGGACTGTAATAAATTATTTTTCCAGGAAAAAGATTTATCAGGAAATAAATTGCACTCTATCACTCCCCAGATTTTATTATTTTAACCTGTGGGTCTTAACAATTAACCCTTAATAATTAAAAGCAAGGATGTGTCTGTGCCCCTGGGTAGAAATGACCATTATTCTCTCAGGCTGGCCCTACCCCCATTTCCTGATATAACTGCCATATACCAAATACAGCTTGAGCTTCCCTCGTGGCTCAGCTGGTAAAGAATATGCCTACAATATGGGAGACCTGTGTTCTATCCCTGGGTTGAGAAGATCCCCTGGAGAAGGGAAAGGCTACCCACCCCAGTATTCTGACCTGGAGAATTCCATAGGGTCACAAAGAGTTGGACACAACTGAGTGAGTTTCACCTCCTTTTCTGAGAATACAACTTGTTTGGAATATCATCCTGGGATCACTGGATATGGGTTTAGCTTTTGCCTCAAGAAAATATTAGATTAAATCAAAATATTACACAAAATTAATTTCAAGACCACACTATCCTCACTGGCCAATAAAGTAAAGTTAAAATTGCTTCCTGGAATAATTTCTATGCTAAATATTTTATATTTTTCCCAAAGACAGATAGAGTTTACTAGAAATTTGGAAATCAGTTCAATGATGCTAGAAACACACCTCAAAAAACACAAATATTCAAATGTCTAACATTTAAATTGGAGAAGGCAATGGCAGCCCACTCCAGTACTCTTGCCTGGAAAATCCCATGGGCAGAGGAGCCTGGTAGGCTGCAGTCCATGAGGTCGCGAAGAGTTGGACATGACTGAGTGACTTCACTTTCACTTTTCACTTTTGTTAGACCTTACGGTGTTTTCCTAGGACCCATCGCTCCAAAGATCACCAAGACTCAGATTTGATGCAAACAGCAGGAGGATTTATTGGGCCGGCACACCGGGGTTCAGTCACCTCCAGGGAGAAACGAACCCCGAACAGTCGTTACAGAGCATTTTTAAGCACAAANGACTGCGATTCATGGGGTCGCAGAGTTGGACACGACTGAGTGACTGAACTGAACTGAACGGCAGAAAGTGAAGAAGAACTAAAGGGTCTCTTGATGACAGTGAAAGAGTAGAGTGAAAAAGCTGGCCTAAAACTCAACATTCCAAAAACTAAGATCATGGCATCTGGCCCCATCACTTCATGGCAAATAGTTGAGGAAACAATGGAAAAAGTGACAGACTTTACTTTTGAGGCTCTAAAATCACTGTGGATGGTGACTGCAGCCATGAAATTAAAAGATGCTTGCTCTTTGGAAGAAAAGTTATGACAAACCTAGACAGCATATTAAAAAGCAGAGGCATCATTTTGCCAACAAAAGTCTGTGAAAGCTATGGTTTTTCCAGTTGTCATGTACAGATGTGAGAGTTGGACGATAAAGAAGGCTGAGCGCTGAAGAATTGATGCTTTCTAAATGTGGTGTTGGAGAAAACTTTTGAGAGTCTCTCAGTCTTCAAGGAGATAAGACAAGTTAATCCTAAAGGAAATCAATCCTGAATATTCTTTGGAAGGACTGATGCTGAAGTTGAAGCGTCAATTCTTTGGCCACCTGATGTTAAGAACCGACTCATTGGAAAAGACCCTGGTCCTGGGAAAGATTGAGAGCACATGAAGGGGTGACAGAGGATGAGATGGTTATATGGCATCATCAACTCAAAGGACATGAGTTTGAGCAAGCTCCAGGAGGTGGTGGAGCACAGGGAAGCAGTTTATGGGATAGCAAATAGTCAGACATGACTGAGTGACTGAACAATAAGAAATTGTGTAGCATCATCTCATTGTGACTTTGATTTTTATTTCTCTAGTGACTAACAATGTTTAGCACATGTCTTGTGTTTGTTGCACTTCTGTTTGTCTTTGTTTTTAAATATCTGATTAAAATTTTAACCTATTTTTGCATTGTTTGTATTTCTGAATTTTCATTTTTTAATCTAATAAAATATGTATTCTCGATTTACTTATTTATCAGCAATTTATGAACTAAAGAAAATAGAATAAAAAACTTAGCAGTAAATAATTTTTTATCTGTATGGTCCTTACATTTCCTAGTACATTAAAGATAATATCATTTCAAGCTACTATCTAAACTAGATTTTTTAAAATATCTAAAATAATAAATATCTTAAGTGACTAGCAGAGGGTTCAAGAATTACATAAAACTCTTTTGAAAGCTTGATGCTACTTCTAATTTTGTACTTAGTAAACAACCAAATTAAATCTGTGGAAGCAAATCTATAATTACATTATCATAGAAATTATATACACAAAATGACACAAAATACATTTTATATTGAAATGCAATTACATATGTTTGCCCACGCACTTTAAATTTTCTTAATTGTATAATATAATATATTGCAATACTAAATTGTAATACTAAATATTGCTATTTTAATAAAAATATTAAATTCTAAACTTATGGCTTGTAGTCATAAGATTATCAGGTTTGAATATAAATTTTCATTTTTTGACAAGATAGAATAAAACTCACATTTATTTACATTCCAATTAAATTTTAACCCCTTGATGATATATATTTTTAAAAATTTAGAAATAATCAAAATTCCACAACTTGTAATACTCAAAATATTATACTTCTTTTGAATGAAAATCATAAAAATATAAAACCTTAGAAAAACATATGAGACAATGTTTATAATTCAGTATTAGAAAAAGCATCCTTAGACATGCCACCAAAAATATAAACCATAAAAGAAAAAATAATAAGTCAAGGTCCATCAAAATTAATTTTTATTTCTCTGCAACTGATCCTGTTACACAGAGGCAAAACAATCACATGCAGGAGAAAATATTTGCAAACAACATATCCAACAAAGCATTTGTATCTAGTATATATTAAAAAAAAAANAAACTGCTCTGTAATGACTGTTCGGGGTTCGTTCCTCCCTGGAGGTGACTGAACCCTGGCGCGCCGGCCCAATAAATCCTCCTGCTGTTTGCATCGAATCCGAGTCTCGGTGATCTTTGGAGCGACGGGTCCTAGGAAAAGACCGTAAGGTCTAACATGTGCTAATATATAATATTTGTTTCTTTTCTCTTTCTCACTATTTCACTCTGTATAAGAGGTTCTAGGATCATATACTTTATTAGAACGGATTCAAATATATTACTTTTTATGGCAGAGTTTTTGACACCTGTAGAGAAATTTATTTTTTCAAGAAAGAAAATGAAGAGAAAAGGAGGATGGAGGACCAAAGTAGGAACTGAGAAAGCTGAATTTTACCCCATATAGGGACAAGAACCCCAACAAATAACTGGAAACAATTGAAGTCTGGTGAGGAGAAAGTTGCAATTACCACATCAAATAGGAGCCCTCACACTTCTGATTGAGAAAGGTAAAAGAAAAGGCACAAAGGAAAGGTGAGGTAGTGTTAGTGGGTAAATATGTCAAGTCACAGTTATAAGAAAGAAAATATAACAGAGTGAAGGCACTTACTTTTTGTTCCCTAGGCCCAGTTTAGGGCTTCCCTGGTAGCTCAGATGGTAGAGAATCTGCCTGCAATGGAGGAGACCAGGATTAGGTCCTTGGGTCAGGAAAATTCCCTGGAGAAGGAAATGGCAAACCACTCCAGTATTCTTGCCTGGAGAATCCCTGAGACAGAGGAGTCTGACAGGCTACAGTCCATGGGGCTGCAAAGAATCGGACAGTTATACGGTCAGACAGGCTCAGTTATAGCCTTTCCAATCCCAAAGTTTTGGCATTTCTGCACATTGAACCACACTGATGTGATTTAATTGTCTCAAATGGATCATCCGTTCTTTTACATTTCTTACCTTAAATAACCCATATCAAACTTTATCAAGCAGACCCAAGATTTCATCATGAAAACAGCTTAAGAGTAAGGAAAGAATATACTCATATTCAAGAATATAATAGTCACAATTGTTAAGTACCTAGCAATCTATTTGGATGAAAGGTGCTATACAAATGTAAACCCATCATTTACATAAATAGATTACATCTACAATTGGTTTGCAAAAGTTTCTTCAGAGATTTCCATCTCTTAATTATTTTCTCTGAGCCTCTTCTTGCAATAACCATTCTTTATTGACAATACTGTAATGCAATTCTTTCTTCAAATAAAGGGTTTTATTGATTTAACTGGCAAAACACAGTAACTCAGAAACCCAGAGAGAAATTTCCATAATGATGAAGAAAGATAAAGCAAGCAAAAATTAAAACGGAAAAATAATGAAATATAGGTAGCATGCAAGCAGTTATGTTATCTCTCATGTATTTTACTCAGAAAGAGAGGTCTTCAAAACACAGATAAACTGAGAAGAAAAAGATGTTCACTTCAATTTCTCCTTTACTTTATCCTTTACATTAAAAAGGAATACAGACACTAGTGGTTAAGAGAACTGATAGGACATGAAATCTCTTGATGGTACATGTTTGTACACATGGACTGCAACTTTGAGATTTTGAAGCATGGGATTGTTGAGTCAAAAAACTCTCCAAGAGTATTACTGGGAAAATTACACTCTTCCTGAACTGATCTCATTTAAGAAGTCAAGCCTAGCAGCTACTTCTAGTAGAAGTGACAGACTCAGAAAAACAGAAAATCATTCATATTAATGGCTAAGGTCTGTTGTATGTGCACGCATGCTTTGTTTTAAGATTGGCTACATAAAAAAAAAAATTATATTGATATTTCAAAGCTATCTACCAGTTACTGTTTGGGTTTTCTAAGAATAAAGGATTATTTTCCCCCTTCTTTCCCTATGAATTTTCAGTCCAAATCAAGAAAATGAGGGGAAGAGAGTTTTGTCTCAGAGACTAGGAATAAGAAAGCATATTTTTCAATAATGTGAGATATTCCACAAAAGTTTTTTTGTGTGTGTGTTAAGAATGTAGACAGTAAAGAGTTTAAAAAGTTATATTTAAAGGAGAACAAAACTTAAATTCATTCTTCTGTTTACTATAAACTCTGTCTCACTTATTCTGAAATCTTACATTTAGTGTACCCACTATTACATAAATTCACTTCAGAATATTAACCTTTTATTGATAATTTATCAGTGCTAATTAGCACTTTTTCTATATTTGATGTTAGCACACTTGGCTCCAGGAGTTGGTGATGGACAGGGAAGCCTGGCATACTGCAGTCCATGGGGTTGCAAAGAGTCAGACACTACTGAGTGACTGAACTGAACACTTAATTTATAAACAATTTGAGCATATTGATGTTTAATATTATCTGGATGGTACCTGGGTTTCAGAAAAGACCAAAATATGGATATCTCCTACAACAGCTGTTTATTTTGAAATTAAAAAAGTTTAAAAAAGTATCTTCTGTAGTTCGTTCTTGAAAGCCCAAGATCTAAAATCATCCTATATAGGAATTAGGAGATTTTCTCTGGAGTTTAAATTGTGCCTTCTAACATAAGAAGGACCTATACAGCTTAATTGATTTTTACAGTATGCAAAAAAATTTGAATGAAAGTCAATGTTGAAAATGCTATGGCAGTTAAGAAATACAGATGTAGATCACAATAAAAGCATATTTATTTACCATTGTACACCTTTGAATTTAATTTGGAATGTTTTTTTCTCCCCAAGATTTCCATGATTGGAATCCAAAGAACATTCTTTCTAATAAAATTCATGTAAATTAGTATTGAATTTATATCATCTGTTTTTACTCCCTTAATTTAGGATCTATGCTGATCCAATTCAGGGACAAGACTTAACTTAGTAAGTTAAGTCTTAAATACTGATCATAAATACTGGTAATAAATACTGATACATAATTAAAAAGGAATTCAAAAGATCTATAACTTTCAAATGGATCCAAACCTGAAATTATCATTTAAAATATCTATTTAATTAAGGTGACTTTAAATATCACCTTTTCATATGAACTTAGAAGAGAACTCATTTCCAAATTAATGTCCTTATATTTAAAAATATTTTTCTTAGCCCAATTCTTACCAAAATTCAAGAAATACATGCTACTACTTGGCTGACTATCATGTTCTGATTAACAGGACTATGAATAAACACTAATAAAATGTCCTAGAAGTCAAATGATACCAGGATGTCAGAGTGATTCTACTATTACAGCTGTAATTTTCTGGAGAACAATAATTCAAGAAAGCAACTTTATCTGCACTTAATATGGCCTCAGCGCAGTACTTTGCACATAGAAAATACTCCACAAATATTAGTTGAATATTTCTTATATTGCTACACAACAAATTACTGCAAACTTAGTAACTTAAAGCAACACACATTGTTATGGCACACTTTATATGTACCTTGACACTGAGCAGAGCTTGGATAGGTCCTCTACTCAGGAATTCACACGGCTGCAATCAATGTTTCAACTAGGCTGTGTTCTCATCTTCAGTCTTGACTGGGAAAGAATCTACTGCTGTTCCTGCTGCTGCTAAGTCGCTTCAGTCGTGTCGACTTTGTGCAACCCCATAGACTGCAGCCCACCGGGCACCCCCCTGGGATTCTCCAGGCAAGAACACTGGAGCCGGTTGCCATTTCCTTCTCCAATGCCTGAAAGTGAAAAGTGAAAGTGAAATCGCTCAGTCCTGTCCGACTCTTAGCGACCCCATGGATTCCAGCCTATCAGGCTCCTCCTTCCATGGAATTTTCCAGGCAAGAGTACTGGAGTGGGCTGCCATTGCCTTCTCCGAAGAATCTACTTGCAACCTAATATAAATTGTTGACAGAATTCATTTCCTTGCAGCTGTATGACTGAGGGTTTCAGCTTTTTTTCTGGCACTTGGTTAGAGACTGCACTTAGAGGATATCCACAGTTCCTTGCCATGTAGGTTTAAGAGAATCATTCACCTCAGGGAGGCCCCATCCTTATTTTAAGCATTTGTGTATGATTAAGTGCAGCTCACCCAATATAATCTCTCTTTTGATTAATGCAAAATCAACTGATATATTACCCTTTTTACATCTGCAAAATCCCTTAATGTTTGCCATATTCTATTGATATAGCAAATCACAGGTCCCACTGACACTCAAAGCACATGCCCATCTGGGGCAGGGAATCCTAGGATCTGTCTGCCACAGAGGAGATCTGATTTACACGAAAAATCATGAGGTTTGTAGTTATACTAACATAGCCATACTGTCTGGAGAAGGTAATGGCAACCTACTCCAATTTTCTTGCCTGAGAAATCCCATGGACAGAGGACCCTGGTGGGTTACAGTTTATGTGGTTGCAAAGAGTTGGATATGACTTAAGAATTAAACAACAATTTTTACTGTCACTTTCTGTATCATTTCATCTCTGTAACTGTCACTCTATCTAAAAAGGGAAGTGATAACAATAGTTTTGCATTATTAGTATGAATAAAAATTATGAATGTGTAGTAATTCATAAATGGCTGGTAGTGATATTTTTATAGCCTAGCCACTGTGTGAGGAATCAGAAAATATCAGACTTGATTTTGCCTTCAGTAAATTCAATGAATTTGTCAGACCTACACTAAACCAAATGTGTCTGTCACTGATGCATACCAAATTCTTGCTTTCTTCTCTGGGTTCAGTTTAACATTAGAGTAGGCATCTTGCACAAGCAAAGAAAAGATGAGCTTCTGCTTTTGAAGAACCTATCATTGGTTAGGCTTTGTGCTAAATGATGATCTAGAGAAAAAGAGGTAAAGAGACAGAGACAGGAGACATAGATATGTCTGTATGAATATATATGTATATAGCACTCATATATATGATAAGAAAGAAACATTATTCTTATTTTACACAAGGAAACTAATCTAGGACTCTAAGGAAAACAGTAACACTATCACATTTAGTGGCTAGGAACAAGATAATTTAAAGTAAAAACCTACATGTAAATGATCACTTTCAATTTGAACAAATTATTTAATCTCTCCGTGCTAATAATAATACAGCTGGCCTTCCTGTATCCAGGGGTTCCACATCCATGGATGCCAAGTGCTCACTTCAGTATGCTGTTTTATATGAGCAACTCAAGCAACTGAATTTGGGTATCAGTGGGTGTCCTGGAACCAATTCCCCTGAAGATACCAAGGAACAACAGTACTTGCCTCCATGGGTTATTTGCAAATATTAATTGAAAAACATGTAAAGCATTTTGCACTTGCCTAAAACAATTCACATTAGTTCTTATTATCATGAGTTTTATTTTTGGTGATAGAAGTATTAGAATGGTTTGGAACTGGGATTCAATTTCAGGTCTGACCACTAATAACTATCTATTCTCTGTGTCATGTTAGAAGGTACTAGTTCCCCTCAAAACTGGGTTGAGTACCTAACTCAAAGGTCAAGTTGTACCTGCAACTAAGTAAGCAATAAACAGTACCAATCCACAGGATTGAGCTCACTCCATCTCAAGTGGCAACTAGAGAGTTTCAACATAGAACAAGAAGAGTCCCCAAAGAATGATGGCCTGGAAAAGCTCATTCTTATTCACACAATGAAATGGGGAATTGCCAACAGCCTAGGGTGCTCCTTGTTTCAACAGCTGTTGCACAGAAAAACAAGGGCTTGTCAGTTTCCTTTGGGAGACCACGTCTAGTCTGGCACTCATTCACTAATCCTCCTTCTCCACTAATCATATTATTATTTTTTTTTTTTAACATTTGTAATCCTTTTTTTTATTTTTATTTTTTTTATTTATTATTTTTTTTGATAATACATAAATAATTTAATTAAAAAAATATGACTTACAGCAAAGAAACAAATCTATAANAACTTTAGGATCATTCCTTCCAATGAACACCCAGGACTGATGTCCTTTAGGATGGACTGGTTGGATCTCCTTGCAGTCGAAGGGACTCTCAAGAGTCCTCTCCAACACCACAGTTCAAAAGCATCAATTCTTCAGCACTCAGCTTTCTTCACAGTACAATTCTCACATCTGTACATGACCACTGGAAAAACCATAGCCTTGACTAGATGGACTTTTCTTGACAAAGTAATGTCTCTGCTCTTGAATATGCTATCTAGGTCGGTCATAACTTTCCTTCCAGGAGTAAGTGTCTTTTAATTTCATGGCTGCAAACACCATCTGCAGTGATTTTTGAGCCCAGAAAAATAAAGTCTGACACTATTTATTTCCACTCTTTCCCCATCTATTTCCCATGAAATGATGGGACCAGATGCCATGATCTTTGTTTTCTGAACGTTGAGCTTTAAGCCAACTTTTTCACTCTCCTCTTTCATTTTCATCAAGAGGCTTTGTAGTTCCTCTTCACTTTCTGCCATAAGGGTGGTGTCATCTGCATATCTGAGGTTATTGATATTTCTCCCAGCAATCTTGATTCCAGCTTGTGCTTCTTCCAGCCCAGCGTTTCTCTTGATTTACTCTGTATATAAGTTAAATAAGCAGGGTGACAATATACAGCCTTGACACACTCCTTTTCCTATTTGGAACCAGTCTGTTGTTCCGTGTCCAGTTCTAAGTGTTGCTTCCTGACCTGCATACAAATTTCTCAAGAGGCAGGTCAGGTGGTCTGGTATTCCCGTCTCTTTCAGAATTTTCCACAGTTTATTGTGATCCACACAGTCAAAAGTTTGGCATAGTCAATAAAGCAGAAATAGATGGTTATCTGGAATGCTCTTCCTTTTTCCATGATCCATTGGATGTTGGCAATTTGATCTCTGGTTCCTCTGCCTTTTCTAAAACCAGCTTGAACATCACGAATTTCACAGTTCACATATTGCTGAAGCCTGGCTTGGAGAAATTTAAACATTACCTTACTAGCATGTGAAATCAGTACAATTGTGTGGTAGTTTGAGCATTCTTTGGTATTGCCTTTCTTTGTGATTGGAGTGAAAACTGACTTTTTCCAGTCCTGGCCACTGCTGAGTTTTCCAAATTTGCTGGCATATTGAGTGCAGCACTTTCACAGTATCATCTTTCAGGATTTGGAATAGCTCAACTGGAACTCCATCACCTCCACTAGCTTTGTTCTTAGTGATGGTTTCTAAGGCCCACTGACCTCACAATCCAGTGTCTGGCTCTAGGTGAGTGATCATACCCTCCTGATTATCTTGGTCATGAAGATCTTTTTTATACAGTTCTTCTGTGTATTCTTGCCACCTCTTCTTAACATCTTCTGTTTCTGTTACCTCCATACTATCTCTGTCTTCTATTGAGCCCATTTTTGCATGAAATGTTCCCTTGGTATCTCTAGTTTTCTTGAAGAGATCTCTAGTCTTTCTCTTTCTGTTCTTTTCCTATATTTCTTTGCATTGATCGCTGAGGAAGACTTTCTTATTTCTTCTTGTTATTCTTTGGAGCTCTGAAATCAGATGCTTGTATCTTTCCTTTTCTCCTTTGCTTTTCACTTCTCTTCTTTTCACAGCTATTTGTAAGGCCTCCCCAGAAAGCCATTTTGCTTTTTTGCATTTCTTTTCCATGGGGATGCTCTTGATCCCTGCCTCCTGTACAATGTCATGAACCTCACTCCATAGTTCACCAGGCACTCTATCTATCAGATGTAGTCCCTTAAATCTATTTCTCACTTCCACTGTATAATCATAGGGGATTTGATTTAGGTCATACCTGAATGGTAGAGTGATTTTCCCTACTTTCTTCAATTTAAGTCTGAATTTGGCAATAAGCAGCTCATGATCTGAGCCACAGTCAGCTCCTGGTCTTGTTTTTATTGACTGTATAGGGCTTCTCCATCTTTGGCTGCAAAGAATATAATCAATCTGATTTCGGTGTTGACCATCTGGTGATATCCCTGTGTAGAGTCTTCTCTTGTGTTGTTGGAAGAGGGTGTTTGCTATGACCCTTGGCAAAACTCTATTAGCTTTTGCCCTGTTTCATTCTGTATTCCAAGGACAAATTTGCCTGTTACTCCAAGTGCAGAGGTTAAAGTGTCTGCCTGCAATGTGGGAGACCTGGGTTTGATCCCTGGGTCAGGAAGATCCCCTGGAGAAGGAAATGGCAACCCATTCCAATATTCTTGCCTGGAGAACCCCATAGTTGGAGGAGCTTCGTGTGCTACAGTCCACAGGTCGCAAAGAATTGGACAGGACTGAGCAACTTCACTTTCACTTTCCAGGTGTTTCTTGACTTCCTACTTTTGCATTCCAGTCCCCTATAATGAAAAGGACATCTTTTTGGGGTGTTAGTTCTAAAAAGTCTTGTAGGTCTTCATAGAATCATTCAACTTCAGCTTCCTCAGTATTACTGGTTGGGGCATAGACTTGGATTACTGTGATATCGAATGGTTTGCCTTGGAAATGAACAGAGATCATTCTGTCATTTTTGAGATTGTATCCAAATACTGCATTTTGGATTCTTGTTGACCATGATGGCTACTCCATTTCTTCTAAGGGATTCCTGCCCACAGTAGTAGATGTAATTGTTATCTGAGTTAAATTCGCCCATTCCAGTTCATTTTAGTTTATTGATTCCTAGAATGTTGATGTTCACTCTTGCCATCTCCTGTTTGACAACTTCCAATTTGCCTTGATTCATGGACCTGACATTCCAGGTTCCTATGCAATATTGCTCTTTACAGCATTGGACCTTGCTTCTGTCACCAGTTATATCCACAACTGGGTATTGTTTTTGCTTTCAATCTATCCTTTCATTCTTTCTGGAGTTATTTCTCCACTGATATCCAGTAGCATATTGAGCACCTACTAACCTGGGAATATCTCTTTCAGTATCCTATCATTTTGCCTTTTCATACTGTTCATGGGGTTCTCAAGGCAAGAATACTGAAGTGGTTTGCCATTCCCTTCTCCAGTGGACCACATTCTGCCAGACATCTCCACCATGACCCGCCTGTCTTCATTGGTCCCACAGAGCATGGCTTAGTTTCATTGAGTTAGACAAGGCTGTGGTCCTAGTGTGATTAGATTGAGTAGTTTTCTGTGATTATTGTTTCAGTGTGTCTGCCCTCTGAGGCCTTCTTGCAATACCTACCATTTTACTTGTGTTTCTCTTTCCTTGGACATGGGGTACCTCTTCACGGCTGCTCCAGCAAAGCACAGCCACTGCTCCTTACCTTGGATGAGGGGTATCTCCTCACCGTTGCCCCTCCTGACCTTCAAGATGGAGTAGCTCCTCTAGGCCCGCCTGTGCCCACACAGCCACCACTCCTTGGATGTGAGGTTGATCCTCTTGGCCGCCGCCCCTGGCCTTGGGCGTGGGGTAGCTCCTCCCAGCCACCGCCCCTGGCCTTAGACAACGATATCTAAACATATTGTTAAAAATCACAGAAGACAACAGGCTGTAATCTAACTGAACTTTTCTGAATGGAGAATACCATAAACAAGTACAATTCTTCACCTTCAGGGGGTCATGTTAGCTTCTCCTGGGAACTAGAGCCTAGACAAATTTCATGCACTGCATATAGTGAAGACTCAAACATGGAACCACATGGAAGTTGTCACAATAACTGAGAAAAACACAGAAAGGCAAATCCAAATCCACAAGTATGTATAAGGTGGACTTTTCACCTTTTGAAACCCTGTCAGTTTTCTGGGATAAACCAGCAAGAAGGGAGCCCTACAAGAATACACTCATAATTGCAGAGACTTCAGCAGAATTTAATTTTGTTTAACAATTTCCTCATCCAGGGATCGAACCCATGTCTCTTGGGTCTCCTGCATTTGCAGGCAGATTCTTTACCACTGGGCCACTTAGAATCACCTAGGGCTACCCAGGAAGATCCCCTGGAGAAGGAAATGGCAACCCACTCCAGTATTCTTGCTGGAGAATCCCTTGGACAGATGAGCCTTAAGGTCTACAGTCCATAACATTGCAGAAAGTCAGGCCTGACTGAGTGACTGAGCACACACACAAGCAGTAATTAAACAATGGAGACATGCATGTAATTCAGGAACCAATATTCTTTCCTCCTTAGTATGCATTCAAAGCAATCCTGCAGGTGTGATTGTTTCCTGTCACCAAGTGACATATTGGGTGGTCCTTAAATCCTTTATCCTGAATCAGAAAATAAAAGCTTTCAATTCATTTTTAGTTATGAGTTTAATCTCATTTATACAATTCCCAGGTGATTCAGTGGTAAAGAATCTGCCTGCAATGCAGGAAATCTGGGTTCTGCACCTGATTCAGGAAGATCACTTGGAGAAGGAAATGGAAATAGACTCCAGTATTTTGAAAAATCTCATAGACAAAAGAGCCTGACGGGGTTGCAGTCCACGGGGTTTCAAAGAGTGACTTTGCACACACAAAGAATTTAAATGTCTATTATATATAATAGATAGAAATCTTAATTACATTTTAATGTATCCCTTCTTCCCTAACTTAGGCATGATGCTAATATAAAGGTCAAATATGGCTAGTACTCTTAGGAGAGTCATGGTACATTCTGGACCAGGAATGTATTTAAAGTTATCACGTTTTTTCACAGAGTAGCATTATGGTTCTCTGGATTCTTTCCCATTACTTGAGATGTCTCATGCTCTTGGACTGTATCTAAGTGAGCCCATGGCCAGCTTTCTCTTCTGTATATGGCCCACTTTTGGTCCACAAAGAACATATAGTTTTGGTCTATTTTGTTGGGAGTTAAGAGTGCAATTACTGTCCTAATACACCACTCTATTCTGATGCTATAGGCCATTTCAGCCAGCCTCTGTCCTCTAAACTTTTTGAGAGAATATAAGTAGGAAGAAAAGGAAAGATATAAGCATGTGAATGCAGAGTTCCAAAGAATAGCAAAAGATAAGAAAGCCTTCTTCAGCGATCAATGCAAAGAAATAGAGGAAAACAACAGAATGGGAAAGACTAGAGATCTCTTCAAGAAAATTAGAGATACCAAGGGAACATTTCATGCAAAGGTGGACTCGATAAAGGACAGAAATGGTCTGGACTTAACAGAAGCAGAAGATATTAAGAAGAGGTGGCAAGAATACACAGAAGAACTGTATAAAAAAGATCTTCACGACCCAGATAATCACAATGGTGTGAACCCACATCTAGTGCTGGACATCCTGGAATGTGAAGTCAAGTGGGCCTTAGAAAGCATACTATGAACAAAGCTAGTGGAGGTGATGGAATTCCTGTTGAGCTATTTCAAATCCTGAAAGATGATGCTGTGAAAGTGCTGAACTCAATATACCAATAAATTTGGAAAACTCAGCAGTGGCCATAGGACTGGAAAAGGTCAGTTTTCATTCCAATCCTAAAGAAAGGCATTGCCAAAGAATGCTCAAACTACCACACAATTGTACTCATCTCACATGCTGGTAAAGTAATGCTCAAAATTCTCCAAGCCAGGCTTCAGCAATACATGAACCGTGAACTTCCTGATGTTCAAGCTGGTTTTAGAAAAGGCAGAGGAACCAGAGATCAAATTTCCAACATCCGCTGGATCATGGGAAAAGCAACAGAGTTCTAGAAAAACATCTATTTCTGCTTTATTGACTATGCCAAAGCCTTTGACTGTGTGGATCACAATCAACTGTGGAAAATTCTGAGAGATGGGAATACCAGACCACTTGACCTGCCACTTGAGAAATCTGTATGCAGGTCAAGAAGCAACAGTTAGAACTGGACATGGAACAACAGACTGGTTCCAAATAGGAAAAGGAGTGTGTCAAGGCTGTATATTGTCACCCTGCTTATTTAACCTATATGCAGAGTACATCATGAGAAACACTGGACTGGAAGAAACACAAGCTGGAATCAAGATTGCTGGGAGAAATATCAATAACCTCAGATATGCAGATGACACCACCCTTATGGCAGAAAGTGAAGAGGAACTAAAGAGCCTCTTGATGAAAGTGAAAAAGGAGAGTGAAAAAGTTGGCTTAAAGCTCAGCATTCAAAAAATGAAGATCATGGCTTCTGGTCCCATCACTCCATGAGAAATAGATGGGAAACAGTGGAAACAGTGTCAGACTTTGTTTGGGGGGCTCCAAAATCACTGTAGATGGTGTTTGCAGCCATGAAATTAAAAGACAGTTACTCCTTGAAAGAAAAGTTATGATCAACCTAGATAGCATATTCAAAAGCAGAGACATTACTTTGCCAACTAAGGTCCATCTAGTCAAGGCTATTATGGTTTTTCCAGTGGTCATGTATGGATGTGAGAGTTGGACTGTGAAGAAGGCTGAGTGATGAAGAATTGGTGCTTTTGAACTGTGGTGTTGGAAAAGACTCTTGAGAGTCCCTTTGATGGCAAGGAGATCCAACCAGTCCATCCCAAAAGAGATCAACCCTGGGATTTCTTTGGAAGTTATGATGCTAAAGCTGAAACTCCAGGACTTTGGCCACCTCATGCAAAGAGTTGACTCATTTGAAAAGACTCTGATGCTGGGAGGGATTGGGGGTAGGAGGAGAAGGGGACGACAGAGGATGAGATGGCTGGATGGCATCACTGACTCGATGGACGCCAGTCTGAGTGAACTCCAGGAGTTGGTGATGGACAGGGAGGCCTGGNTCCAGGACTTTGGCCACCTCATGCAAAGAGTTGACTCATTTGAAAAGACTCTGATGCTGGGAGGGATTGGGGGTAGGAGGAGAAGGGGACGACAGAGGATGAGATGGCTGGATGGCATCACTGACTCGATGGACGCCAGTCTGAGTGAACTCCAGGAGTTGGTGATAGACAGGGAGGCCTGGCGTGCTGCGATTCATGGAGTCGCAAAGAGTTGGACACGACTGAGTGACTGAACTGAACTGAACTGAAGTAGGAAGAGTGTTTAGATATCCATCTGATAACAGTTCAATATGCTCCCAAACTTCAGGCACCAAAGTCAAGACCATCACCCATGACTTGAGGTGAAGTAAAGCCGAATCTCCCCTACCTCTTGCGAAACAAGTATAAGCCTCTCCTGAAAAAAATTCTTCCTTCTAATTCCCAAGCTCAACCTGTGAGCATGAGGTAGCTAGTGAACCAATGATCGCAAAGTTGAGTTTTTACCTCTTCATTTGTGTGTCTGTTATAAGTATGTAGCACTTCACTTTATAAGACAGAAACACTTGCCACCTGATTATTTAGTGTCTTTGCCACCTGATCTTGGTGTCTTCTAGGACCATTTGGGCTTTCTGGTATGTAGGCAAATAACTAAACATAATAGTTCTCAAACCTTAAGATAGTAGAACTAATCATATCAGTTTCCTTCCTTGCAATATGTTATCCAAAATGGTGACTGACAGCTTCTTTAATTGAAAAGAATGGTGGGATATTGATACACTCTTTAATTTCAGCTTTCTTAATCTGTGCTGATTACAAGCTATATTCTTTGTTCCCTAGTTAGCATTATCATCGTCATCACAGTTTTGCCTATCATGATGATGACAGAAATGTTTAAATTCCTTTGGCAGATTGACTCATTTCTTGTTCCAGGTATGAGCTGAATTACGTCACTCCAAACTCCATATGTTGAAGTGCTAATTCCCAGTACTTCAGAATGTGACTATTTGGGAGATAAAGCTGTTAAAAAGTTAATTAAAGTTAAATGAGGTCATTGAAGTTGATGCTGCTGCTGCTGCTGCTAAGTCACTTCAGTCATGTCCGACTCTGTGTGACCCCATAGATGGCAGCCCACCAGGCTCCCCTGTCCCTGGGATTCTCCAGGCAAGAACACTGGAGTGGGCTGCCATTTCCTTCTCCAGGGCATGAAAGTGAGAAATGAAAGAGAAGTCGCTCAGTCGTATCCGACTCTTATCGACCCCATGGACTGCAGCCTACCAGGCTCCTCCATCCATAGGATTTTCCAGGCAAGAGTATTGGAGTGGGGTGCCATTGCGAACCCTACTTCTCCAGAAGTTGATTCTAATTCTTCATAACTGGTGTTCTTATAAGTATAAAAGATTTAGAACACAGACAGGCATGAAGGAAATAACTTGCAATGACAGAAAAGATGGTATCTCTAAGTCATAGAGATGGCTCAAAATAAAGGAAACATACTGAGACTTTGATCCTGGACTTCTAGCCTCCAAAATTATGAGACAATAAATTTCTGTTGTTCAAACAATGCGGTCAGTCAGTCAATTTAGTCACTCAGTCACGTCCAACTCTCTGAGACCCCATGGACTGCAGCACACCAGGCCTCCATGTCCAACATCAACTCCTGGAGTTTACTCAAACTCATGTCCATTAAGTTTGTGAGGCCATCCAACCATCTCATCCTCTGTTGTCCCCTTCTCCTCCTGCCTTCAATTTTTCCTAGCATCAGGGCCTTTCAAATGAGTAAGTTCTTTGCATCATTTGGTCAAAATATTGGAGTTTCAACTTCAGCATCAGTCCTTCCAATGAAAATTCAGGACTTATTTCCTTTAGGATGAACTGGTTGGGTCTCCTTGTAGTCCAAGGGACTCTCAAGAGTCTTCTCCAACATCACAGAACAGAAGCATCAATTCTTCAGCATTCAGTCCTCTTTATAGTCCAACTCTAACATCTATACATGACTAGTGGAAAAAATATTGCTTGGAATAGATGGACCTTTGTTGGCAAGGTAATGTCTCTGTTTTTTAATATGCTGTCTAGGTTGATCATAACTTTTCTTCCAAGGAGTAAATGTCTATTATTTCATGACTGAAGTCACCATCTGTAGTGATTTTGGAGCCCCCAAAAATAAAGTCTGCCACTGTTTCCACTCGCTCCCCATCTATTTGCTATTACGTGATGATACCAGATGCCATGATCTTAGTTTTCTGAATGTTGAGTTTTAAGCCAACTTTTTCACTCTCCTTTTTCACTTTCATCAGGAGGCTCTTTAGCTTTTCTTCACTTTCTGCCTTAAGTGTAGTGTCATCTGCATATCTGAGGTTATTGATATTTCTCCTAGCAATCTTGATTCCAGCTTGTGCTTAATCCACCCCAGTGGTTCTCATGATGTACTCTGCATATACATTAAATAATCAGGGTGACAATATACAGCCTTGACGTACCCTCTTTCCCAATTTGGAATCAGTCTGTTGTCCCATGTTCAGTTGTAGCTATTGCTTCTTGACATGCATACAGATTTCTCAAGAGGCAGGTCAGGGGGTCCGGTATTCACACTTCGTGAAAAATTTTCCACAGTTTTCTCTGAACCACAGAGTGAAAGGTTTTGGCATCAATAAAGCAGAAGTAGATGTTTTTCTGGAACTACTTGCTATTTTGATGATCCACCGAATGTTGGCAATTTGATCTCTGATTCCTCTGCCTTTTCTAAAACCAGATTGAACATCTGAATGTTCAACATACTGTTGAAGCCTAGCTTGGAGAATTTTGAACTTACTTTCCTAGTGTGTGAGATGAATGCAAATGCGTAGAAGTTTGAGCATTCTTTGGCATTGCCTTTCTTTGGGACTGGAATGAAAACTGACCTTTTCCAGTCCTGTGGCCACTGCTGAGTTTTCCAAATTTGCTGGCATATTGAGTGTAGCATTTTCACAGCATCATCTTTTAGGATTTGAAATAGCTCAACTGGAATTCCATCACCTCCACTAGCTTTGTTCATACTGATGCTTCCTAAGGCCACCTGACTTCACATTCCAGGATGCCTGGCTCTAGGTGAGTGATCACACCATCATGATTATCTTGGTCATGAAGATTTTGTTTGTATAATTCTTCTGTGTATTTTTGCCACCTCTTCTTAAAATCTTCTGCTTCTTTTAGGTCCATACCGTTTATGTCCTTTATTATGCCCATCTTTGCATGAAATTTTCCCTTGGTATCTATCATTTCCTTGAAAAAATATCTAGTCTTTCCCATTCTGTTGTTTTCCTCTATTTCTTTGCAGATCACTGAGGAAGTTTTTATCTCTCCTTGCTGTTCTTTGGAACTCTGCATTCACATGGGTATATCTTTCCTTTTCTCCTTTGCCTTTCACTTCTCTTCATTTCATAGCTATTTGCAAGCCCTCCTCAGAAAACCATTTTGCCTTTGTACATTTCTTTTTTGGGGGAGATGGTCTTGATTACTGCCTCCTGTACAATATCAGGAACCTTCATCCATAGCTCTTTAGGCACTCTGACTATCAGATCTAATCCTTTGAATATATTTGTTACTCTCACTGTATAATCATAAGGGATTTGATTTAGGTCATACATGAATGATGTAGTGGTTTTCCCTACTTTCTTCATTTTAAATCTGAATTTGGCAATAAGGAGTTCATGATCTGAGTAACAGTCAGCTCCCAGTCTTGTTTTTGCTGACTGTATAGTGCTTCTCAATCTTTGGCTGCAAAGAATATAATCAATTTGATTTTAGCATTGATCATTTGGTTATGTCCATGTGTAGTCTTCTCTTCTATTGTTGAAAAATGGTGTTTGCTATGACCAGTGTGTTCTCTCAGCAAAAGGCTATTAGCCCTTGCCCTGCTTCATTCCATACCCCAAGGCCAAATTTGCCTGTTACTCCAGATATTTCTTGACTTCCTACTTTTCCATTCCAGTCCCCTATAATGAAAAGGACATCTTTTCTGTGTGTTAGTTCTAGAAGGTCCTATAGGTCTTCATAGATCTGTTCAACTTCAACTTCTTGCCTGTGAGTGTCCAGGAGTCTCTGGTGAAGGTATGGGTTCGTGGTGGCATGCTGCAGGGTTGGAAGCACTGAGTGTAGAAGTGGACACAAGAGACCTTTTGAAGGAGGTTGCCATTATCTCTATTCCTTTCACCGTAATTTGGTTTCAGTTCAAATAAGATGGAGGGAACACAGTCCCACCCTTCATCAGAAAATTGGATTAAAGATTTACTGAGAATGGCCCCATCCATCAGAACAAAGACCAAGTTTCCCCCCGTCAGTCTCTCACATCAGGTAGCTTCCATAAGCCTCTTATCATTCTCCATCAGAGGGGAGACAGACTGAAAACCACAAGCACAAAAAAACTAACCAATCTGATCACATGGATCACAGCCTTGTCTAACTCAATGAAACTATAAGCCATGCTGTGTAGGGCCACCCAAGATGGGTGGGTCATGGTGGAGAGTTCTGGCAAAATGTAGTCTGTTGGTGAAGGAAATACAAACCACTTCAGTATTCTTGTCTTGAGAACTTCATGAACAATATGGAAAGGCAAAAAGATAGGACACTGACAGATGAACTCCCCATGTTGGTAGGCACCCAATAAACTACTGGAGATCAGTGGAGAAATAACTCCAGAAAAAATGAGGTGATGGAGCCAAAGCAAAAACAATACCCAGTTGTGGATATGACTGGTGATGGAAGTAAAGTCCAGTGCTATAAAGAGCAATATTGCATAGCAACATGGAATGTTAGGCCCATGAATAAAGGCAAATTGAAAGTGGTCAAACAGGAGATGGCAAGAGTGAATGTTGACACTCTAGAATGTTCACTCTAGGAATCAGTGAACTAAAATGGACTGGAATGGGTGAATTTAACTCAGATAACCATTATATCTACTACTGTGGACAGGAATCCCTTAGAAGAAATGGAGTAGCCATCATAGTCAACAAACGAGTCCAAAATGCAGTACTTGGATGCAATCTTAAAAACAACAGAATGATCTCTGTTCATTTCCAAGGCAAACAATGCAGTACATGCTACTTTGTTATGGAAACCCTAGCAAACTAATTCAAGGTCTAAGCAGGAAACACAACTACACTGGCCAGACAGGGACTTCATAACATTTCTTTTGAAAGCCCGTTAAATTGCCTTCTTCTCAGTCTTCAAACTACAGAAACTTAGAAATGACTTTCATTTAATCATTTCAAACACATAATCATAAAACTCTGACAGTCCATGCACCACAAGCAGTGAGTATTATATGCACCTATATCTTCCCTTAAAGGAAAAAGCATTTTCCTATGAACAAGGTATGTTTTTGAAAAGACAAATTTATCCAACTTATTAAAATATCTATTAATTTTAAATATGTGTATAAAAATGTGTTTAAGCTAGAATGGGGCTTCCTTGTGGCTCAGATGGTAAAGAATCCACCTGCAATGTGAGAGACCTGGATTTGATCCCTGGTTTGGGAAGATCCCCTGGAGAAGGGAAAGACTACCCACTCCAATATTCTGGCCTGGAGAATTCCAAGGAGAGAGGGGCCTGGCAGGCTACAATCCTTGGGGTTGCAAAGAGTCAGACATGACTGAGGAACTTCCACACAAGCTAGAAATGTGGAAAAGAATGAAAGTTCAACTATTTAATTGCTGTTACATTTTGTGTAATACATAAGCAATGAGTTAAGGCCCTGTTTACTTAACTCCACATATTTGGTTAATTACAACTATTTACAAAGTTTAAAATAAACTTTTAATTTTCACTTACATATGTTAGCTTGTGCGGACATGACTCAGTTTTACTTTCAGCAAGTAAGATATGGTAAATGAGAATTTTGCCACTGTTTTAATTATAGTAAAGATACATTATTTTACAGTTATACCTACAAGTAGTTCTCTTATCTGAAAGAAGTATTTCATTCTCAATATGTTTGAAAATAATATATCCAGAAAAGTGATCACTTTAGATCTTAAATTAACCTTAACCAAAATAAAGCNAATGGAGTAGCCATCATAGTCAACAAACGAGTCCAAAATGCAGTACTTGGATGCAATCTTAAAAACAACAGAATGATCTCTGTTCATTTCCAAGGCAAACAATGCAGTACATGCTACTTTGTTATGGAAACCCTAGCAAACTAATTCAAGGTCTAAGCAGGAAACACAACTACACTGGCCAGACAGGGACTTCATAACATTTCTTTTGAAAGCCCGTTAAATTGCCTTCTTCTCAGTCTTCAAACTACAGAAACTTAGAAATGACTTTCATTTAATCATTTCAAACACATAATCATAAAACTCTGACAGTCCATGCACCACAAGCAGTGAGTATTATATGCACCTATATCTTCCCTTAAAGGAAAAAGCATTTTCCTATGAACAAGGTATGTTTTTGAAAAGACAAATTTATCCAACTTATTAAAATATCTATTAATTTTAAATATGTGTATAAAAATGTGTTTAAGCTAGAATGGGGCTTCCTTGTGGCTCAGATGGTAAAGAATCCACCTGCAATGTGAGAGACCTGGATTTGATCCCTGGTTTGGGAAGATCCCCTGGAGAAGGGAAAGACTACCCACTCCAATATTCTGGCCTGGAGAATTCCAAGGAGAGAGGGGCCTGGCAGGCTACAATCCATGGGGTTGCAAAGAGTCAGACATGACTGAGGAACTTCCACACAAGCTAGAAATGTGGAAAAGAATGAAAGTTCAACTATTTAATTGCTGTTACATTTTGTGTAATACATAAGCAATGAGTTAAGGCCCTGTTTACTTAACTCCACATATTTGGTTAATTACAACTATTTACAAAGTTTAAAATAAACTTTTAATTTTCACTTACATATGTTAGCTTGTGCGGACATGACTCAGTTTTACTTTCAGCAAGTAAGATATGGTAAATGAGAATTTTGCCACTGTTTTAATTATAGTAAAGATACATTATTTTACAGTTATACCTACAAGTAGTTCTCTTATCTGAAAGAAGTATTTCATTCTCAATATGTTTGAAAATAATATATCCAGAAAAGTGATCACTTTAGATCTTAAATTAACCTTAACCAAAATAAAGCCATTAATTGAGTCAAGAAAAACTTTCCCTAAGAATAAAGTTAGTTATTCCTTTCAAACAGTTCATAGAATTTAGAAAAGATCTCATTCTGGCATATATGGTCTATTTATTCCATGAATAATACTAATGAAAGTCAAGAGCAAGAAACTAACTATTATATAATTAATTCTCTCACATACATTCCCATGTCTTCTTTGTGGTAAAAATATTTCATTTTTCTAATGGCATATGCATTATTAGAATTCAAAGAAATAATTCCATGGTCATTTCCAAAGACAAGACTTCTCTTTTGAAGTTAGTGATTTTTATCATAATTGATTCTCCTTCAGATCAACTGTTCTGCTAAAGTAACATTTGTTCGAATAAGGTCAGACCTTTTAAAGATCCATACATATTCAATTTGATTTAAAGGTGGTTTTCTTTTCCAAAATGTAATAAGTTTCAAGTAGTTAGCAAATATTTTATAGTTGTCAAAATAAAATATATGCACATAGGCACTTTAAGAACAAACAGAAATATGAGAACTCTAGAAATCTCTTGGATGGCAGCAAAGCAATAAAATATACTAAAATACACCAATGGGGAGAACATAGTAACAGAACTTGAGAGGTAATAAAGTAGATGAACAAGTGTGTACACCTGATGTTTCATATATACATTAGGACAAATGCCACTGAATTATTCTATCAGAATTTATGAGATTTAAGCTATGATTTACTATATATCAGGGTGATGAAATTATGCACATGTCATGGATATGTCCATAGTGAGAAAATCTACTAATACTGTGTAAAAAACCTGCCAATTACAAGTCCTATATAAATTTAAATTAAGGTTTTTCCACAAATTTTTGTGATGCTTAATTATACTATGGTATCAACAAAATACTTGCCAGTTATTTCTATAACTTGGACTCCATTTCCCAGCATCTGGTCTTCAGTCATCCTGTCTCTATATATCCTCTTTCTTTCTCTTGTTTACCTCAGATATGTTTCTGAACATTCAGGTGTTTTCTATGGCATTGATATTTTAACATCAAGATAGTTTCAAAATTTTTATCTAACAAACTTATCAGTCTTTTCCTTGTGACACAATTTTCTCATAAAGCTCTTTCTAATCTAAGATCATGAAATTAACAGTGTTTTGTAGATTTTTAAAATTTATTTATTACTTATTTTTTATGTATTTTACTTTCAATACTTCAATTCATTTGGAGTTTGGGTGTTTTGGATATAAAGATGGTCTGATTTGATTATCCAACTTTAAGTACACTTTTTCAGATATTTGTTGAAAAATCTGTACTTCCTTCCTAATAGTTTGTAATGATATCTTAACACCACCTGGGAAGCCTTTATTATATTTTAAGAAAATGATATAATAAATACAATATATACATATATTTTACTTTGTTTCATGACAACTTATTCTGTTCTATTGATCTAGTTTCTAAAGCTTGCTCAGTACTATGATATTTTCATAATTGTATCATTTTGTCCTTATAACATGATAATATGCTTTTATATTTTGTAGGGCAAATCTATCCTTGTCACAATTTAAAACTATCTTAATAATCTGTCATTATTTCTCCTGTTAATGTTGAAAATCGAATTGAAGGGGGGAAATTGGCATTTCATCAGCTTTATACTAAGCCAATAAACTAATTTTGAAATAATTAATATTTTGAAAACATTCTATTTTTCATCTAAGAATATGGTGTGTGTTTCTAATCATTCTAATATATTTTTATATTTCTCTAGAGAATTGTGTGAAGAGCTTCAAACAAGTATTGTGAAATTTTTAGAGTAATTTTCAAGTATTTGCAGTTTATTTTGGATAGTACCTGTTATTATTTCTACATTTCAACTTCTGGCATAAATGCATTTTGATTTTGTGTATCTGTCTTAACTATAATTCATATAGTAAGTGTTCTCATTATTTCTGAGTTTTCAGTTGATTCTCTTTGGTTTTCTAATGTTTAATTGTGCAGAGACCATTGTTTTTTTTCCTAATCAATAGTTATCCTCCTCTCTTTTATTAAAAAATCTCTAATGTTATTTGATATATCACTGCAGTTTTAAATGCTATTTTTCAGTCTCACTTGGAGAGTAGAAATCATGGGACACAGTGTATATAAGCTGAAATCTTTAAATGAACTTTCCAGGAGAAAAAAAAAAGGTATTTAGAAAGCAGGACAGACTCATCTAGTATAATCTTTCTTTCTTTTCTTTCCCTTTTCCCTCATCCTTCCTGTCCAGTAGCTATCTTGAAAACATTAACAACAATCACACCTTAAGGAAGAAGGAGAAAAAACTAGAAGAAGCTTCATTCTCTGATGATGTCAGGAAAACTCATCAATAGTAAAATTCTACCCCTAATATTCTTTATGTGCAATAATAATAATAGTAATAATAAACACCAATTTTGTAAGCCACTATTTTCAGGACTCTAACATGAGATGCAATTTCAAACAAATAGGTATATTATTTGTAAATAATGATAATCTTTTTTCTTTTTTAACCACTTATTATGTACTATCTTATTGTATTGGCAGGACTTTTCAGACCCTATCAAATTATGATGGTGACAGCTTCTTGGATCTAGAATTCAATTCAAATGTATTTCCAAATCTATTTAGTCTTGCTGGCGTGTTCATTGATCCTCAATACTTAACTTACTCTGGTTCACTTATTGAATGGCACCCTAGAATTAACAGGTCTCTTTATTTGTTGCCATCCTCAAACAGCAAGCTTTGGCTCTACTTTGCAGAGGTCACTATTCACCCATATTCAAAGCAATTGAAGTGATCTCGCTCTGACCCTTCTTTCATTTATAACTGTGGTGAGTGTGAAGTAAAGTAGCAGAGAATCATGATGGAGAATGAAGTGTTTCTTATAATAGCCTGATCAATGGTTTGGAAGTGACATAGAATTCTACTACTATTTGAAGTTTAAAAATAAAGTTGCTGAAAGAAAATTAAAACCTGTGATAGACATGTGAAAAACTGTATCAAGAAAGTGAGATAAAAGCTACCATTTAGCCTGTTATGAAAAGGCTTCAGCAAATTATATGTGGTCATGAAAATATTGTGTTTCAAAACACCTTTTCAAAAGAAATTGTACAAAACTATCTTCAGAGGCACTTTTGTGATTTTGAAAGGGAATTATTCCCTATAGAACAATGCACCTAGCATGGATTAAATGGGAAAATTATTTTTTTACTTGTAACTTCTATGATTATCAGTAAGAACAAATACTAAAGTGTAAAACAGAAAAAAAAATTCAATCAGATAATAAGTCCATTAAGAGCAATCATCTGAAAATATGAGTTTCAATATCTAATATGTTGTAACTTTCAATCAACTACCATAGAATAAATGTAATAATATTTTTATGAAAGTAAAGAGGTATGATAAAATTTATAAGAACAGAAATTACATCAAATAGAGTAAGAAATGCATGAAGCCATAGTTTGTTTAGAGCAATAATGATTAAAAGTCAAAAAATAATAGGAAAATGTAATGGCTAATGACATGTATAGAAAGGCTTCCCGGTGGCTCAGTGGTAAAGAATCTACCTGCAATACAGGAGACCTACAGAGGATGTGAGCTTGATCCCTAGGTCAGGAAGATCCCTTGACGAAGGAAATGGCAACCCACTCCAGTATTCTTGCCTGGTTAATTTCCCGGACAGAGGAGCCTGGCAGGCTACAGTCCACAGGGTTGCATAGAGTCAGATACTACTAAGCAACTAAACAACAACAATAATGGCTAATGACATATATAGAAATATAATACATAGATCATACATGTGTGGCTGTTAGAAATTTGCTATATCAACCACTAGTTTATTTTCATTTCCATTCAATACTCTTTTCCTGTCCCTCAAAAATACATTGAAGGAAAAGAACACTATGGTAATAATCTTCAATATTAAAATAATTTTATGCTTGGAATCAGCAAGGAAGAAAAAAAAGATCAATGATTACATGTGAATTAAGGAAACTGATATCTCTTTTCTCAGCTAGAGAAAAATTAATCTAGGCTGACAATGAAAAGAACTGTGATAAGAAATAAGTGAGAGCTATGTATCACCTTCTTTTACTCAAATACATTCTATCCCACTACTCCCCTCAAATCCTGCCAGGGAAGGAAGGCAAACAATAAAAAAAAGACACAAGTTTGGCCCAAGAAAGTTATCTGCTGCATATACATAGAGTGACAGAATTGGCGTCTAGTGATTTGGAAATTTGCTGTTTCCATCTTGCTATCTCTGAATATTTTGACCTTGTCTGCAGGCTACTTCTGGACATAGTTGAAGATGGCTACTCCATTTCCAGACATCTCCAAATGCCCATTCCAAACAATACCCACAGGGAATGTTTATCTTTTTCAAAAATCCTCAGTCTCCTTCCTTTCATATCTTAACAGCCTGAATTGTTTCTCATGTCCAAAACTAATGCGCTTATGCTGAAGAAATGAAACCATTGAGATAAGGTTTAAGCCAATGGGACAAGTGATACACTGGGCACTGGCATCTGGGAAAATGATATCAATGGTTTTTGCTATTTTTGTGTGTGCCATTTTTTCCCCCAATTAGATGCTAGTAAGCCACATAATGACATTCATACTGTTTACTTTAATTCTATGCCCACCATACAACCTTGTAATGATGCCGTGTCTTACCATGATGCTTGTCCACAGGGAGATAATGTTATAAAGACAGAATGTCTTGACTCTTTCACAGCTATTTTTCACTCAAGTTATAAATTTTCCTATAGATTTCATTAAGAAAGAGTAAGGAAGATAGTATCACAGCCAAAAATTCCTAAAGCCATCTTTCTCAAACAAATTTCCTTCAAGGAAGTTTCTCAGGAGACTATATCGAAAGAGGGAATAGAAAGAGAAAATAAAAATAGAAAGAGAAAATAAAACTATAAGTTGATTAACTGAGTGTGTGCCAAGTCACTTCAGTTGTGGATTGAACTTGCATCTCTTATGTCTCTTGAATTAGCAGGTGGATTCTCTTTATCACTAATGCCACCTGGGAATCTGCTTTCCAAAGCAGAACTCAAGGAGGATTTAAGAAGAGCTCACCTTTAAAGCTAATGTGACATTTATCTCTGGGTCTAATTTTAAAAGAAAATATTGGGATCATACAATGTTCTGGTCCGCTCTGCACTTAAGAACTTGAAATATGACAGGATTCTTAGAGAGAAAGTATGGATGTCACTGATACCAATTATGGTGTTAGAATATATATTCGGATTCAACAAGTCATTGAATCCAAGAACACATTACTTTTTCAATATACCATTATTTCATGTACCACTAAGAAAATAAAGGTACCAGTTAAATTATGAAATAATTGTTAAGAACTGTAAACAGTGAACAATTTTACTGTATTTTGAACCTAACAAATTGGCTTTCCACAGTTTCCTGAACATAGGTAGAAGATATGAGACTCTTGGATCAGAGAAGAAGAGTATATTACTCACATTAGCATTAGCCAGAGCATCCACATTCCTATGTCAATTCCCTAGTTGCCAATTCCCACAGGGCAACATAAAGAGATTATTTAACTTCTGTTTACTAAGTGGACTGTGTTACCATCATGGAACTCTTGAATTATGGAGATTGTTTTTTTATAGCATGTGGTTATATCTCCACAGCCATCTCAGGTAAATTTTTTAGATTTCATTACCAAAAATATATATTAATTATAACATGATGACAATAATTCCAAGCTCATGGGATTGTTTGGAGCATCAAATAAAACAGAATAGATGCACGTTCAGGGTAACTACTACATAATAATGTGCTCAGTTTCGTCTGACTCTTTGCAACTCCGTGGACTGTAGCCATCAAGAATCCCAGCAAGAATTCTGGAGTGGGTTGCCATTTCCTTTTCCAGGGGATCTTCTAGACCCAGAGATCAACCCCATATCTCTTGCATCTCCTGCATTAGCAGGTGGATTCTCTACTACTAGTGCCACCTGGAAAGCCCATACATTATAATAGGATTTAATAAATGTTAGTTTTCCTTTTTCCTTTAATATTTTCCCCTATGAAACAGACACTCCTAAATACCACAATTCACTCCTCCCTGCCCCAATTCTATGCCACTAGCTACTTAAAGCTTGGCTTTCTCTTAACAGGGAAAAATGTAGCATTCCAAAATTACAGCTATTGTTAACAAGTGAAATACTTACCTTATATAAAGTGACTAACAAAGAGCAGAGAAGATGNTGCTAAGTCGCTTCAGTCGTGTCCGACTCTGTGTGATCCCGTAGATGGCAGCCCAACAGGCTCTGCTGTCTCTGGGATTCTCGAGGAAAGAACACTGGAGTGGGTTGCCATTTCCTTCTCCAGTGCATGAAAGTGAGAAGTGAAAGGGAAGTCGCTCAGTCGTGTCCGAGTCTTAGCGATTCCACGGACTGCAACCCACCAGGCTCCTCTGTCCATGGGATTTTTCAGGCAAGAGTACTGGAGTGGGGTGCCATTGACATCACTAGTAGCCATTAAAAATGCCATTCATAATGACAGAAGCTTTCAAAAAATTATCTTTTCTGAGTATTGTGGTACCCAAAGGCAATGGCATCCCACTCCAGTACTCTTGCCTGGAAAATCCCATGGACGGAGAAGCCTGGTAGGCTGCAGTCCATGGGGTCGCTAACAGTCGGGACNTCATAATGACAGAAGCTTTCAAAAAATTATCTTTTCTGAGTATTGTGGTACCCAAAGGCAATGGCATCCCACTCCAGTACTCTTGCCTGGAAAATCCCATGGACGGAGAAGCCTGGTAGGCTGCAGTCCATGGGGTCGCTAACAGTCGGGACAAGACTGAACGACTTCACTTTCACTTTTCACTTTCACGTATTGGAGGAAGAAATGGCAACCCACTCCAGTGTTCTTCCCTGGAGAATCCCAGGGACAAGGGAGCCTGGTGGGCTGCCATCTATGGGGTCGCACAGAGTCGGACACGACTGAAGCGACTTAGCAGCAGCAGCAGCAGCAGCAGCAGCCTCTGTCAGCCCTAATATTTTTTTAATGGGAAATAAATGAGACTACCCTGGTGATCCAGTGGTTAAGAATCTGTGCTTCCATTGCAGTGGGCACAGGTTCAATTATTGGTTGGAGAAATATGATACCACACGCTAAAGGGTGTGGCCAAGAAAAAAATCAAGAAAATGATGATTCTGATATAGACTTTCATTGTTATTTAGTAAATCAAAACAACTTAATATTGTTAATGTCTCAATATTCTTAATGGCTATAACATTCAGATATTTATTAGTTTACTATCCGTATTCCTTTTCTTTTCTACTAGTGGCAACATCTCCACCACGCATTTATTCTTTGAAACAGCCATTTCAAAATGGATTGCTTTCTATTTTGACATTGTGCAGTCCCAGAAAGGCAAAGTTCTGTCATTATGGTGAAGAAAATGAGCAGGAAAACACATGCTCACACATATACACACAAACATAAAACACACACATTCATCCACACAAAGTTACAAATACACAATATCAAAGGTAGTCGCAAGAAAAAATTGAATTATGTCAATTCCCTGCTCCCCAATATGAAAAATTTTGTACTTAGCTTCCTCTCTTCCACTAACTAAACACCCTGTAGAATAAAATGATTCTCAGACAGGGGCTTTATCTGATGGAGAAAGTGGTAAATTGACAGTCACCCTCTAAATCAAAAGCAGAGTGAAAGCTATGTGTATACTCTGGCCTGGCCGATAGTGAGAAACTCTCATGCCAGTCCAGGTAGATATCTTCATAAAAATGTGCTTAAGATTTTCCAAATGAAATCCAGACTAGTCTGACAAACCCTCGATGTGAAAGCCCCAGCCCACACAGTTGACGTTGCTACTCACAATGTTGCTGCTGCATCTGTCTTGTCAGAAAGACAGCACTTCACTGAGCTCAGGCGAATTGAGCACTGCACTTGAGCACAAAGACAAGGGATGGTTTTACATCCAGTTCCTTGAGGAAGCCATGATATTAAATATTTGGCTTCATATTTATAAAAATTCAGGAGGATAATCTCAAGTGGAACTCTTACATGACAGAAATTAGACGTGGGTAATGTGAAATAAACCACTTAGCAGCATTTAAGACTAATTCTTACCCCAGTATCTCTGTGCATGTGCTTCCCCTCCCTGGGAATGCTCTTTCTTCTCCTTGCCTGTTCAGAGACCCTTTTAATGTTCACATCCCCTATGATGACTTCCCCAAATGTTTTTAGCCTTATCAACTTCTCTCATCCTTGAACCTGGACTGATGGCTCACAAGATGCTTTGTACTATTAAGTTTTTTCCTAGTTATTCCACTCTCTAATTAAATTACAGCTTTCTATGAAGAGAAACAGTTACCTTTATAAAGAGTATGCCTTTTCTTTAGATACTAATGACAGAGAGTTTAAAAAAAAAAAAAAAAAGCAAGAACCTAGTCCCCATGGAAGTTACTTTTTATTTGAAGGAGAAAGCCAATATATAAGGATATCAAGTATATTCAGATAACCTCAAGTGATGTACAGACATTAAAAGATGTTGATGTGATATAAGTGATGACAGGGAATTATTTTATATCAGGAAAATTAAGAAAAGCTGCTCAAAGAAAGCAATTTATAGCTGAGTCCTAACTTATAAGAAAGGGTTGAGCACACATTGATTTAGAAGAATTTGTATCAGGCAGAAGGGAGAACAAGTTATTAATCTGTGAATTGGATTTTGTTTCTCTAGAGAGAAAAAGCTTCAGCTGTATCTCTACAATTTGCTTCCCATTATATTTCTGGCTTCTTTAGCTCTACCCCTAGATCTCTGGTTTATCTTTTTAATCTCTCCAAGTATATTTGTTTATCTTTTCCTCATCTCCAGGAGTGGTAAACAATATGAGTGAAGTTGACTAAATATGAGTGGAGTTCTAAAGAAAAAATCCAGAGGGAAGAGATTAGTAGGGAAAATAGATGTTACTAATTAACAAGAAAAAAATAACAGAAGGAAGTAAATAGATCTGACAAACAAGGGAGGTTCTCTATGAATATGGAAGAGCAAAATGACTTGAAGAAGCCATATCTGCCCCATTCAGCACCCTCTGTGGTCATGGTGACTCCTTGAGCCAGAAAGGCAGCAGAATGTTTAAATCATACTGTTCTATGCAAACCAGAGGGTAGTTCAAGCTTCTTTTTGTTAAGCAAGGAAAAACACTAAATTTTAATAGTAAAAATATTACTATTAAATTAATAGTACATAATTAATTAATTAGGACATAAGGTTTGCTTTAAATATTTCTTTTGGGGAGAAGAGACTGTGTGCTCTTCAATTTAGGGGGGAAAGTGACCTATATTTTACAATCCATGAATTCATAGGGAAGAGGTTCCAGTCACTCAGGCCCTTTACATGAGTGCTCACAAACTGTGATCCTCTGGGTGGAGCAGGCTGGGGCTTCTAGTGAACTCAGATATCTTTCTCTTTGGCTTCTTTCTTTCTTTTGGCAAGAATATTGACCTTAACTTGTTATAACTGTGCTAACAGCCTGTTGGGTATACTCCAAAATCTTCTAATTTTGCCATGGTAGCCTTTGTGGCATATTTCTTTCTGAACAGTGTCCATTCCCTTAATGTTTACCATATCACCTTTCCTGAAAATTGCCAAAAGAACAACTCCATGTTTTCTAAAAGACCTAGAAAATACACAGCAGGTGCTTCTCCTCTCTCTGTGTTAGTCATTTTGGCAAATTATTGGAAGATGGCAGTTCCCACAGGAAAGAGCTCAAATGTTTTAATACATGTTAAAAAGTACCTATTGTTCCACTGTCATTTTGAGGGGAAGTGGATGGAAATATAGCCATGAGAAATGCTTCATTTTACAGATGATAACCCAAGCAAAGATGTTGAAATGAAAACCTATTCTTTTGTCTGCACAAGACAATCATAAACGTGGCCTGTATAGATTTGACTATATCTTTTGACTGATGTAATTGAGGATAAATATCTGTTTAATATGATATTCAGTCTTTGTAGTGCCTCAAGTAACTGATATTCTTATAATACCACATCATCTCACTTTACGTGCCATAATCCCTCCTCTCAATTAATTCACTCAAGAATACTATATGCACAAATATCTTAAACAGCTCAGGAAAAAATGAACCTACACTGTGCTAGCTGAATTGCAAAGTGAGGTGTTAGAATGAATTCCTCTGTTTATAGAAGTAATTGTTTGGCATTTGGTGTTTATTTTTCCTTTGTGTAGCTTCTGGCAAGCCCTTTCAGCAAATAGTTTAAATTGCACACTGTAGTATTTATGAAGGAAAGTAGCTACAAGATTTATAGCATAATAAAATACCAATTGGCACCATACTGGGTTGGTCATAATTATTATTAACAACTACTTAACTAGGTGTTTCACATTTCATATCTTCATTAAACACGTGGAGTTCTTACTCTCTCTGAACTCTCTCGTGTCTCTCAAATTGGAGACCTGGTTAATAATATTTTTATTTTATTTCCTAGAATCATGGGGGCTATTTATAATTGAAGGTCATTGATGTGATTTAAAGCTTTCTCCGAAGAACAAAAAAGAAATGAAGATGTCTTTAAGAATGTAAATAAGGGTTCATCTTGAAAACAAGCCTGTGAAAAAGGTTATATGTACACCTTAAGGAGTTTTACCCATTATGGTTCTTAAAAAAAAAAAAGTCTCAATTTTTTTAAAGTAGTTGTAGGAACTCATCAAGTGCATAGAACTAGAGAGGGCATTTTAAACTAGAAAGGAGAGGTAGAAAAGCATGAAGTTGTGAAATAATTGAACTATTACAATAATGTATACACACAACATAATAGTATAGATTTTCCTCTGTAAGTAACAGAGAGCCACTCCAGATAAGCACTGAAGAAACATAATCAGATTTTATTTGAGAAAAAATTCTGATGATACAGTAGAAAATGGTTGTAGAGGGATAAAGCTGCATGCAGGAAGATGAGATAGGGACAAGAGTGTAGAAGGGAAGTAAGGAGAGTATGAGATTAGCCGATGGAGATACTGCTAATATTGCAGAAGGATTTAAGAGATGGGTTCAACAGAGAAAGAAATTCGTAGCACTTTCAGGATTCCAGCCATTGTATTAAACAACTATTTACCGATCATGTTTTGTGTACCTATCGATATTCAACCATAAGAATCTATTCATCAAGAAAGCTTACATCATCAAGTGAATATTTTATGTGATAAAAATATTTTATATAATTAAGTACTCTAAAAGATCGTTTTTGTAAGACAAAAATGACATTTATTTTAAAAGTCTAAGCAAAATGGCTAACTGGGGAAAATGCATTGTGTATTCTCACCACCTTGCTCCCATCCTAAGTCTGTGATAAATAATGTTTATTTTTGCACCCCACCCAAGTCTGACCTCCAGTTGCTGGATAGTTAGAAGAGGAGCTAAATATGTCCTCTAACAATTTTCTACTTCTCCTAAATGCTTCAGTGCTTCATCCAAAAAGTGTAAGTCCCTCTCTCTCTCTTACTCACTCCCTCCCTCCCTTTCCCTCTCTCTTTCTCACATTAATAGCTGTCTCTAGAGCCACTTACAAAGTGATAGTCATATATATAAAAGCTCAATAACATGCTAGGTAGATTTCAGTCAGCAAATAATCTACTTTTTCTGTCTTTTAATTGATTTGAAAAGTAATATGTGTCCCCTTTTCATCTTTCTCCCCTTCTTTCCTTCATCCTTCCTTTCTTTTTTCCTTGCTTCCTCTTTCTTTCTCTCTTTTCTTCCTTTTCCTTTCCCAAATATGTTTTCTCTAAAAAATTTATTGATTCATTCTTCTAAGGAATGCTGCATCCTGCAGTCCCCCATTGTACATTTATAGTACATATAAGCATATTAAAATCTAAAATTTCCTGAAATGACAACTTTTATTTCACCTTGTTCAAACCAGCATTTTTTCAAACATACGCAAACTGAGAATTGCTAGCATATAATATGTCAACACCCAGCTAAAAATAACCCAAGAAATGCACTGGGGGACTATTATCAGAGAATACTAAAGATGATTTACTTATGCAAATACTTGAAAAAATAATAGAATGTAGTTGGTAAATGTTCTGCAAGGAGAAAAGTGTGTGTGTGTGCATGCAAGTGTGTGTGAATAGACAACATTCTATTATTTTCTATTTTGTGGGGTTAGAAAAACAGATTGATTAATTCTACAGTTAAGGTGCTTCTGTACATTTTGATATATAAAGTGTTACCTATTTTATATCAAAACTACTGCAATTATTAGTTTATCTACCTTATTAACTATCACATAATTATTACACTGCATTTAGTTGGAAAAAATTTTAAAAATCTTATATTTGTGTTAGTGTATGATCATGTTTGCCTGTATATTATATACATATATATATGTATATAATACATAAATGCACACTGAAGGTCAGCTATGAGAAAATGGTAGAGATAAAAATACTGACACTTCCATATACTCAGAAAACTGTGAAAGATTGGAATAAAGCTGAGGCTGCAGGCTGCTGCTTTGAGTCATGGAGGTGCTAGTTATATAAATAATGTTGAAAGATTTCTCCTTTTATACAAATAAAAAGATCAGTGATGCTAGAGGTCCCTGGTATCAGAGCCATAATATAGCAAGGCCATGAGTGATGGATTGATATCAATGGACGCTGACCAATTAAAACCATACCAATGTGGATGGACCGGAAGGATCAAACTATGTTATTTCAAAGGGCATTGGTGTAAGTTTGGAATGTTAGGACAGCAGTCATGAAGATCAAGGCCGCTGCTTCCTCACTAGCCTGTCTACTGCTGTCCTTTTGAGGCAGCCCTGATCGCAACAGAACTGAGTCTCCTCTGGGTGACCTTTCTTATGCAAGAGGGCTAGAGCAGTCATTCAGGCTTGATTGTCTTAATTTTATCACCATCACTAAAGATGGGCAAATGAAGTAGGAAATCAACTTTTGAAAAGTCTAGAGTTTTAGAAAGAAATTCATATAAACATTTTATGTGCCCAGTGGCCATTTAAGAGTTTTATCACAACGCAAAATTGGATTTCTTCTCAAGTTTGTTATTTTTACTCTCTGACTAGTGAGAATAACAAAGAATCATACACAACTGAGCAACTTCACTCTCACTAGTGAGAATAACAATTCTTATAGCCTGGTAATTCCCAAAAAGCAGGGCAGGATTTAAGAAAGAACTTTACAGTAATATGTAATGTCATCCTTAGATAGCATATCCCTAGAATGATACTCCAGTACTTTGGCCACCTCATGTGAAGAGTTGATTCATTGGAAAAGACTTTAATGCTGGGAGGGGTTGGGGGCAGGGGGAGAAGGGGATGAGAGAGGATGAGATGGCATCACTGACTCGATGGGCGTGAGTCTGAGTGAACTCCGGGAGTTGGTGATGGGCAGGGAGGCCTGGCGTGCTGCGATTCATGGGGTCGCAAAGAGTCGGACATGACTGAGCGACTGAACTGAACTGAGCTGAGCATGATATTCTCATAATATTGTGTGATGATAGACATTTATTATGTCACAGTTTCTAATGGTCAGTGATTCAAGGCAGGTTAGTCACTCAGCATGTCTAACTCTTTAAGACCCTATGGACTGTAGCCCACCAGGTTCCTCAGTCCATGGGATTCTCCAGGCAAGAATACTGGAGTAGTTTGCTTTTTCCTTCTCAAAGGAATCTTCCCAACTCAGGGATGGAACCTGCATTCTATGCAGATTCTTTATTGTCTGAGTCACCAGGGAAGTGCTTAGCTGAGTGTTTATATCTCAGCAGCTCTCACAAAGCTTCAATCAATATGGCAGCTACTTCTGCTGTATCATATCAAGAGTCAGCTGGAAAGAGCTGTTTCCAAGTCCACTCACAAGGTTCTCAGCCCTCAGAAGATATGTGTCCAAATTTACTCACATAGTTTTTGGCAGGGCTCGGAAGATCTCCTTTCAAGCTCAGTAAGGTAGGATCCTCCAAAGGCTGCTTGAGGATATCAGACTGACCTCTCCCAGAACCAGCAAGGTAAGAGAGCACTAGGGAGAGAACCCAAAACAGAGCCATAGACTTTTTATAACCTAATTTCAAAAATGACTATGTATCATTTCTTATATTCTATTCATCAGAATTAAGTCCATCTCACAGTCAAAGGAGGAGGATTATACAAGTGTGTGAACATTGGGAGATGTGAACAATCCAGGGCCATTGTTGTGGTTGCTTGCTGATGCTGCTGCTAAGTCACATCAGGCGTGTCCGACTCTGTTCAAACCCATAGACAGCAGCCTAACAGGCTCCTCTGTCCCTGGGAGTCTCCAGGCAAGAATACTGGAATGGGTTGCCATTTCCTTTTCCAATGCATGAAAGTGAAAAGTGAAAGTGAAGTCGCTCAGTCGTGTCCAAGTCTTAGCAACCCCATGGACTGTAGCCTACCAGGTTCCTCTATCCATGGGATTCTCCAGGCAAGAGTACTGGAGTGGGTGGCCATTGCCTTCTCTGTTGTGGCTGCCTACCATATGAGAAAAACAAATTAGCGGGGTCCTCAAAAAGCTCACTGACTTGATTATTTGAACACTGTTCTCTTGAGAAGTTTGCATTCAACGGTTTATTTCTAAAAATAACACATGGTTACTTAATATTTTTGGACAGTAGTTTTGGCTTGATTTAAAATTAATTTTAGAAGCAATGTCTAAATATATGAGGACTACAAGAAAGACTAACATGAACGCAAAACAGGGTTCCTTGAATTTATTATGGTGAAGATTTAAAGTCTGTAACCTTTTTTTTTTTCTTTACAATACTGTATTGGTAACTTTTAATAAATGCAATTTAAATTCTTTGTTACATGACATAAGATAGCCAAGGTATCCTTATCCTATAAATATTAGTAGTTGAATCTATGCTATTTGTAATTTCTTTTATACTGACATCAATGGTCCCAAATTCTCCTATCAGGAGATAAATAGACATTTTGGAAATTGACACCATAAAACCATATAACAGATTCAGAGTTCTTCAACTTTAGAGGTTTTAAGAGAACATTTGGTTCAATTCCAGGTATTACAATGAATAAATTTTTTATAATTACAGAACTAAAGTCATAAAAATGATTTTGTAGAAATAACTGAGTCTAGTGGTCTTTAAACATTTTTTAGTGCCTGCTCTGGGGGAAGGATGGGCTAGACAGAGTGAATAGAAAAATGCAAAAACTCTGAAGTGGATAAATAATTAGCATATTTGTGTAAACAGTGATGCTCAGAAATCAACTGAACAGAGAGAATAAGAAAGTGTAGAAAGGACAAGATCAGAGAGATAGTAAGTAGAAGAGGGCAGCTCAAACAGGGCCTTGTGAGAGGAGGTACCATATGGGGCAGGTTGTGTAGGCCTAAGAGGGATGGGACACCATTGAAGATACATAAGCACAGAAATGACCTGATTTTACTTATCTTTTTAAAAAGATGATTCCAGCTGGTCTTTTGAGAACAAGCTATTGGGTAACAAAGGTAGGAAAAGGGAACCAGTTGGGAGTTTCTTGCATTAATCTCAGTGAGAAATGATCATAGTTTTGAACATGGTGGTTAACAGTGGAGAGAGCAAGAAATGATCAGACTTTTGAAACATAAGCAGTAAAATTTGTGTTGGTTATGGGCTGTGAGAAAAATAGAGGAATACAGGTGATTCTAATATCATTATATTAGGAGCAAAATATTTTCTTCAATTAAGAGTTTTTTTTAAACAAGTATGAACAGAATCAAACCAATTTAAACAGGGGTGGTGAGCTCAGATCCNGAAAAACAGATTGATTAATTCTACAGTTAAGGTGCTTCTGTACATTTTGATATATAAAGTGTTACCTATTTTATATCAAAACTACTGCAATTATTAGTTTATCTACCTTATTAACTATCACATAATTATTACACTGCATTTAGTTGGAAAAAATTTTAAAAATCTTATATTTGTGTTAGTGTATGATCATGTTTGCCTGTATATTATATACATATATATATGTATATAATACATAAATGCACACTGAAGGTCAGCTATGAGAAAATGGTAGAGATAAAAATACTGACACTTCCATATACTCAGAAAACTGTGAAAGATTGGAATAAAGCTGAGGCTGCAGGCTGCTGCTTTGAGTCATGGAGGTGCTAGTTATATAAATAATGTTGAAAGATTTCTCCTTTTATACAAATAAAAAGATCAGTGATGCTAGAGGTCCCTGGTATCAGAGCCATAATATAGCAAGGCCATGAGTGATGGATTGATATCAATGGACGCTGACCAATTAAAACCATACCAATGTGGATGGACCGGAAGGATCAAACTATGTTATTTCAAAGGGCATTGGTGTAAGTTTGGAATGTTAGGACAGCAGTCATGAAGATCAAGGCCGCTGCTTCCTCACTAGCCTGTCTACTGCTGTCCTTTTGAGGCAGCCCTGATCGCAACAGAACTGAGTCTCCTCTGGGTGACCTTTCTTATGCAAGAGGGCTAGAGCAGTCATTCAGGCTTGATTGTCTTAATTTTATCACCATCACTAAAGATGGGCAAATGAAGTAGGAAATCAACTTTTGAAAAGTCTAGAGTTTTAGAAAGAAATTCATATAAACATTTTATGTGCCCAGTGGCCATTTAAGAGTTTTATCACAACGCAAAATTGGATTTCTTCTCAAGTTTGTTATTTTTACTCTCTGACTAGTGAGAATAACAAAGAATCATACACAACTGAGCAACTTCACTCTCACTAGTGAGAATAACAATTCTTATAGCCTGGTAATTCCCAAAAAGCAGGGCAGGATTTAAGAAAGAACTTTACAGTAATATGTAATGTCATCCTTAGATAGCATATCCCTAGAATGATACTCCAGTACTTTGGCCACCTCATGTGAAGAGTTGATTCATTGGAAAAGACTTTAATGCTGGGAGGGGTTGGGGGCAGGGGGAGAAGGGGATGAGAGAGGATGAGATGGCATCACTGACTCGATGGGCGTGAGTCTGAGTGAACTCCGGGAGTTGGTGATGGGCAGGGAGGCCTGGCGTGCTGCGATTCATGGGGTCGCAAAGAGTCGGACATGACTGAGCGACTGAACTGAACTGAGCTGAGCATGATATTCTCATAATATTGTGTGATGATAGACATTTATTATGTCACAGTTTCTAATGGTCAGTGATTCAAGGCAGGTTAGTCACTCAGCATGTCTAACTCTTTAAGACCCTATGGACTGTAGCCCACCAGGTTCCTCAGTCCATGGGATTCTCCAGGCAAGAATACTGGAGTAGTTTGCTTTTTCCTTCTCAAAGGAATCTTCCCAACTCAGGGATGGAACCTGCATTCTATGCAGATTCTTTATTGTCTGAGTCACCAGGGAAGTGCTTAGCTGAGTGTTTATATCTCAGCAGCTCTCACAAAGCTTCAATCAATATGGCAGCTACTTCTGCTGTATCATATCAAGAGTCAGCTGGAAAGAGCTGTTTCCAAGTCCACTCACAAGGTTCTCAGCCCTCAGAAGATATGTGTCCAAATTTACTCACATAGTTTTTGGCAGGGCTCGGAAGATCTCCTTTCAAGCTCAGTAAGGTAGGATCCTCCAAAGGCTGCTTGAGGATATCAGACTGACCTCTCCCAGAACCAGCAAGGTAAGAGAGCACTAGGGAGAGAACCCAAAACAGAGCCATAGACTTTTTATAACCTAATTTCAAAAATGACTATGTATCATTTCTTATATTCTATTCATCAGAATTAAGTCCATCTCACAGTCAAAGGAGGAGGATTATACAAGTGTGTGAACATTGGGAGATGTGAACAATCCAGGGCCATTGTTGTGGTTGCTTGCTGATGCTGCTGCTAAGTCACATCAGGCGTGTCCGACTCTGTTCAAACCCATAGACAGCAGCCTAACAGGCTCCTCTGTCCCTGGGAGTCTCCAGGCAAGAATACTGGAATGGGTTGCCATTTCCTTTTCCAATGCATGAAAGTGAAAAGTGAAAGTGAAGTCGCTCAGTCGTGTCCAAGTCTTAGCAACCCCATGGACTGTAGCCTACCAGGTTCCTCTATCCATGGGATTCTCCAGGCAAGAGTACTGGAGTGGGTGGCCATTGCCTTCTCTGTTGTGGCTGCCTACCATATGAGAAAAACAAATTAGCGGGGTCCTCAAAAAGCTCACTGACTTGATTATTTGAACACTGTTCTCTTGAGAAGTTTGCATTCAACGGTTTATTTCTAAAAATAACACATGGTTACTTAATATTTTTGGACAGTAGTTTTGGCTTGATTTAAAATTAATTTTAGAAGCAATGTCTAAATATATGAGGACTACAAGAAAGACTAACATGAACGCAAAACAGGGTTCCTTGAATTTATTATGGTGAAGATTTAAAGTCTGTAAACTTTTTTTTTTTTCTTTACAATACTGTATTGGTAACTTTTAATAAATGCAATTTAAATTCTTTGTTACATGACATAAGATAGCCAAGGTATCCTTATCCTATAAATATTAGTAGTTGAATCTATGCTATTTGTAATTTCTTTTATACTGACATCAATGGTCCCAAATTCTCCTATCAGGAGATAAATAGACATTTTGGAAATTGACACCATAAAACCATATAACAGATTCAGAGTTCTTCAACTTTAGAGGTTTTAAGAGAACATTTGGTTCAATTCCAGGTATTACAATGAATAAATTTTTTATAATTACAGAACTAAAGTCATAAAAATGATTTTGTAGAAATAACTGAGTCTAGTGGTCTTTAAACATTTTTTAGTGCCTGCTCTGGGGGAAGGATGGGCTAGACAGAGTGAATAGAAAAATGCAAAAACTCTGAAGTGGATAAATAATTAGCATATTTGTGTAAACAGTGATGCTCAGAAATCAACTGAACAGAGAGAATAAGAAAGTGTAGAAAGGACAAGATCAGAGAGATAGTAAGTAGAAGAGGGCAGCTCAAACAGGGCCTTGTGAGAGGAGGTACCATATGGGGCAGGTTGTGTAGGCCTAAGAGGGATGGGACACCATTGAAGATACATAAGCACAGAAATGACCTGATTTTACTTATCTTTTTAAAAAGATGATTCCAGCTGGTCTTTTGAGAACAAGCTATTGGGTAACAAAGGTAGGAAAAGGGAACCAGTTGGGAGTTTCTTGCATTAATCTCAGTGAGAAATGATCATAGTTTTGAACATGGTGGTTAACAGTGGAGAGAGCAAGAAATGATCAGACTTTTGAAACATAAGCAGTAAAATTTGTGTTGGTTATGGGCTGTGAGAAAAATAGAGGAATACAGGTGATTCTAATATCATTATATTAGGAGCAAAATATTTTCTTCAATTAAGAGTTTTTTTTAAACAAGTATGAACAGAATCAAACCAATTTAAACAGGGGTGGTGAGCTCAGATCCTTGCTCAAGGTACCCCATTGCCCCTGACATCACTCTGAGGACCGGTCCTATAAACCATCTCAGAGAACAGTTTGAAAAACACATGTAGCTAGTTGGTAACACATTTCTCAACCTATATACACTATTTTTTTTTCTTTTTAAACTGTAACTTAGTTTGAACCTAGTTTCCAAAGATAGCTAAAAACATAATCTGAGTCAATCTCAGATAAACACTCATTTCAGGTCAGTTCGGAGAAGGCAATGGCAACCCACTCCAGTACTCTTGCCTGGAAAATCCCATGGACGGAGGAGCCTGGTGGGCTGCAGTCCATGGGGCCACTAAGAGTCGGACACGACTGAGCGACTTCACTTCCACTTTTCACCTTCATGCATTGGAGAAGGAAATGGCAACCCACTCCAGTGTTCTTGCCTGGAGAATCCCATGGATGAGGGAGCCTGGTGGGCTGCCATTTACGGGGTCACACACAGTTGGACACGACTGAAACGACTTAGCAGCAGCAGCAGCAGCAGCATGTGAGTTCAGTTGCTCAGTCGTGTTCGACTCTTTGCGACCCCATGAACTGCAGCACACCAGGCTTCCCTGTCCATCATCAACTCCTAGAGCTTGCTCAAGTTCATGTCTGTAGAGTCAGAGATGCCACCCAACCATCTCATCCTCTGTCATCCCCTTCTCCTGCCTTCACTCTTTCCCAGAATCAAGGTCTTTTACAATGAGTCAGTTCCTTGCATTAGGTGGCCAAAGTATTGGAATTTCAGCTTCAGCATCAATCCTTCCAATGAACATTCAGGAGTTCAAGAGACTCTCAAGAGTCTTCCCCAACACCACAGTTCAAAAGCATCAGTTCTTTGGTTCTCAAATTTCTTTATGGTCCAACTCTCACATCCATACATGACTACTGGAAAAACCATAACTTTGACTAGATGGATCTTTGTCAGCAAAGTAATGTCTTTGTTTTATAATACGCTGTCCAATTTGGTCATAGCCTTTGTTCCAAGCAGCAAGCATCTTTTAATTTCATGGCTGCAGTCTCCATCTGCAATGAATTTAGGCTCCCTTTTTAGGGATTTAACAGTGCCATGGTGACATTAATGGACAGGGGTAATAATATTTTGTTATAGTGTTTACCATGCTGCCACTTGTATCTACTGCCAGGTAAATTTTGACATGGTTGTGGGCATCTATCTATTCATCTAAGTGCCCAGAGTTAAATGCAGTCTCTAATGTATGCCTCTTTCAACTGTTGCCTCTCCTTAGATAGAATGAGAAACTGTAAAATGCAGCCACATTTTCACTCCTATCTAGTGCTATGGGAAATTTCATAGGGCTACTTCAAATCCTATTCACCATTTACAGCAAGAGTGATCATCTAATTTATCATCTCAAACTGGGACATGTTGTCTGAGACAAATGCTATTGAAAAGCAGATGTAAATCAGGACTGTCCTGGGCAAACCAGGCTGTGTAATTACCCTGTGTCCAACTCTGATAACCATCTATCTTCTCTTGTTCTCATGCCATAATGGTATAGCAAATGCCTGCAAGGCTGCAGTTTTCCAGTTTACAGATAAATTTGGAAAGCACAGCTCCTTTAAACTCATAGCTGCCCAAATTTATCTGGCAGTTTTATTATCCCAAACTTGAATGGTAAGTCTCAGGGGTTGAGGGGTTAGAGCACAGAGCCTCTTCCTTGGTTCATAGATGGCTCCTTTTAGCTGTATTTTCATATGACAGAAAAGACAAGGGAACTCTCTGGGGTCTCTTTATAAAGCCATTAATCCCATTCATGATGGTCCTCCTCCCATGAGCTAATCACATCACAAAGGTCTTATCTACTAATACCATCACATTTAGAGTTAGGATTTAATATATGAATTTGGGGAATTACAAACACTCAGTGGGAAGCACCTCGGAAAGATTCTTCCAGATCTCTTAATTTCATCCATGTACTGTTACTTAAAAATCAAACATGTACATTTTCTATTTGTTGCCTCCAGAGTGTTTCTGATCTCATTTATTGCATTATTCATTATATATTGATGCTTTTTTTCTTCTAGGTCCTTGTTAAACCTTTCTTGCATCTTCTCAATCCTTGTCTCCAGATTATTTATCTGTGATTCCATTTTGATTTCAAGATATTGGATCATTTTCACTATCAATATTCTGAATTCTTTCTCAGGTAGATTCCCTATCTCTTCCTGTTTTGTTTGGTTTGGTGGGCATTTTTCCTGTTCCTTTACCTCCTGGGTATTCCTCTGTCTCTTCATCTTGGTTATATTGCTGCGTTTGTTGTGGCCTTTCTATATTCTGGGAATTTGCGGAGTTCTCTTTATTATGGAATTTCCTCCCTGTAGGCGGGGTTATCAGTGGCTTGTCAAGGTTTCTTGGTTAGGGAGGCTTGTTTTGGAGTTCTGGTGGGTGGAGCTGGATTTCTTTTCTCTTGAGCATGGAGTATCTCTTCACGGCTGCCCCAGCAAAGCATAGGTCCACTCCCCACCCTGGAGGAAGGGCATCTCCTCACTGCCACCCCTCCTGACCCTCAACTGGGACAGCTACGCCAGGCCCTCCCACGTCAGTCGCTCAGTCATGTCTGATTTTTGATGACCCCATGAATCGCAGCATGCCAGCCTCCCTGTCCATCACCAACTCCCGGAGTTCACTCAAACTCACATTCATCGAGTCAGTGATGCCATCCAGCCATCTCATCCTCGGTCGTCCCCTTCTCCTCCTGCCCCCAATCCCTCCCAGTCTTTTCCAATGAGCCAACTCTTTGCATGAGGTGGCCAAAGTAGTGGAGTTTCAGCTTTAGCATCATTCCTTCCAAAGAACACCCAAGACTGATCTCCTTCAGAATGGACTGGTTGGATCTCCTTGCAGTCCAAGGGATTCTCAAGAGCCTTCTCCAACACCGCAGTGCAAAAGCATCGGAAACTAAAAATAGAGCTACCATTTAAATGAGCAATCCCACTTCTAGACTTGTATCTGGGAAAAAACAATAATTCAAAAAGATACATTCACCTCAGAGTTCGTTGTATCACTCTTTATAATAGCAGGGACATGAAAGTAACCTAATGTCCGTCAACAGATGAATGGACAAAGAAGATGTGATACATTTACAATGGAATATTATTCAGCCATAAAAAAGAATGAAAAATGATATTTGTAATGTGGATAGACCTAGAGATTATCATACTCAGTGAAGTAAGTCAGACAGAGAAAGACAAATACCATGTGATACTGCTTTTATGTGGAATATTTAAAAAGATGATACAGGTGAAAAAAAGGGATGCAGAAACCAACTTAAAGACGTAGAGGGTGGGTTTGTGGCTGCCAAGGGGGAAAGATGGGGAGAGGGAATGAATTGAAAGATTAGAATTAGAAAATGTGCCAGTTGCTCAATTGTGTCAGACTCTTTGTGACCCCCATGGACTGTAGCACATCAGGCTCCTCTGCCTATGGAATTTCCCAGGCAAGAATACTGTAGTGGGAATTCCTACTCCAGGGGATCTTCCTGATCCAAAGATCAGACCTACGTCTTTTGTGTCTCCTGTACTGGCAGGCAAATTCTTTACCACTAGAGCCATGTGGGAGGTCCCTAGGATTGGCATATGCACACTACTATATGAAAAATAGATAATCAAAAAGGACCTAACATCTAGCACAGAGAACTATACTCAATACTCTGTAATAACCTATGTGGGAAAAGAATCTGAAAAATAATAGATATATGAATATGTATAACTAAATCTCTTTGCTATATACAGGAAACTAACACAATATTGTGAATCAACTATACTACAATATAAAATAAAAAATTTAATATATATATATATTATAGGTTCCCTAGAGATGAGCCTAAATCTGGAATTAAAGTTCAGATGATTTAATGGGAAAATGCTCTCAGGAGAAAGCAAGCACTCAACGCACAGAGGAAAAATGCATAGTGAAAATGTGGTCTCAGCCAGAGACTAGCTTCAGTGTGATCCTATAGGGAAGCTTGGGGATATCACTGCCCTGAAGAGTTGGCCCCATCTCACTGCCAGTTAGAGAATGCTGCTGCTGCTAAGTCGCTTCAGTCATGTCCGATTCTGCGTGACCCCATAGACGGCAGCCCACCAGGCTCCCCTGTCCCTGGGATTCTCCAGGCAAGAACACTGGAGTGGGTTCCCATTTCTTTCTCCAATGTATTAAAGTGAAAAGTGAAAGTGAAGTCGCTCAGTCGGGTCCAACTCTTAGTGGCCCCATGGACTGCAGCCTACCAGGCTCCTCCGTCCATGGAATTTTCCAGGCAAGAGTACTGGAATAGGATGCCATTGCCTTCTCCAAGTTAGAGAATAGCCAGTGCTTTTTAGTTTACTATCTTGAAGGGTAAGTTTCAAGACTTCTAGTTCTTCTAGCTATTATTCTATTAGGTCAAGAAAGAAAGTATGAGGGTTGTGCCAACAACTTAGAATATCCACTTATGTACCAGAGAAAAGAGCCAAAATTGATCCAGTGGGCCCACTGTGAGATGGACCTCAGCTCTATTTGATACCTCATCATATTCAACCCTTCATAATAACATTTCAGGTTATCAATTCATATCCTACATCCAAGAGTCCTCTATTATTCCCCATCCCCCACTATATGGTTACCCAAATAAGTGGTCCTAGGTCTTTTAGGAGAGAGGGTAGGGACTGCTGTTCAGTCTATGATTTCTGGGTCTGAGAATTGTCTCATATCTAGGAACTTTATAAGCAAGAGATCATAACTTTCTATGGAGGCAGATGACCTCCACTTGTATTAATACATGCTCCTTCTTGATCTTCTAGTCATATACATTAAGCAATAACCTGTGGGCCACTTACCTATTTTTCTCCAAGAACAGGGCAAATTCCATCAAAAGTCACATGAATTTATTCTCAATATTTTTATGTTTACCAATGCTATATTGTTAGGGGAACTACTGACCAAAGATGCCCACCCTGCCCAGGCCCAATAGTAACCACTTGCATGACTTTACAACAGGAGGTCCTGATAAGCAACAAGGATCCAACAAGCTACAACCACCTAGAAGGATTTGAGAAAGGTCAAAAGGAGAGAGGAGATGCCAGTCCATACATCTTACCAACCTCCCAGAATCCTTCTTACTGGAATCCATCTTGGCTGAGTAAGATGCATACCACCAGGAAGAACCCTGAGCCAGAATGATTGGCCAGAAACAACCCAGAAATTAACCGCATTGCCATAAAATCCAAGACTGCCAGCCACGTAGCAGAGCAGTTCTCCTGTGTTCCCTTACCCTGCTGTCCTCCACCCTGGTGCCCCTTCCCAAAGTCTCTTGGTCTGTCAGCAAGTGTATCTCCTTGAACGATTCATTTCCAAGTGTTAGACAAGAGCCCACCCTCAGGCTCTGAAAAGAGTATCCCTTCCTGCAACAATATAACTGATATTATTAAATTATATTTTTCATGTTATAATTTTCAATATTAACAATATTTCTCTTTAATGTAAAAGAAATGGATATCTACACTGTGTTAGGTATTGTACTAGGCATCACACAGACTTAGAACTAGAAGTATTACATTCAATTGCTGTGGTGATTTTGTAAAACAAAAGACAAATTCTCATAACATCAGTATTCCAGTCTGTTTAGTATGAGAACAAAAATATTTGCCCTATTTTACCTTTCTATTTTGAAGTTCAAATTTTAAATTAATTTTTTTTGAAAATCATAAAAGCCTTATGTAAATACAATTTACATAATATGAGCAGATGTCTCAGGTGTGTCCTATGTTAGAATATATATGTGCATTATATGTATACTTATATGTATATATTACGAGATAGAAATTAATACATAAATGATAACCTCAGTTGGAATATTAAAAGAATTTTGACTACTGATATCTTTCTACTAATAATAATTTTGTCAGCTCATAGAAGCTATATATATATATATATATTTTTTTTTCACTTTTTAACATTCACTCTACTACTCAGGTCCTAAAATAAGATTTTTTTTTTTTTAAGTTCTAATTTAAAACTGGCCTTTCTAATACATGACTTTTCTTGCTTCCAAAAAAGCCTCCTCGTAAAAGCTACAAAGGACTCTCACCCTTCAAATAGTTCCCTCAGACATTTCGATAAGGGTAAATGAATTTTTTAATCTTCTGGCAGATTCATAATGCCCTGCAGATGTGGCCCTGGCTAAGAAAATCGCATAGAGGTCTATAAGAGCAATGCTGTCCACTAACAGCTGTTATATTGCTTCCAAAGCCTGAAGTGCTGTTCCCAGCTGCCATTTCATTCTTCCTAGAGAGCTTTTATGTTGCAAACTTCAAGTTAGGAGAGCTTCTCTTATTACAGCAGTTCAGGAGTGACTTCCTTCTGACAAACCCCACTGCATCTGACTTGAGACTTGAATGAGAAAACAGCCACTGAGTCATTTTAAAGGTAACTTGTCAGAAAGGAAGTTTGAGGAGAGAGACAGACTTGGGGGAGGAGGGTGGAAAGGAGGTGGGAAAGGGAATGAGAGAGGTTTGCACAGAAGCAACTTATTTAGGTGTTATAGGCTATTTTTCTATCCAGAAGTGACTATGTTTCTAAGGAAATATTACCAAGGCATGTTTTTCAACAATACTTGCTCTGAGGAACCTGAAGGATAGATGGAAAATGGAAGCCTTCAATCTGAGTATTACCCAGTGGAACAACTGGAAACTTATCGACGAATCATGTCCTCCCCCAAACTGAGTTTACAACATCAGATTTTTAAAGTTAACTAAATACAACCTATAAGACTACAGTTTAATCATATGGACTAAAATAACATAATTACATGCAGCAAAAACCTATCTTGAGCATGACATTTGCCATTTCATGTTACCTATACTGTTATATATTTTTCTTTTAATGAGGCATGACTCACAAAGGTAAATTTTAAATGTTATCCAGTTTCATTTTTTCCTTCAAGCATCAGGCATTTTATTTCAGTGCTTCATCTTTCAATTTCTTTTTCTCATTATAAAATGTATTATTCATTTTAAAGCTCTTCTAGTTTAACAGATATTCACTTCAGAGGGTTTTTCTAGAATGGATTTTCTACCATAAAGGTAATTTATCATATTGAATACTGTCTTTCAAGCTAAAAAGAAATTGGTAGATAATAAACATTCTCAATGCACCCTTAGTATTTGCAAGTGAAGTCTTTAATAAAAGGGATGTAGTTTAAACAACATGTGCTACAGTGCCTAACATGTATATATTTACTCCAAACCACTTTTTAAAATTTAAACCAATTTTAAAATGCCTCACTGTAGTAAGGCATTTGTAAAGTTTGAAACACAGCCATGTTTTAAAATAACCAGAAGTTTCACTTTAATTGTACAACATATATACCTATTACAGATATACTCTATTTTAAGAAGTTCTTACATGAAAATATACTTCCTGAATATCTCTATATTTTTATAAATAGCACACTAATATGAGATCTATTGATCCAAACTCATGACTTTTAAAAATATATTGTAAAAATTGATTTCATAACCAAGGTTTTAGGAATATGTTCATTTTCAAGAAATGGATGTTCAGGACTTCATCTGATGTATAATTTCATGGAAAAGATCTCATGCCAATGTAAGTCTCTCAGTATTGAGGACTTCACTGAGGGGAAATTCTGCATCTCTTCTTGCATCTAAGTGTCCAGTTATATTTTATAAATATGCATTTAATGGGAGACTGGATAAACTATTTTACATAAATGCTTTGATTGACTTCCTGAGCTTTTGCCACTTCTTTAGTTGTATGGAAACTACTGGTGTATGGATGACTGTGGCACCATGTGTTGAACCACCAAAGCCTCTCCAGAATGTCACTCACATAACAGTGCTCATCGAGCACTTTCTAGAAGCCACACATCTATATGACACAAGTTCAGCAGTTACCAGAAAATCTATTCCAAATCAAATTTAATTTCATTGGGCCTTTTCTTAATGTAACCAAACATTTCAGATAGTGATAAAAGCTACTAAGAATATTAAGTAGTGAAACGAGATAGTCACTAACTTAAGGGTGTATAGAGGGCAGCTGTTGTTCAGTCGCTAAGTTGTGTCCCACTCTCTTGCAACATGGACTGTAGCCTGAGGCTTCTCTGTCCATGGGATTTCCCAGGCAAGAATACTGGAGTGGGTTGCTATTTTCTTCTCCAAGGGATCTTCCCAAACCACAGATCAAACTCAGATCTCCTACATTATCAAGCAGATTCTTCACCACTGAGCCACAAGTGATTGTTAAATATTATGATGAAGGAAAATCTAGCTGAGGAAGAAACATGCAACAGAGAATAACACTGTGAGTAATGACCACACAAAGACCGGAAAGAACACAGTGAGGCGTGAGATGATGGAAGAGACCAGAAACTTAGACTAGGTCAGTTGCTCTCTTATAGACCACGGTGTCTAGTTTAGTTTATTCCAGGTGCAAAGGGAAAACACTGAAGACTAACAACAAAGTAACATGATGAGAATAAAATTTTGAAAAGACAACATTAGTAAGAAAAATCACAAGCTTTCCAAAGGGATGTGAGCAAGTTGATGGCAAGAATAATATCTAGAATCTTTATTTTTGCATCTCCATTGCCCAACACAGTCCTAGACATCACAATAATTACTTGATAAATGTGTGTTTAATTATTGATATCAAAGTAGTTATGAAAACAGTACACCGAAGGCAACCTTAAGCCTACTGCTGGCGATGCTCTAGTTCTTTGGGGGAAGATTTAAACAGTTGGTCTCTTACTTCTGACTGGACAAATATTTTCTCTAGTCATGTGTACATTGCTTATCAAAGATTTCCCTTTCCAGGTGTAAAATTACCATATGGGACAATACCTCAACCCATGTAGTCCAAAAGGTAAACTTTCTTCTCAGGGGCAACAAGGAAATTTCTTTAAACTCACAAAAGCAGCAAGATCTGTATGACTAGCAAACATTTTCACTCACAGTCCACGGAGGACTTGATATGCTCAATATATACTTTATTTAAAGGAATACAGTAGCAAAATATCATAAAGGTTTCTAAAGAATTCAGGGCATATAAAGCACAAGGAACAAAGATCACAAGCATTTCTCATAATAATTATATAGTCAAAGTCTTTATCTAAAGTAAAAAGTAATTTTATTCTGAAATGTATTATTTGATTAAATATTTACAAAATGGGACCCAATTCCTGATGAAATTGATAACATATATTTAGAAATGATACATTTTTAGCACAGTCATTACACAGCTTTCTTCCTGGAGTGTTTTGCGTGTAAGTTCCTTTTTCATGCTTCACTCACTTTCAATCACATTTCAGTTTCATTGTTTGAAGAATAAAGCTCTAATTCATTGCCACATACAATTTACAACCTTGATGTTTGGGTGGATATTTCTTCTCTTAAAATGGACACGTATATACAGCTGCAGAGTCTCCTGTCTTTTGAAAGCAATCTGGTAATGATAGCTACCAGTTCTGTTATCAGTCACAAACTTGATGGAAGCAGCCTCAGCCTCCCTAAAGCATTCCCTATGGCACACAGATTGTCCTTTTACTTTCTTCCTCTTGGTTAATTTGTTCGCTGGGCTTCAGTTTTTCAATTCATCCCAGTTGTCAATTTATACACTGTATCACCATCTTTCAAGCTTTACTTTGTATTATGCAAGGTGAAAAAAAAAAAAAAAGCAATGACCTAATTCTTGGATTAAAAATATAGAACATTCTCTAGTATATAAAATGACAGAAACAGAAGAATATACAGCAAAAGTAATATAATTAAAAAGAATTTATAATTTTGGAATTATTACCCTGCCATCAACCCTTGACCTATTAAGAATTGATATAGATTAGAAGAACTTTCATAATCTAATTATTGCTTCAGTAACTTCTTCCTACCAAAGACCTACCATGTGCCAGGCTAAACAATATTGCTAGGATAAAGCAGTAAGACAGGATTGCTATTTCTCAAGGAGCTTATATTTTAATACTATTTAAAAAAAAAAAAAAAACAGTAATTCCAATATAATCAGAGAAATACTATGAGAGAAGTAGGGATCAACTAAATACAAATAAAAGGTTCTGGTGGTAAGTTAAAAAAGCATCTGACCCAGATTTGAGGGTCAATAAAGGCTTCCAATGAGCTTCCCTGCTGGCTCTGATGGTAAAGGATCTGCCTACAAAGCAGGAGACCCAGGTTCGATCCTTGGGTTGGGAAGATCCCTCAGAGAAGGAATGGCTATCCACTGCAGTTTTCTTGTCTGGTGAATCCTATGGACAGAGGAACCTGGCAGGCTACAGTCCATAGGGTCACAAAGAGTCAGGCATGACTAAGCGACTAACACTTTCACTTTTTTTTCGCTTGAAAGGTTCCCTATAGAAAATGTTATCTTAACTAAGACCTTAAATATGAACAAGATTCTTGGAAGAAAGGGCTTCAGGCTAAAATTTCCATGTATGTAAAGTATATATACATTGTGCAATATAAAGTACCAGAGACAAGAGGGAACATGATCTTTCTCAAGAAATGCCAGCTTAGTCTGCTGAAACATAGAATGTAATAGGTGAGCAAGAAAAGAAAAGAGTTGCAAAGGAGATAGAGGATGATGGTACAGACAATGACAGAAGCTTATTAAATAATGCTTGGAGTTTCACTCTCTTCTGTGGTCAAGGTAAACTGCTTTGGATGTTGAACTGGGAATGAATTGGAAAGATTTAAAATTGGGAGAATGGTAGAAATATCAATACTATTGATAATAATGGGGAAATTTCCATATTAATCTAGTGACAATGTAAGTTAACATAGCCACACTAAGACTGGAGGAAAGCTGAAGGACTGGACAGATCTTTAGCAGAGAGACTTATTCTCCCAAGTAATTCACTAAATAGCAGTAGAGTAAAGAGTAATGAATGATTCAAAGATTCCTAATTTGGACAACTGTTGCCACTCTTCATGGGTAAAACAAACAGCCATAAATATTAGACAAAGCTCTTTTCATAGCATATACTATTTCCTTAGTTACTTGGGGTACTTTTTAGAGTTTCTCATTGTTCAGCAAATCCAAGCCCCTTAACTCTTTGTTATGGACTGAATTATGTCCTCCTCAAATTCATATATTGAAGCCCTAGCCCACCACATGCCTACATTTGGACACAGGCCTTTCAAAGAGATAATGACAGTTTATGAGGTCATAGGGTCCAATATGTCTGATGTTCTTATAAGAGGAAGAGATTAGGACCTAGAAGGCGAGATACCAGTGAAAGGCCGTGTGAGGACTCCATGAGATGGTGTTCACTTTGCAAGCCAAAAACAGAGGTTTCTAGAGAAAGCAAAACTTCTGACATCTTTAGTCTTATACTTCAAACCTCCAGAACTATGATAAAATGAACTGTTGCTTAAACCCACTCAGTCTGTGGTGTTTTGTAATAGCAGACTTATGAAACTTAAACATGCATGCCCCAAACTAGAATTTGTCTAAAGAGCAAATTCACCATAACATTATAGGAAATGTATCACACTTATCAGAGATCATGTTAAAGTCCAGGTGAGATGTGCATGTTGAAAACATGCCTATTAAAGAAGGATATCAAATACTTATATAAAAAATATTCTTTCTCAGTTAGTGCCATTGAAAGTAATTTCAGTTGTTCAGGCCAATGGAAAATTCCCCCAAGAAACAAATCATAAGTTTGGTTATTTAACACAATAAAACCTTCAGTTAATGATCTCATTCAGGGATTATCACGTGGGTTGTTGTGAAGATGGGGTTTCTCACTCCCAGTTCTCTGTCAGCCCACAGCCATTCCAACACATCTATACTATAAGGAAAAATAATGGGCTTTCTAAGTAAACACAGCTAGAAGGTAAGTTCACAAACAAGATTTCTGGCCCTAGAGCTCTACTTAATGAAACTTCTAGTACCACTGTGTTTCTCCTACAGCCTTTTCACATTTGTTTCATTTTCGTGTAGCCGTAGTAGTTTCAATACCATTGGGTTTCTGAAAATAGACAAATGGCCCAGCATTTCATCAATGAGTCATGATATTATTCAATGAGATGAAATAATTTATACCAGTGGTTTCCACCTTCATAAATTTATAATAATTTATGTGAGATTAAAACTCACATTAGATTTTTTCAGACTTCCCTGGTGGCTCAGACGGTAAAGCGTCTGTCTACAATGTGGGAGACCCGTGTTTGACCCCTGGGTCATGAAGATCCCCTGGAGAAGGAAATGGCAATCCACTCCAGTACTATTGCCTGGAAAATCCCATGGACACAGGAGCCTGACAGGCTACAGTCTATGAGGTCGCAAAGAGTCAGACACGACTGAGCAACTTCACTTCATACTCTATCTAGTATATTCTACAGTATTTTCACTATATTAAAATCAAGTAAAAGAAACAATTGTATACCTTTAAATCAGAGGTATTGAATTTACAAATAGCTTTTCTCCAAGAATATTTTGAAAGTAAGAATGTGGTTATTTAGTAAAATTTGAAGAGGATAACTTTAAAATGAATTGCCATACCAAAACTTCAAATATGTTAGGATTACTCATGGATTATTACTTGGGAATGAATAACAATAAAAAACTATCCTGTCTCTACTTTTACAATGAAGTTTAACAATTTTAGAACATATTCTTTGTTTTATTTTTAATGCAGTTATTTGCAACTGCCTATATTCCCTAATACATTGTAGTAACTTGAGAAAGTTACCATATATCTTTTGCTTTGGTTCCTACATAGCACCAGTCAAAATGGTTCATGCACAATATATACTTCTAGACTGAATGAAACCAAATATACATTGAGAAAATCAATAGATTTTCTGTACAGAGCCTCATGAGTCCAGAGAGACTACAGAAACACACTTAGTATTATTGCCAACAATTCAAAAATGAACCACTGGCTCCAACTAGTCTTCATCACCGATGTAAATCTTATCAGATAGATATTACTGAGAAAGAAATGAAGCTTAACTTACATTGAAGAAAAAATCCACAAGGAGTATTTATTCTTTTTTAATTATTAACATCAAAGGGTGAATTCAGTGGCATTAATCCAGGCTTGAAAGAAGGCACACTGCCTCTAGAAAAGATAGTTCCACAGGGATCAATTTATAAAGCCAGTGCAACTGAAAATGTAATAATATTCAACAAGTTTAAACCAAAAACAGTTATCTTTTTTCTAAATTAGTGGTTTAAGATGCTCATAGAAAATAAATTCAGGCTCCAAACTATGGTTCAGTGATGGTAAAAATTTCTGTTCTCTTCTATGTAGCATCATAAGGGATTCTTCCCCAGATCTAATTCACTGAGGGATTTGGGGAGTGTGTGTGTGTGTGTGTGTGTGTGTGTGTGTGTAAATATATATATACATATATATGTATATATATGTAAAATGGTGATGGAAATAAAAATGGGCACAAGGCAAAAAGATAAAGATGCAAAAATTATTTTACTCTTAATGTGACAGTTGTATGGCAACATATTCAAAGTACTGCATTTATAGACATTTAATATGCAAATCATAACATAAACAGCATGTCAATCTAACCAGAACTTATAAGTGTTTTGGTTGATGAAATTTAAATCTGAAGATACATAGCACACTCTATATCCAGATGCCAGATATATTTGGTTCTGCACATTCAGTTGAAGGGAGAATAAAGCATGATGGGAGTTTAGTCACTAAATTGTGTCTGACTCTTGTGACCCCTATGGACAGCGCAGCCTGGGAGGCTACAGTCCACGGGATTCTCCAGGCAAGAATACTGGAATGGGTTGTCATTTCCTTCTCCAAAACGTAAAATAGAGCAAGTGATATTGGTTGTGTGAAATAGAGAATTAGATGGGTAACGAATGAGGATAATGATCAGAGCTATGGAGAACCTTGAGGGGTTTTCATGAGAGAGAAAGGAGCTTTATTGACATTGAGTAGTCATTAAGAAATATTTAAATAAAGTGTAATGAACGGTCAGGAGATAGAAAGAAAATCAAGGTGATGGAACTAGCAGACAGCTCATGGGCAGCCAGCCATTATACAGATTATATAAACTTTAAAATTCCAAATTCCTCCTGCTCCTACCCATCTGGACAGACATGCTTAACATCTTTTTAATTTGTAGACTATTTCTTGTAGCAATTCATAGATGTTTTATACCACTGTGAAATGGATGTATGATTTTGTTTCTAAAACTGGCAGGTTATTAGAACAACCAGGGCACATACGCCCCTAATCAATATTCACTCTTATTGTTACAACTGGATATTACATAATGCATAAGATTTTCCAACATCTAAATGCACTATATTTCTTTGTCTTTTATGAGTATCAGTAGTGCCTAAGAACAGTGCCACACAAGCAAATGGCTACACTTTCAATGTGAGCAGTCAATTACATTAGGAGTGTTAAGATAGCTAATTAACCAGCCTGTGAGTATCTAGAATAAGTCAGTGCAATACATTCATGTTAAGAAGAAAGAATGACAATCCTGTTCTCTTTTTACTCTGGTATATAGCTTTAATTTAGGACTGAAGTTATGAACAGTGAATACTTCACTGATTCAACTGTGGGTTGTTTTTACAAATCCAACAAATCCATGATCTAGAGAAACCAAAATGTATCCTTAGTTTCTAAAATTAAGGTATTTAATAGATTATAATCCTTGAACTACAAAATCTCTTTATTTTGGGCTGCCATCACACAGCTGTACAATTGGCACGAATTCCTCTCAACAAAATATGGTACCACCACAGATGGAAGAGTTTAAGGTTTTGTCTTGCAGAGTGCAGATGTTAGCATCACAATGCTATAACATTACACTAAGCAGCATGACACTTTTCCTTCTTGTAAACAAACACAGGTGATAATTTGAAATTTTTGCACCTATTTTGGCACCTGCAATGATATTTGTCACAAAGTTGAAATAAGAATATACTCCTAGTTTGTATCTCTCTTGAAGTGACTTAGCAGCAGCAGCAGCAGCTGTCATAGGATGCTTGGGTTTANGCTACACTTTCAATGTGAGCAGTCAATTACATTAGGAGTGTTAAGATAGCTAATTAACCAGCCTGTGAGTATCTAGAATAAGTCAGTGCAATACATTCATGTTAAGAAGAAAGAATGACAATCCTGTTCTCTTTTTACTCTGGTATATAGCTTTAATTTAGGACTGAAGTTATGAACAGTGAATACTTCACTGATTCAACTGTGGGTTGTTTTTACAAATCCAACAAATCCATGATCTAGAGAAACCAAAATGTATCCTTAGTTTCTAAAATTAAGGTATTTAATAGATTATAATCCTTGAACTACAAAATCTCTTTATTTTGGGCTGCCATCACACAGCTGTACAATTGGCACGAATTCCTCTCAACAAAATATGGTACCACCACAGATGGAAGAGTTTAAGGTTTTGTCTTGCAGAGTGCAGATGTTAGCATCACAATGCTATAACATTACACTAAGCAGCATGACACTTTTCCTTCTTGTAAACAAACACAGGTGATAATTTGAAATTTTTGCACCTATTTTGGCACCTGCAATGATATTTGTCACAAAGTTGAAATAAGAATATACTCCTAGTTTGTATCTCTCTTGAAGTGACTTAGCAGCAGCAGCAGCAGCTGTCATAGGATGCTTGTGTTTATGATGCTTCCTACATTAGTAACAAAATCGAAAACAAGATCTAGTGTACACACACACACACACACACACAAACAGTACATATAGAGGAATATTTTTAAATCCTAAGTAGATGCTAACTTTCAGTTGCTATCATTACATTTTTTTTTCTCTTATAGCTTCACAAAGGAGATTCACAGCTTCTATCCAATGTTTGAAAATGATGCAGAACATTTTTTCCACAAAAACTTTTGCACTTGAGATTTGTGTCCTAAATACTTGTCACTTGAGTTTTACTTCAGAGGTTTGGATATTTTCCCAAAATGTATGATTTTTAAGTTTTACTATGGAGTTTTATATAAATAATAGGGTGCTCCACCACAATTTCAACTCTAGAATGGACAGACGCATACATTTTTATTCCTTTGGTTATGAGAGTATAATATACAATAATGTTGCCATTTTGTTAGATAACACTAAAAAGTTGTAAAATTTCTCTAATTTCTTTAACAAACTAAAAGCTTTTGAACTCAAGATTTCCTGCTTCCCTCAATGAAAAATTTATATATTGATTTTAAAATGAGAATCATATTAATCCAAATGTACCTCCCATTACTCTTCAACACCCACTGCTGCCTTGGCTGCTGCTGCTAAGTCACTTCAGTCTTGTCCGATTGTGTGACCCCATAGACGGCAGTCCACCAGGCTCCACCGTCCCTGGGATTCTCCAGGCAAGAACACTGAAGTGGGTTGCCATTTCCTTTTCCAATGCATGAAAATGAAAAGTGAAAGTGAAGTCGTTCAGTCGTATCTGACTCTTCGTGACCTCATGGACTGCAGCCTACCAGGCTGCTTCATCCATGGGATTTTCCAGGCAAGAGTACTGGAGTGGGTTGCCATTGCCTTCTCTGGTTGCCTTGGCTAACTAATTTATACTGCTGTCTCCAAATTAAGTTATCTTCAAAGAAAACACTACTTTGAAAAATACATGAACCCCAATGTTCAAACAGCATTATTTACGATAGCCAAGACACAGAAGAAACCTAAGTATCAATCAACAAACAAATGGATAAATAAGATGTGACATACACATGTACACACACAGACACACACAAAATGCAATATTACTCACCCATAGAAAATAATGAAATTTTGATTTGTAATGACATGGATGGACCTAAGGATTATTATATTTAGCAAAGTAAGTCAGACAAACACAAATATGTATGTTTTCACTTACATGTAGAATCTAAAAGAAAATGAAAGAATGCAACAAAACAGAAACAGATTCATCCATAAAGAAATCAAACCAATGCCTCCTAGTATGTGGGAGAGGGTGTGATAGGGCAAAAAGATCAAGGGGTACAAACTACAAGGTTTAAAGTAAATAAAATACAGGACTTCTCTAGTGGTTCAGTGATTAGGACTTGGCGCTTTCTCTGCTGTGGGCCTGGGTTCAATTCCTGGTTGGGGAATTAAGATCCCACAAGCCATATAGCCAAAAAAAATGAATAAATAAAACAAAAACAAATAAATGAATTAGTAAATAAGATACAAGGATGCAATATATAGCACAGGGAATATAACTAATATTTTATAAAAACTTTAAATTGAATATGAAAATATCAAATCAAGAGTGGTGCATTGAGACGACCCAGAGGGATGATATGGGGAGGGAGGAGGGAGAGGGGTTCAGGATGGGGAACACGTGTATTCCTGTGGGGGATTCATGTTGATGTATGGCAAAACCAATACAATATTGTAATTAACCTCCAATTAAAATAAATTTATATAAAAAATATAATCTGTAATCAACTGTACTTCAGTTAACAAATAATATTAAATTCTTTCCTACCTCTAACACTGACCAGAGTTCTACTTCACTTTGGGGAAAACTAAAATCACTGCAGATGGTGACTGCAGCCATGAAATTAAGAGACGCTTACTCCTTGGAAGAAAAGTTATGACCAACCTAGATAGCATATTCAAAAGCAGAGACATTACCTTGCTGACTAAGGTCTGTCTAGTCAAGGCTATGGTTTTTCCAGTGGTCATGTATGNTACTTCACTTTGGGGAAAACTAAAATCACTGCAGATGGTGACTGCAGCCATGAAATTAAGAGACGCTTACTCCTTGGAAGAAAAGTTATGACCAACCTAGATAGCATATTCAAAAGCAGAGACATTACCTTGCTGACTAAGGTCTGTCTAGTCAAGGCTATGGTTTTTCCAGTGGTCATGTATGGATGTGAGAGTTGGACTGTGAAGAAGGCTGAGTGCTGAAGAATTGATGCTTTTGAACTGTCGTGTTGGAGAAGACTCTTGAGAGTCCCTTGGACTGCAAGGAGATCCAACCAGTCCATTCTGAAGGAGATCATCCCTGGGATTTCTTTGGAAGGAATGATGCTGAAGCTGAAGCTGCAGTACTTTGGCCACCTCATGCGAAGAGTTGACTCATTAGAAAAGATTCTGATGCTGGGAGGGATTGGGGGCAGGAGGAGAAGGGAACGACAGAGGATGAGATGGCTGGATGGCATCACTGACTTGATGGGTGTGAGTCAGAGTGAACTCCAGGAGTTGGTGATGAACAGGGAGGCCTGGCGTGCTGCGATTCATGGGGTTGCAAAGAGTCGGACATGACTGAGCAACTGAACTGAGCTGAACCCTCCCAAAGGACACAAACACCATTCCTTTGATAATCTGCATGAATAAATGATACATTTTTTTAATGAGTAGTGAATAAGCAAATCAAGAAATATTATTAATGATAAACTTTGTAATTCTCTAATCTTTATACTCCATTTTTATTGAAAATTCAAAGATTATTAAATTAAATATATGCACACTTAAAACTTCTTAAAGAAATAGCTAAATACAAAAAGTTGCTAGCAGTTTACTGTATATTAATACTTTTTTAGAAATCATGAAAACACAAGTAATTTTACTTTAAAGAAAATATCAAGTAAAATATCAGTGCTCATATGTGCCTGTGCATCAGTTATCATCATGCTAATTTAATTTGATGGCTGCTTCAGGCTCAGTTGCTCCCCTTAACTTCAGTCCAGTACACCAAGGGCAGCGTCAGAATGAATTCCCAATTCTGGGAGAGCTGGGCTCATTAGGCTTCAGAATTCCTTGGCATGTTTATTTATCCTGACATAAGTTCTCAGGAAATTTCCTAAGGGCAACTTTGCAGACAATTTGATTACAGAATATCCCTTCTTTTGACTAATTAATTTCTCCCCTTCTTTGGATGAAAGATGAACTTGGAGAGTCGCTAGGGTTGCCAGACAGGAGGGGATCATGGAGAAATGGAACCGGTAGGAACTATGTGGAGACAAACAGTTAAGGGCCTGAAAGTGATAGTACCAAGTTTCAAGGGTGATTGAGTCAGAAAACTAAATGGGGGATAGGCAAAGGAAAGGCTTCCCTAGTGGCTCAGATGGTAAAGAATCTGCCTGCAATGCAGGAGACCCATGTTAGATCCCTGGGTAGGTCAGATCCCCTGGAGAAGGAAATGGCAATCCACTCCAGTATTCTTGCCTGAAGAATTCCATGGACAGAGGAGCCTGGCAGGCTATGTAGTCCATGAGATTGTAAAGAGTTGGACACAAGTGAGAGACTATCACTCACTCAGACAGAGGAAAGGGAACGAAATTTAAAAAGGGAATAGAGTTGCTGACTGATATCACACCAATTAAAACAACATGTGCTTTTTTGTACTTAAATGTATCACATTATTGGGGGCTTCTGCCGTGGCTCGGTGGTAAAGAATCTGCCTGCAATGTAAAAGATGTGGCAGGAGCCACAGGTTCAATCCCTGGGTTGGGAAGATCCCCTGGAGAAGAAAATGGCAACCCACTCCAATATCCTTGCCTGAAGAATCCCATGGGCAGAGGAGCCTGGTGGGGTCACAGAAGAGTTGGACATGACTTAGCAACCAAACAACAACAACAATGGTAGATATTAGAATAATATACATTATCACAATCACTACTTTGAAAGTAATTTTCTTACTTGGAAGAGGAGCAGAAAATGGCTTAGTTACTGCTAGCTTTCAAGAGATAAGCCTGGACTAGAGAATTTCTCAAAGTTATTCTTTCAGAGAGGACATAAACTGAACCCTGAAGCAAGCTGGCAGGTTAGTGGTCAGTTCAGTTCAGTTCAGTTGCTCAGTCGTGTTCGACTCTTTCGATCCCATGAATCACAGCACGCCAGGCCTGCCTCTTCATCACCAACTCCCAAAGTTCACTCAAACTCACGTCCATTGAGTCAGTGATGCCACCCAGCCATCTCATCAGTGTCATCCCCTTCTCCTCTGGCCTCCAATCCCTCACAGCATCAGAGTCTTTTCCAATGAGTCAACTCTTCGCATGAGGTGGCCAAAGTANTTCCTGACCTGCATATAGGTTTCTCAAGAGGCAGGTCAGGTGATCTGGTATCCCCATCTCTTTCAGAATTTTCCACAGTTTATTGTGATCCACACAGTCAAAGGCTTTAGCATAGTCAATAAAGCAGAAATAGATGTTTTTCTGGAACTCTTGCTTTTTCCATGATCCACCGGATGTTGCCAATTTGATCTCTGGTTCCTCTGCCTTTTCTAAAACCAGTTTGTACATCTGGAAGTTCATAGTTCATGTATTGCTGAAGCCTACTTTGGAGAATTTTGAGCATTACTTTACTAGTGTGTAGTCAAGAGGCTCCTAATTCAAAAACTCTGTGAATATATTTGAATATGTGAGTTTTACGAACATTTAATTTCATTAAGGACTTCACAAAAACATCACTGACCCAGCACCTTTCTGTATGTGTCTGTTGTAGGTTTAAGAGGAACTGAACTGATCCTGGCTTCTACTGAGGGTGGTTCTAGAAAACACCTTTTTAAAAGTTCTTCACATTAGATTTTTCTTCCATTGTTCCCAGGTCTTCAGTAAAGTGTTAAACATTGCAACCTGTTTTCAGTGATTCCTGGGGGGAGCCGAAAAGCCAGCTCTCTCCCCAAGTATAAAATGAAGCATTTTGGACCAATAGTAGTCACCTGAGAGAAGTTAGTCTTAAGACAGAGGGTGAGATGACAAACTACAAAGCACACGGTAAACTGAGCAGAATAGTTAGATCCTAGAGCCAGGTGGCTGCTTGTGTGGAAACAGGGAGTAGAAGAGACATATACGCACGCTCTGAAGATTGCCAGAAGTAGGGTAACCTGGTAAAAGTCTGGACATATCATAGTCAGCTGAAATAGCAACTCTTTGTACACTGTGTATGAGAGGGAAAAATCAGGTGATTATTGAATAAATTCTAGGATATTTGGCTGACACTATCATTAGATTAGTAATTTCATACATAACACATAGATTTGTTACTAATACATATTAACATGTTTTAAAAGAGTAAATGGGGGGCTTCCCTGATGACTTGGTGGTAAAAGACCCACCTGCCAACGCAGGAGACTTGGGTTGGATCCCTGATGTGGAGGAACCCCACATACCCAAAGAGCAACTAAGCCCATGCACCACAGCTATCCAATCTGTGCTCTAGAGCTCCAGAGCCACAACTTGTGAAGCCCATTGTGCCCTAGAGTCTGTGCTCCACAACGAGAAAAGCCACTATAGTGAGAAGCCCACACACTGCAACGAGAGAGTAGCCCCTGCTCACACAACTAGAGAAGAGCACGCATAGCAATGAAGATCCAGCACAGCCAAAAATAATCTAAAAAATCTTACAAATAAAGAGTAAATGGTTTGAGACATTTTCATTCTGATGTACTTTACCAGTTAAATATTTCATGGCTAGAAAAAACCTTGAAGGATATACAGCTCTCAAATTAAGTAACTTTAGTTATGCATTCACCTATTAATTTCAATTTCTAAAACATCCTTTAATTCAGGGAAAGTTTGATGAAAGAAGGAGAACAGGGCATCAGAGGATGAGATGGCTGGATGGCATCATCAATGCAATCAACATGAACTTGTGCAAAGTTCAGGCGATGGTGAGGGACAAGGAAGCCCGCCATGCTGCTTTCCATGGAGTCGCAAAGAGTTGGACATGACTAGGCAACTGAACAACAACAAAATTCAGAGCTAACACTCTTTCTCAGTAAAATCTTTAAAAATAAAATCATTATTTCCCACACGCCTAAATAGTTTCCTGCAGTTTGTTCATTCAGTAGCAGAGGAACTGATTCAATTCAGTAGCAAATCTAGAAATGAATCTAGCCATCAGTCTTGGACTGCACCTGATCGGGAGTGTACACAGGTGAACAAGTGAGTGAGGAAGACATGAGCAAAGAAGAAATAGAATGAAGAAGAGAAAGAATTATGATGATAAGAATCTTACCCTTCTCCTTTTCTCCATTTTAGACACAAGCAACACCAGGTACAGTTTAAACATTAGTGGATTCTATTCTGGACACCCTTTCAGATGTGTTTGCCCATAGGAAATAACTTAATACATTATGAAAATGAAAGTGAAGGTCACTCAGTCATGTCCAACTCATTGCAACCCCATAGACTATATATATATATATAATCCATGGGATTCTCCAGGCCAGAATACTGGAGCAGGTAGCCTTTCCCTTCTCCAGGGGATCCTCTCAATCCAGGTACTGAACCCAGGTCTCCCACTTTGCAAGTGGATTCTTTACCAGCTGAGCCACAAGGGAAGCCCAAGAATACTGGGGTGGATAGCCTATCCCTTCTCCAGTGGATCTTCCCAAACCAGGAATTGAACCGGGATCTCCTGCATTGCAGGTGGATTCTTTACCAATTGAGCTATCAGCGAAGCCTTAATACATTATACTCACTTCAACCCATCTACTGAAAAGAAGTTGTCTATGGACCCATGTGCCGGAGAAGGCAATGGCACCCCATTCCAGTACTCTTGCCTGGAAAATCCCATGGACAGAGGAGCCTGGTAGCCTGCAGTCCATGGGGTCGCTAAGAGTCAGACATGACTGAGCAACTTCACTTTGACTTTTCACTTTCTTGCACTGGAGAAGGAAATGGCAACCCATTCCAGTATTCTTGCCTAGAGAATCCCAGGAACGGTGGAGCCTGGTGGGCTGCTGTCTCTAGGGTCGCACAGAGTTGGACATGACTGAAGCAACTTAGCAACACGGACCCATGTAGCTTTTACATTACTCCAAAAGGAATAGAATTTCAGAGGGTATTTTTTAGCTATGCTAAAGAAAAAATGATATGATAATTGTTACCTAAAATGTTTTTGATAAGGATTACAATATCATGTATTATTTTTTCTCTTTTGGCTACTGTGTTCCAAGAAAATGTAATTTAAATAAGAAAATACACTTAAAATATAATATAATCCTATCCCCATCATATATGTTAATTAATTTTGTATTTTAAGGTACTTTGTCTAAATTTATGTTTTAGGAATTCTGCAAAGCAAGAAACTAATAAATTAAAGACTGAGGTATGTCTGTGCTTGTAAAATAAAAATATAATCTATTTATAATTATTAATGTAATTTAGAGATGCAGCACAGATGATAAAAATAAAAATTATTGGTAACTTTTAATAATTCCATAATTATTACACTGTGCATAGGATCTTGTACTGTGAACAGATTTAGCACTATTTTGATTTAACAAAATATAGTTACATGTTCATAAGACTATGAATTTTATTCTAACTGAATTTTTTTTCTAAGATGTGGTATCATTATGATTTTTTCCAGAAGTAGAACGAATTTTAAGACTTTAAAATTTTTGAATCTTAAATTTAATCTTTAAAATTCTTTTCTTCTAATTTATCTCAAAGAGTCATAAGATACTTAGGTAAATTTTCTTTTATTTACAAAGACTGAACTCATTCAGAAATATGGGTCTAAGCTGGGTTGGAAGGACATGGATTCAACCAATATGGAAAATGAATGAATGACTATTATTATTTCCAATTGACAGTGAGATTTTCTAAATAAAAAGAGATATAGAAGAGGAAATTTTATCTTATTTCATTCACTTTTTAGTGACATCTCAGATATTTAACTTCAAATCTTTGTTGAGAACTAAAATTTATTTGCATTCTTAAATGCAAATGTTATTACAGTTCCCTTGATTCCAAATATATAATTCAACTAATAATTTAAATTCTACTCTATCATTTACAGAAATATCTCCCTTGGTTCCTTGTAACTGCATTCTTTTGTAATTATATTGTATTTATCATTTAATCCAAATATTCCAGTCTAGCTGTATGGTCCATTGGTTAAGAAAGAAAACATTATTATATCCAATGTCCCTTACTTACACAAAGGTTCTTACTGAATTTGATATTTCAAATAACACACTTGACAATTTTATTGTTGTCCCTGATAAGAATGCAGCTCAAACAAAACAAATGTCCTTTGCTGTCAAAGACAAGGATATCTTATGCCTTGAATGCCAGCACAGACAGGAAATTGCTAGCAATGGTTTAAAACAGGGATTTCAGGAAGGAAAAGGGAAAGGCTTCTTGACAGTCTACATTATTTACAAATTGTCCATCAATCAAAGGAGAAAAAAATTCTTTAGATTACATGTTAACTTTTTAACAGATGCATGTAGTTATGTCAAATAGTCTCCATGCAAGAAAAACCTAGGTACTGTAATAATCAGAAGAGCATATTCTGAAAAACTTAATGAGTTGTACTCATTCTGTTGAAATACTATTAATTAAATTACATGTAATAAAATGAAACTGTATGGAAACAGGCATGTTAACTATAATTTAAATCAGGTTAGTTAAATGCAATGACAAAGTATGTGAAATTTCTGAAAAATAAACCTTAATTTCAAATCTTTTAGATGAAGTCAGGATTTATAACATGTATTTTAAAAGAAAAACTACAAATGACAAAGAAATCACTCAAATATTTAAAAAGTCACAAATTAAGAATCAATTATGGGTATATTCTCTCCAGCTTTAGTGTTACTAATGTCTTGTTCTGTTATCTAGGGTGAAATCTCAATTGACTGGCAACTTATCCAGGTACTTTTGCTTCTAGAGCAACAAGCATTTTGTTGTATTTTCTTTCCTTTGCACCTTGCCATATTCTTTTTTTTTTTTTTAATCAAGATATATATACTATTGCAAGTGGGTTCAGCATATTTTGAACTGGGAAAATCCTCCATTTTCAATTGCCCCTGGGAAGCAGTAAGAAAATTAATTAAATATATTATACTATTGACTGGAAAACTTCAATGTCATTATTTACATTTCTCAAAATATTGCTACATTTCACAAAGGCATATCTGATTTATGAAACAAATCCTGGCCCATGAGAAATGGGGTTAAAATGTAGTCATTCACAAATGAATAGGATGTAATCAATAATCCTTGGTAACCCATTTTATCTATAAGTTACTGTAGAACTCATCTATGTCATGATAAAAAGACACAGTGTAAAACCATTGCATTACTTTTTCTCTGAAATTAATAGAATAAGAACATAAAGATTTAGGAAGCATTTGTAAGTTTGGGCTGTATGTGAGTTAGGTGTTGGATGAATTGGCTAACAAAGAGCCTATGTTTAAACCTGTAACTGAACTGGAAAAATATTGCCACTAATGGAAAAAAGGGCAGAGGCTTTACATCTTTCCTGTATTCCATCTCGCTGTGAAGTCAATGAGGCGAGAAATATAGGCAAGCACAGAACAAAGATTCATGACTGAGAACTCACTGAGAAATAGTTTAACGTCTTAGAAAGAACAGAAAAGGCATCCCTAGTCATTAATTACCAAAAAGTCACAATAAAAAGCAATGCATTGAGCCTGTTATCCACCAAACCAGTAGTATTTAGCTGGAGGCAAAATTATGTAGGACTCTGAGCTAAGATTTGGGTGTCAGACAACACAGGCTCTTTTTCTGGTTCTGTCACTCCAATGTTTTGTAACCCTGGCAAACCCAATTAATCTTTCTTAGCTTTCATTTCTTCATATTGACAAATGGGGCTAATAACTACAGTACTGAAGTACACCTATGCCTGCAAGTCAATTTCTGCTGCGTTAGACAGTGTGCTGATGAATCTTGTATATTGACTCACAATAACTTCCTGCAAGTCATCAACAGAATAAAGTCCTGTGTTACTTTATCAGTCATTGATAATCTTCTTAAGATCTTAAAATAAAGATCTACTCAAAGTGATGACTTTTAAAGTTTTACGGTAAGTTTAAAAGTATATACTTGCCAACTCCTCTAGGGAAAGAAAAAGAAATTTGTGTTTTGACTCCCCTCAAAAGGAGAAAAATCCTACCTGGTAACCACATTAGGTTAGCAAGTTCAAATTGCTCAGGATAGCTGACATGATGAATAGATATTATTTTATTTTATATTTAAACAAAAGTATTTGAATGATATTGACTCTTTTCTCACTGTAAAGTGCTAAATAGAATATTATATAAAATTTCTGGACGTCATGCCTATAACAAAAAGTACTTCTTATGAAAACAAGGCTTTATTCTATCATTAGAACACACTACTTGATTATGCAAAGAGTATCTAAGAATTGTTCACAGTTTTTATAATTATCATAATAATTCAAATGGGGATTCTTTGGGGGTTCAGACCATAAAGGATCTGCCTGCAATTCAGGAGACCCAGGTTCTATCCCTAGATTGGGAAGATCCCCTGGAGAAGGGAATGGTAACGTACTCCAGTATTCTTGCCTGGGAAATCCCATGGACAGAGGAGCCTGAAGGATTACAGCCCATAAACATTAAAACACTGAAAAGGCCAAACAGTTTATATTATTATAGTCAGATTTATCTTAACAAATACACTAAAAGTCATGAAACTAACTTTTTTGCTTGATGCCTCTTGGATGTCGCTTGCTGTTCTTTCTGTCCTACAACTACTTCAGATAAGTTCCAACTTCCTAATATTTGCACTTGTTCCTCTGGAGGAAATACTCTTCCTGTGAGTGTTCAGATAGATGAATCCATTTCATCACTCAAATCTCAGCCCACTATTATCTTTTCAGAGTTTTTGTGACCACCCTACCCCAAATCTCTGCCCCAGTCACATTCTATCACATTCAGTGTTTGTAGCTTTCAGAGTACTTATCACTCTCAGAAATTACTCTAATTAAATCTCTAGTTACATATGTCTATCTGTCTCCAGTACAGTCTAGCCAATATAGGAGACATGGCTCAAGATGAATATCCAGGAATGAGAGTGGGAAATGTGGGAAGATTCTAAACTTAACTGACAGTAGGTTTTTGTTTTGTTTTGTTTTTTTTTAGAAACTGGGTAACAGAGCCCATTTATCTTCAGCATTAAGCCTTATACATCTGGGGACAACAGAGAAGTTCCACATGGCTTCCACTGACATTATTATTTGACAAGAATCTAACATGTAATCATGAAGAGGTAAGCTGCTGCTGCTGCTAAGTTGCTTCGGTCGTGTCCGACTCTGTGCGACCCATAGACAGTAGTACATCAGGCTCCCCCGTCCCTGGAATTCTCCAGGCAAGAACACTGGAGCGGGTTGCCGTTTCCTTCTCCAATGCATGAAAGTGAAAAGTGAAAGTGAAGTTGCTCAGTCCTATCAACTCTTCGCAACCCCATGGACTGCAGGCTCCTTCGTCCATGGGATTTTCCAGGCAAGAGTACTGGAGTGGGTTGTCATTTCCTTCTCTGGAATAGATAAGCTAAAGGTGGGGCCTTGATTCACACCTGGCTGAGAAAATGAACCTCATTCCAATTACACATTAAGTGTTGTTTGCAGAGAAAAAAAATTGTTTTTCTGAACTAATAGCAAAGATTTAAAATTTCAGTTAAACAAAAGAAAAGGACAAGTGAATAACTATGCTACTGTCCTGTTAATAGCTTGCTTATCTAACTTTAACAATAAAAAAAAAATCAATATAATATACATATATATACCTGTATATAACTTTTTATAGAGAGATAATAAATTTCAAAAATCTGTGGGTTAAATTTAATTTAAATTATCTGTGTGTTTAATTATCTGTGTTAAAATTGAACAAGCAAATAAATTTATCCTTCTCAGTTAGTAATTAGCAGAATTACTTGTATCTTCTATCTTTCCCCAGTACCACTATATTCATTGAGTTAATTTTTTTTTTTTTTTCCTTTTTCTGTAACAAGTAAAAACCCATGTCTCAGGAAATCAGCAACTAGAAGGTTTCAAGGGTCCTGAGGAACAAGCTCTGTAATTTGCATATTTGCTTCCTCTGATAACCTGTCTAAATGACTTTTCCCCACATACCTACTATTGATACTATTCAGGTCACATGAAAGAAGGAAGATGACTGCCAACAGTCCCTTAAATTTATGTGAAAGAGGTCAAGTCATATACGGAGAGACCATGTTTCCATCTCTGTATTTCTCTCTATTCATGCCCTTAGCCCAACTCCAAATTTTTTTTCCCATTTTCCCCCCAAAAAAGGGTTTTGTGTTGCCTTTGCATTGTTTTTTGCCCATCTTTGGACCAATCAAATGCTACCAAGACCCTCAGTAATAGATTCCCTATACAGTTAGGGAATTCTTTTGGATAGTAGTGTAATATTTTTGGGGATTACAACTGCCTGCAGGCTCCAATACCAGATGCCTCAGGTCAAACAAACAGCAAGATAGGCACACAGCTCCACCTAGCAGCAAACAGGCTGCCAAAAGTCACACTATGTTCACAAACACCCCCAAATACACCCTTTGATGTGACCCTATGTATCTGAGGGACAAGACGCAGCTCCATCCACTAGAACACAGACACCAGTCCTTGCCACCAGGAAGCCTACACAAGTCTCTAGACTGACCTCACCCACCAGGGGACAGACACGAGAAGCCAGAGGAACAAGACCCCACAGCCTGCAGAAAGGAGAACACAAAAACAGGAAGTTAGATGAAATGATACAACTGAAAAATATATTGCAGATGAAGGAGCAAGGTAAAAACCCATGAGAACAAATAATTGAAGAGAAAATAGGCAATCTACCTGAGAACAAATTCAGAGTAATGATAGTACANCTGACCTCACCCACCAGGGGACAGACACGAGAAGCCAGAGGAACAAGACCCCACAGCCTGCAGAAAGGAGAACACAAAAACAGGAAGTTAGATGAAATGATACAACTGAAAAATATATTGCAGATGAAGGAGCAAGGTAAAAACCCATGAGAACAAATAATTGAAGAGAAAATAGGCAATCTACCTGAGAACAAATTCAGAGTAATGATAGTACAAAATTATGTATTACAATATAAAATATATATACACAATTATATATGCTTTATATTATATTATGTATTATAACACAATATATACAATTATGTATTATAATACATATATTATCCATATATATATAATATAATACACATATATTATATATAATTATATATATTAATATATATAATTGTGTACTATCATTACACATATACACATATATAATTACATATATAATATAATTGTTATTATTATAACACAATTATGCCATTTGCAGAGATGTGAATGGACGTAGAGATTTGTCACACTGAAGGAAGTAAGTCAGAAAGAAAGAAAGTGAAGTCGCTGTCGTGTCTGACTCTTTGCGACCCCATGGACTGTAGCCTACCAGGTTCCTCTGTCCATGGGATTTTCCAGACAAGAATACTGGAGTGGGTTGCCATTTCCTTCTCCAGGAGATCTTCCTGACACAGGGATTGAACCCAGGTCTCTTGCATTGCAGGCATACGCTTTACTGTCTGATCCACCAGGGAAGTAAAATCAAATATTGTATAATATCACTTATATGTAGAATCTAGAAAAATGGTACATGTGAACTTATTTGTAAAGCAGCAACACCGATGTAGAGAACAAACATGTGGATACCAAAGGGAGAAGCGGGGGATGAACTGGGAGATTGGAATTGACATATATACCCTACTGTGTATAAGATAGATAACTACTGAGAACCTGTTGTACAACACAGGGATTCTACTCAATTTTCTGTTGTGACCTAAATGGAAAGGAAATCTAAAAATGAGGGGATATATGTATATGTATAGCTGATCCACTTTGCTGTACAGTTGAAACNAGAAGCGGGGGATGAACTGGGAGATTGGAATTGACATATATACCCTACTGTGTATAAGATAGATAACTACTGAGAACCTGTTGTACAACACAGGGATTCTACTCAATTTTCTGTTGTGACCTAAATGGAAAGGAAATCTAAAAATGAGGGGATATATGTATATGTATAGCTGATCCACTTTGCTGTACAGTTGAAACTAACACAACATTGTAAAGTGACTATATTACAATAAAAATTAATTTTAAAAAGATATACAGTGCCAATGGATGAAACCTGCATGACATCCTGAGGTATCTGGACTTCTAACAGTTGGTAATTCAATGCCATTTAAGATTTTCATCTAAAATTTGGAGTTATTTTATCTATGCTTTGCAACAAAAATTAATTGAAGTGGAGAGAACAGTTTAGAGCTAGACAGATTCTGAACACAGGCACAAGAATCAGGAAGCTATTTTAATAGATCACAACACAGCTGTGGAGTTACTAAATTAAAGCAATGTCTGTGAGGTTGTGATCAGAGAGGACAAATCTGAGAGGTATTTCAGCAAGAATCTTGACAAGACTCAATGAATATGAAAATAAAGGGGCAGGGAAATGTTACGGATAGCTGTTTTGTTTCCATTTTGAGTTCTCAGTTGGATGGTATCTTCATGCATTGATACAGAGGGTCAGAAGAGCAGATGTGAACTGTGGCTAGGATGAGTTCAGGGAAGAAGAAAGATGAAACATTAGGTAAAATCTATGTAAGTCTAGGCCAGCATGCACTGGCTGCAAAAACCAGGACCCACTACAAAGAAATATGCGTTTAATTCTTTACATACTGACTAGTCAGAAGGGTCTGACTGTAAGTATTCTTGAATGTATGGCCAAGAATATCACAAACTGTACCATCACACTGATAAGCATGTGTGTATATATGTATGTATAATGTATATATATACACACACACATATATATAATTTCCTTTAGACTCTCACACTCCCAAGTTCCATTTCCAGGGTATTAAGAACTTCTCTTCCCTTCCACTGTGTCTCCACACTACTGAACTGTCACAATGCTCACCTCTCACCACATTTCCTCCAGATCTTGACATATTTTCAACCATGATCACTTGGAAAGTGTCAACCATGATCACTTGGAAAGTGTCATCAATCATCCATTGATTGAATTTCTTGAGCATTTTGCCTAGAATCATAGTAAATAAAGTCTTCTTTTTAACATGTCATTGATCTGACAGTTATCAACATATGTAACTACTATAACAAGTAATGATATAAACCAAACCCCTCATGAATATACAGTGGAGGTGACCAATAGACTCAAGGGTTTAGATCTGACAGATAGAACGCCTGAAGAACTATGAATAGTCTGTAACATCAAAATCATCCCCAAGAAGAAGTGCAAACAGAAAAAATGGTTGTCTGAGGAGGTCTTACAAATAGCTGAGAAAAAAAGACAAGCAAAAGGCAAAGGAAAAAAGGAAAGGTATATTCATCTGAATGCAGAGTTCCAAAGAATATCAAAGAGAGATAAGAAAGGCTTCTAAGTGATCAATGCAAAGAAATAGAGGGGGGAAAATAGAATAGGAAGTACTAGAGATTCTTCAAGAAAATTAGAGATATCAAGGGAACATTTCATTTAAAGATGGGCACAATAAAGAACAGAAATAGTATGGACCTAAAAGAAGCTGATTATCAAGAAGGGGTGGCAATAATACACAGAAGAACCATAAAAAAATATCATAATGACCAAGATATCCATGATGTGTGATCACTCACCTGGAGCCAGACATCCTGGAGTGTGAGGTCAGGTGGTCCTTTGGAAGCATCACTATGAACAAAGCTACTGGAGGTGATGGAATTCCAGCTGAGCTATTTCAAATGTTAAAAGATAATGCTGAGAAAGTGTTTCACTCAACATGCCAAAATTTGGAAAACTCAGCAGTGGTCATAGGACTGGAAAAGGTCAATTTTCATTCCAATCCTAAAGAAAAGCAATGCCAAAAAAAATGTTCAAACTACTGCACAATTGCACTCATCTCACATGTTAACAAAGTAATGCTCAAAATCCTTCAAGTAAAGCTTCCAGAATATGTGAACCAAGAACTCCCAGATGCTCAAGCTGGACTTAGAAAAGGCAGAGGAACCAGAGATCAAATTGCGAACATTCACTGGATCACAGAAAAAGCAAGAGAATTCCAGGAAAAAATATCTACTTCTGCTTCATTACGCTAAAGACGTTACCTGGTGGATCATGACAAACTGAAAAATTCTTTAAGAGATCGTAGTACCAGACCACCTTACCTGCCTGCTGAGAAATCTGTATGCAACTCAAGAAGCAACAGTAAAACCAAACATGGAACAACAGACGGGTTCCAAATTGGGAAAGGAGTACATCAAGGCTGTATATCGTCACCCAGCTTATTTAACTTATATGCAGAGTACATCATGCAAAATGCCGGGCTGAATGAAGCACAAGCTGGAATCAAGATTGCCAGGAGAATTATCAATAATCTCAGATACGCAGATGTCACCACCCTTATGGCAGAAAGCAAAGAACTAAAGAGCCTGTTGATAATAGTGAAAGAGGAGAGTGGAAAAACCTGGCTTAAAACTCAACATTCAAAAAACGAAGATCATGGCATCCAGTCTCATCACTTCATGGCTAATAGATGGGGAAACAATGGAAACAGTCAGAGACTATTTTCTTGAACTCAAAAATCACTGCAGATGGTGACTGTAGCCATGAAATTAAAAGACGCTTGCTCCTTGGAAGAAAAGTTATGACCAAACTAGACAGCATATTAAAAAGCAGAGACATTATTTTACCAGCAAAGGTCCATATAGTCAAAGCTATTGTTTTTCCAGTAGTCATGTATAGACATGAGAATTGGACCATATGGAAATCTCAGCACCGCAGAATTGATGTTTTTGAATTGTGATGTTGGAGAAGACTCTTGAGAGTCCCTAGGACTGCAAGGAGATCCAACCAGTCAATCCTAAAGGAAATCAATCCTGAATATTCATCTAAAGGACGGATGCTGAAGCTGAAGCTCCAATACTTTGGCCATCTGATGCAAAGAACTGACTCAGTGGAAAAGACCCTGATGCTGGGAAAGATGGGAGGTAGGATGAGAAGGGGACAACAGAGGATGAGATGGTTGGATGTCACCACTGACTCGATGGACATGAGTTTGAGCAGTCTCCAGGAATTGGTGATAAACAGGGAAGCCTGCCGTGCTGCAGTCAATGGGGTTGCAAAGAGTTGGACACAACTAAGCAACTAAACTGAACTGATAACACATATTAAAATCAATGAGCAATTCACAAGAAAAGTTTACTGAATTAAGCTGTGTCTAAAGTGGAAGGAGACAACTTAAGGGTATAAATACCAAGAGGCGAAGATCATTGGCTGTCATAAAATAGGCAAACTAACAAAAATATTCTCAAAGATTAGAGCTATGTTAGGTCAAATTTGATCAATATAGTAATGTTTATATATAATAACGATAGGCTTATTTCATTCACAGTTAAAAGTAAATATTATCAAGTCACATTCAACTCATAACTAAATTGCAATGTTTTAATAAAATATCTCCAAAAGAACTTGTGTTCGTCAAAGATATTTTTACTCATTAAAACATAAATGAAGATAATATTCACAATTATTTAAACAAACTCACAGAAATAACATAGGCTTTGTAAAGTAAATAATCTCTGAGGATATATTAGAAAAAAAGTCATGTAAATTATTAATTTCAAATGTCAAAGTAAATTTAATATCAAACAGACTCCTAGTTATAAATATGTGTGCAGTGAATACATCTTGGGAAGTTCCCATAAATTCGAATTTGCTTGCCATGCCAAATTTTAGCACACGTTCTTAAAACTGTGCTTTTTCTCCTTTCTTGCTCTCCCTTTCTCTCCCCATCTCATCTCTCATACATAAACACATATGCACAAACACACACACACAGATGTTATTCATCATTAAAGATGTTTTAAAACCTACCATTGACCAAAGAGAACATATTTGCTTATACTTTTTTTAAATGAGGAAATAAAAACAAAAAAGTTTTTGGAAAAAAAAATAAAAGTTGATACAATGGCAACTAGTTTCCATAAATACAAAAAATAACTTTAAAAATCCTAAAATCCCAACAGAAGATTAGAAAAAAATGAGCACAGCTTTGTGTAGCTGATAAAATAACTATGCTTGGAGGAAATATTTGTTTCAAGTGATTTTTAAAGCACAACAAATCAAGTGTTCTTTCCTAATGAGATGTACAGTAAAAGGGAAAAAATGTGAAAAGAATTATCAGACTATTTTCAGTAATCTTATTTTTGAAAGCGAGTATTGTTTCCCTTAGTGTGCTATATAGGACAAATTAATAATAATAATGATGTCATTGAAAATTGGAATTTTGGTCGTGAGAAAAGAAAACTTACATGAAAAAAAATTTGGTTAAGTAAAAATGAAGAGTTACTAAATTCATTAAATTTTAATTGGAGTATAAACATGAATAAATGATTTTTTGAAATATGTCATTTCATTAAAAGGCCTATACAGGAACAATAAAAATCTTTTTGGTTTTCAAATACCATTTATCCGAAAGCAACTGGAGTGCNGTTTCCCTTAGTGTGCTATATAGGACAAATTAATAATAATAATGATGTCATTGAAAATTGGAATTTTGGTCATGAGAAAAGAAAACTTACATGAAAAAAAATTTGATTAAGTAAAAATGAAGAGTTACTAAATTCATTAAATTTTAATGAGTATAAACATGAATAAATGATTTTTTGAAATATGTCATTTCACTAAAAGGCCTACACAGGAACAATAAAAATCTTTTTGGTTTTCAAATACCATTTATCCAAAAGCAACTGGAGTGACTCAAAAATTTTTTTTAATTTCAACCTGGGGTAGAAAATGTGGGTTGAGGTGGGAGCATGCTGTCAAACTAAACAATAAGGAAGCAAACACTAATGAAATAATGTCAAAAGGACTCAGAAGCTAACTGGGGGATACTCCTACTATGTAAATCTAGGAAAATTTGAAAAAAAATAAGAATAGAATTTGAACTGCTCAAAGCCCATCAAATGTTTAAATTCATAAGCTTTTTAAAAATACATTTAAACAAACTAATTCATGTTTTTGCAGATGCTAAAAAGCCAACACATTACCTAGAAATCCAGTAAACAGAGAAAAGGCTCAAGCATTGCCCCTGTAGTTGTATCTCCATATGCTCTGAATTCAGATAAACAAAGGGNCCTCAAAGCCCATCAAATGTTTAAATTCATAAGCTTTTTAAAAATACATTAAAAAAAACTAATTCATGTTTTTGCAGATGCTAAAAAGCCAACACATTACCTAGAAATCCAGTAAACAGAGAAAAGGCTCAAGCATTGCCCCTGTAGTTGTATCTCCATATGCTCTGAATTCAGATAAACAAAGGGTTGATAGGAGAGAATGCTTTATTCAACTAAGCTTTTTAGATAATAATTGAAAAGGAATAAATGAATTAGAATGGTACCCTTTTACAACCCTTTATGAAATAATGGATCTAGCAGGGGTCATCTGCTAAATACACCATAAGGGCACTTCTCATGGCAATATAGCATCACCTATCAAGTAGCTTTGTCCAAAGGCATCAAGCTTCAGTCTGATCAATTTACAGGAAAAAAAAAAAAAAAAAGAGGGCCCATTTCAATATATCACGGGATGCAATCAGAAAATTTAGACTGTGGGAAATTCTATAACATAAGCTATAAGGTTTCTTCAACAAATAATTGTGAGAAAAATACTAGTGAGATGAGGGTAGAAGCTATAAATTAAAAGAGAATTAAAAGACCTATCTACCAATTGCTGCACATGGAATTTATTTGGATTGTGACGGAACTAAATTGTTTAAAAAAGTGATATGTAATTGTGGGAACCTAAACAATCTTTGTATGTCCAATTATATTAAGGAATATCTCCTAGCCTTTTATGTAATAAGAAAGGTTATATTTTTTTGAAATGAGTCATCTTTTAGAGATACATCAAAAATATATGATACTTTCTCCAAAGTAATCCAAGAGAGGAGCAACAAGAAGGGAGTATAGATAAATCCAATTGACATGAGTTGATAATTATAAGAAGCTGGGTGAGGAATATATGGGATGTATTGTATAATTTTGTTAATTTTGAATATGTTTATTTTTCATTAAAAACAAGACTTACAATGCTATTTTTTTTTTAAATAAAATAAACATTTGCTGAATCTTGAAAGCCACATTTAGTTGGAACAGAGATCAAAAGAGAAAATAGAGCAAAAGCTCTAAGGGAATGAATGAGTAAGAGCAAAATGTTCAACATTTCCTATGTTCTTCCCTACTAGCTCCTTGGCCAAAGACCTCAGTTCTGCCATCTTCTGCATCTTCTGACTGAAAGAAGTGATGTATTCAATGAAGTTAATGACTTAAAGTGAAAATGAAGTCACTCAGTCGTGTCCGACTCTTTGCGACCCCATGGACTATGGCCCATCAGGCTCCTCTGTCCATGGGATTCTCCAGGCAAGAATACTGGAGTGGGTTGCCATTTAAGTGGGGGGGGGGGGAATGATGAAAATACAAAGGCAATTTTAAGATCACAAGCTATACCCTCAGGAAGTTGAACTGAACCTCAAAGTAGAACTTTCAACGAAATTATAAGAGGATAAATGCAAGGATCAAAACTGCAATCATCACTTTTCTACAACCCTATCTGTAAAGAACCGAGGAAGGGACATTGCGTGACAAGATAAAAACAAATCCATAATTGTTCTGCTTTGTACCAATTTATTCAATGGCCTTCAATATCTATGAAAATCAACAAAATGACCAAATAACTGGAGTGGGCATAAAGAGATATGAAGGAACACTAAATGTACTATTTTAACCATCATAGTAGATAGTCAATAGAAGATACTCTCTAAGCCTATAAATCATATAGATGTTTAAGTATATTATAGAAATTTATAAATTTACTTTCAGTGAGTACCAAAATAAAAGTATAAACTATCAAAATAGTAGAATTAGAAAGAATCTAAAAAAATAAAAATATTTAAAACAAAATAGCAGAATCTGTAAGCAAAACACTAAAACAAAAATGATAAATGACAGAAGTATGACATATAATTCATATTGAAGACAAACATACTACCATGATAATAGATACCACATTTTCTTTTCAGCAGATGATGGAACATGTATACACATTGATCATATGAAATCCTCAATAATTTACAAATTATATTTTAAACTACAGACTCAGTTAGCTAACAATGTAATCATTCTGAAAATTTTTCAAATTTATTAACAAAGTATCTAACTAATTGGAAATATTAAACTATTCCTAAATTAAAAAATACACAAGAACTTAAATGTCTGACTATTTAGAATATAATTTTAGCAATAATTAGGATTACTCACGAATATTCTATTTTTCCCTTTTTGCTGGGTACATAGTTTTTACTTAACCATGCTGATATTTCCATATCAATAAGCATTTTTATAACTCACTAATTAAATGTCCTTCCAGTCTTCATTTACTGATCTCACTTCTGTCATAAATTGAAATACAATTTCAATCTTCTATTTTGTTCCCAATCTATTTTGTTCCTTACAAGAGCACCTCTTTTAATGACTGAAGCTTCAAAATAAGCCCTCAACATATTTTATAGGAATAGTCTTCTATTCTTAATTTCATCCTTCAGAAACATCTTGATTATTCTTGGCCTTTTACTTTTCCATATTAATAAGAGCATATAAAGTTTTATGTTCTGACTTTAAATGTTTAAAACATATATATGGCATTTTGTTAGAAGCCTTATATTTTCCTTTCTTTTTTTTTTTTCATGCAACACTCTCCCAAAGAGCTATCAGATTTTATTTGTATATCTAGTCATTGCTCCTAGCTGCTTCATGATACATTTTAGAGTGTAACCACCACATCACACGCATCCAGTCTCCCAGTGAAAGACAATTGCCTCTAACTCTCTGCTACTACAAATGATCATCAATGTCTCCTTACATGCTTTATAGAATTTCTCTGGGATATACACTTAGGAGCTGGATTGCTGGATTTCGGTGAGGGCACACATAATAAGATATCTTGTCAATGTGGTTGAACCAGTTTGTCTTTTCAACACAGTGCACAAGATTTCTATATAAATATCTTCCATTATTTTAAAACTACCATTTTTTTTTCTCCAGTCTGAGAGTACAACAGCATATTTTAGGTTATGGGAGTATCTTTTCATGAAACTGTTGGTCATTTGAGGTTCCCTTATTTGCACTTCATAACAGCCTTTTTTGGGGTGGGAAGAGTTGCTATCTCTTTATTTTGATCTAGGGTACTTACAAAGAATCAGAGTCATACTGCTATCCTTTCATCAGTAATATTGAATCCTGGAACATATTTTCTTTTAACTTTGAATTCAATGAAAACAACCCTCCAAGTTGAAATGTTTTCAGATATACAAGAAAAGGAGTTCAAAGACACAGAAGGAAATTAACAAATCTTAAAGCACAAATTCTTAAACTATGAAACAAAAAAGCAAGCAAACTAGAATAAACAACAGAAGATACTAATAAAACCAAACTGGCTTTTTAACAAACAAAAATATATAAGCATACTTAAAAGAAAATGAGAATTATCATTTTTACAGATATAATTTTCCATCTTGAGAATAGAAATATAAACTGAAACAGTATTAAATTTACTAATGATCAAATTTGCCATATACTAATCAGGTGAAAATCAATATCTTCCTATAAATAACAATCAGATATAAAAGAAAACATACTGTTCACAAGTTACCACACCCTATCAACAAATAAAAAGCTGAACAGACTCAAAAAAATCAACAGCTCTTCAAGGATTCTTAAGAAAGGACATTCTGCAGCCCCCCAAAATTGGAGAGAGAGGTGAATATAGGGAATGGTTTCTTCCGGGAGCAAAAGACACATGTACCCAGAAGCAGAGCCCTGGGAGGAAAACCTAAAGTGTAATTGACCAATTGCTTGAACTTGGTGCCACTCTGACCCCTAAAAGACCCAAAGAAATCCTCTAAGATGGGGACTCCGTGAGACTGTGAGTTTGACCAGATTCCCACCTAGGAGCCTGACCGAATTCCCACAGAATATGTTTTAGGAAAATACCCTCAAACATCCTGCAAAGGGAGGGGAAAAGGAGCCATTGTGAAATATTCCGGAGGACTCTGTCTTCTTTCACAAGGCTGCTCTCAGGGGAAACTAGTTAACAAAGCTTAACCTGCTAGGTATTATCAGAGCCTAACTGACCTGGGGAAGGGAAATTTCTAGTACAAAACTGGAGAAAGAAAATATTCAATTCCAGTCCATTCTAGCCATGCTATGCCACCTAACTGGGCGGGGCTAGGCAGGGAGGAGGGGCGCTGAGACATCCTTGTCAAGTATACAGTCCGGAGGTGCAGGCTCACTAAAAGACTCAGACCCAGTCATAGGATTATACACTTTATGTTACATATGCTAAAGAAATTAATACATTGCTGAGTTGACCTTTGAAATCAGTAGGAAATGTAGAGTTTATTTAACACGTAGTTTAGAGATCACATAAATAAGGGGTTTTATCTATTATGTAGGGGCTTCCCAAGTGGCCCTAGTGGTAAAGAACTCACCTGCCAATGCAGGAGACATAAGAGATGTGGGTTTGATACATGAGTCAGCAATAATGCCCGGAGGAGAGCATGGCAACCCTCTCCAGTATTCTTGCCTGGAGAATCCCTTGGACAGAGGAGCCTGGCGGACTTCAGTCCATAAGGTTGCAAAATAGCTGGACATGACTGAAGCAACTTAGGACACATGCAACTATTATGTAGTCAATTCAGTCTCAGTCATGTCCAACTCTTTGTGACCCATGGACTATAGCACGCCAGCCTTCCTGTCCATCACCAATTCCTGGAGCTTGTTCAAACTCACATCCATTGAGTCAGCAATGCCATCCAAACATCTCCTTTTCTGTCGTCCCCTTCTCCTCCCTTCAGGCTTTCCCAGCATCACGATCTTTTCCAACGTGTCAGTTCTTCTCAACAGGTGGCCAAAGTATTGGAGCTTCAGCTTCAGCATCAGTCATTCCAATGAATATTCAGGATTGATTTCCTTTAGGATGGACTGGTTGGACCTCCATGCAGTCCAAGGGACTCTCAAGAGTCTTCTTCAACCCAGAGGTTCAAAAGAATCAATTCTTTGGTGCTTAGCTTTCTTTATAGTCGTATTCTCACAACCATACATGACTACTGGACAAACCATAGCTTTGACAAGATAGACCTTTGTCAGCAAAGTAATGTCTCTGCTTTTTAAAAGGCTGCTTAGGTTGGTGATAGCTTTTCTTCCAAGGAGCAAATGTCTTTTAATTTCAAGGCTGAAGTCACCATCTGTAGTGATTTGGGGGCCCAAGAAGATAAAGTCTCTCACTCTTTCCACTGCTTCCCCATCTATTTGCCGTGAAGTGATGGGACCAGATGCCAAGATCTTCGTTTTTTTGAATGTTGAGTTTTAAGCCAGGTTCTTCACTCTCCTCTTTCACTTTCATCAACAGGCTCTTTAGTTCTTCTTTGCTTTCTACCATAAGGTTGGTGTCACCTGCATATCTGAAATTACTGATATTTCTCGTGGCAATCTTGATTCCAGCTTGTGCTTCATTCAGCCTGGCATTTTGCATGATGTACTCTACATATAAGTTAAATAAGCAGTGTGGAAATATACAGCCTTGAAGTACTCCTTTCCCAATTTGGAACTAGTCTGTTGTTCTGTGTCCAGTTCTAACTGTTGCTTCTTAACCTGCATATAGGTTTCTCAGGAGGCAGATAAGGTGGTGTGGTATTCCCATCTCTTTAAGAATTTTCCAGTTTGTTGTGATCCACACAGTCAAAGACTTCTGCATAGACAATAAAGCAGAAGTAGACATTTTTCTGGAAATCCCTTGCTTGTCTATGATCCAACAGATGTTGGCAATTTGATCTCTGATTCCTCTGCCTTTTCTAAATACAGCTTGAACATCTGGAAATTCTCAATTCATGTACTACTTAAGGCTAGCTTGGAGAAATTTGAGCATTACTTTGCTAGTGTGTGAGATGAGTGTAATTGTGTGGGAATTTGAACATTTTTGGCATTGCCTTTTTTTGGGATTGGAAAGAAAACTGACCTTTTCCAGTCCCATTGCCGCTGCTGAGTTTTCCAAATTTGTGGGCATATTGAGTGCAACACTTAATCAGTATCATCTTTTACCATTTGTAATAGCTCAACTGGAATTCCACCACCTCCACTAACTTTGTTTTTAGTGATGTTTCCTAAGGCCACTTGACTTCCCATTCCAGGATGTCTGGTTCTAGGTGAGTGATCACACCATCATGGTTATCTGGATCATGAAGATATTTTTTGGATGGTTCTTCTGTGTATTCTTGCCACCTCTTTTTAATATCTTCTGTTCTTCTAAATCCATACCATTTCTGTCCTTTATTGTGCCCATCTTTGCATGAAATGTTCCCTTGATATCTCTAATTTTCTTGAAGAGATCTCTCATCTTTCCCATTGTGTTTTTTTCTCTATTTCTATGCATTGATCACTGAGGAAGACTTTTTTTTATCTCTCCTTGCTATTCTTTGTAAGTCTGCATTCAGATGGCTATATATTTCCTTTCTTCCTCTGACTTTCACTTCTCTTTTCTCAGCTATTTGTAAGGCCTCCTCAGACAACCAGTTTACCTTTTCGCATTTCTTTTTCTTGGGGATGGTCTTGATCACTGCCTCCTGTACAATGTCACGAACCTCCATCCTTAGTTCTTTAGGCACTCTATCAGATATAATCCCTTGAATCTATCACTTCCACTGTATAATCGTAAGGAATTTGATTTAGGTCATACCTGAATTGCCTAGTGGTTTTCCCTACTTTCTCCAATTGAAGTCTGAATTTGACAATAAGGAGTTCATGGTCTGAGCCACAGTCAGTTCCACATCTTATTTTTGCTCACTGTATTGAGCTTCTCCATCTTTGGGTGCAAAGAATATAATCAATCTGATTTCGGTTTGACCATCTGGTGATATCCATGTGTAGAGTCGTGTTGTGGAAGAGGGTGTTTGCTATAACTAGTGTGTTCTCTTAGAATATTATGTAATATTTGTAGTAATTTTAAAGAATAATATAGCTATTCTAAATATAAGAATTTCTCTGCATGTATTAAGATTAAAAACCAGGTTACAGAAAAAAACATAAAAATATTACTAATTGTATAAACAAATAAATCATACACTGTGTGGGAGAGAGGCTACATGATGTATTTAGATATGTTCCTTTGTGGTTAAATCCATATGGCTGGGTCTGAAATGTTTCACAGCAATCTGACAAAAGTTGTAGACTGAGAAGTAAGATGACTTCCTGTTTCACTGGACTGGCCAAGAATCTTGTGGAAAATCTCAAATGAACTTTTTGGCCAACCCAATAAATTTTGAATACATATAGTTTAAGCTCTTTATAAAAAATGCATTTATAAATTCTTAAATGATTCAGGAAAGCTTCCCTTAATATGAGTAAACTTAAGCTATGATCTCGAACAATCTCAAAAATTTTATTTCATTAAATATAAAATAATAAGATTACCTAGATATCCTCTAGGTCCAAAAGGCCTAGAATCAAGCCCGGGTTTAGTTACCACAATCAAGATGACCTTGAAATTCGGTTTCCACATGAGTAATTGGGATTGCATAGAAGTGTCTAAATTGCAGTGTCTCTGTGAAAATGCATATCCCTGCAAAAACTGCAAAATTCAATGTATTGTTATTAAGCCCTATAACCTTGTAAATCTATTAGTGGTATATCATAATGCCCACAGAATAACAGTTTTATATACATATAAATTTCTTTACTCTTACAATATCAACTTGCTTCTATAAGATGCTCCTTTATCCCTTGTAAACCTCAGTAAAAAACCTTATCTACAAAGAGAAGTCTGCCTTGGCAATATTTATAAAATATAAATTAGAATGAAGCTCTCTCTCTCTCAACAGTCTTAATATACCTTTAAATCTTCTTACCTCTATTTTAAAAATCGGATGTAAATTTTTACTAAAAGTATTGGTTTCTCCCTTTTGAGAGGGGAAAAAAAAAGGAAAAAGAAATAATTTCTTGGAATACTTTTCACACATCAGAGTATTAAATAGATGCCAATTGATTTCCCCTCACTTGATTGTCTCCATGTCTAGCTACATCTAGCTGCTAGTATTTATATTTTATAAATACTGCCAAGGCAGTCTTCTCTTTGTAGATAAGGTTGTTTTATTGAGGTTTACAAGGGATAAAGGAGCATCTTACAGAAGCAAGTTGATTTTGTGAGAGTAAAGAAATGTATATGTATTCCCTTAAAGCTGTAACAAACTGATTCTTCCTAATGGAACAATTATGCTCATGTAACTAGATCAATCATTCTTCATGAGGCTTGGGCTTGCATTTACTTGTCTAGATCAAGAAGGCTAAGGACACTGAGGCATTAAGAACAATGCTTTTCTAGCCACAGAGAAAATTATGAACCTTACTGGCAAAGAATGAGTTTTTAGATAAGAATGAAAATCTTAAGATAGTCAATTTGTTTACAATTTACTTGGAAAGCTGACCTTGTTTTAAACCCTACAGATCCATAGTTCCTTATTTTTAGTTCAGGGCAATTATGTTAAATTAGGACCATACACTTATGGAATTACCAACACTGGAAATCTTTCATGAAAAACAAAACCATCTCTGATTATTAATAAATTTTAACATCAGATTAAAAACTTAAAGCTATTTTGAAACATAGAAAATGTGTCTTTGTAAAAGTTAATGTTATTTCTAAAAATCTGTAGAAAGAGTAGCTGAATGTTTCAAGTAGAATTCTTCCTAGTTTTTCTTTTCCCTGCACTAAACAGTATGCTTCAATTGATAATTCCCCAAATGCAAAAAAAAAAAAAAAAAAAAA
>SJYA01001038.1:301809-319262 GCA_006410615.1 Neotragus moschatus | reverse complement strand
TTCAAAACCTAAAAAAAAAAAAAAAAAAAAAAAAAAAAGTTCCACTCTCATTTGAAGTCAGTCATCTGCAATAAGAAAAATAAGTTCCTGGAAAAGGCAAATGTGAAAATATTTCTCCTCTGTGAGAGGTGAATCTGTAAGTTTCCTCATAGCTATGAAATACTATAAACAGTGAACACAAGATGACTGTACTGCAGAGATGTACCAACACTCACTGCTTCCTTATTAAGAGAAGAGCATATATGAAAACTGACACACTTCTCCATAGAAGCACCTAGAAGTCATGCCCTCTGTTCCCAAGATCAGCACAGTGCCTCAGTCTATAGTGACAGCCTATTTGGGGAACACTTTCTCTCTGATCACTCTTTCCTTGTTTGCAGGTTGACAGAGTTCAGAAGGCACAGCATAGTACCTAGAAGCTTTTTCACAGAGAAGGTGTTTATTTATGGACAGGAGGGCTAATGATACAAATGGGAACAACTGGTAGGAGATTTGCATCTCACCTGTGTATATTAGCCTGGTAGAATCATGTTTCTTTGTTTCTCAAACTGTCCTCCACCTGACAAAGTGACCTGCATTTTGGCAGCCAGTTCCTTCAATTCAAACCCTCTAGCAAAAAGTACATGCCCTTTGAATATAAGGCAAAAAACAAAAGACATTCAAGGGTGGCACAAGGTTAGCTTTCATTGTTCTTTCCATTGTACACTGACATTGATATAGTTAAAAAGAATAAAGCATTGGATGAGCTCTGCAGTAATTCTGAAGGCTTTTTGCTGTTACTGGAAAAGGACATAATCTTTTCAACAACTCGTCATTTTTTTTAATTAATAATGATTTCTTTCAAAAATTATTAGCTAATAGCAACTCTTTGTTAATGAGCTATTGTTATGTCTAATGGTCCATGCCTTATCAAGAACTATGCTTTTGAATTATTTTCAAAAATATTTCTTTCCCAACAAATCCTTATTTTTTATAATTTCATAAATATAAAGTGACACACAGATGGTAAATATAGGACCATAATTTTGTGGGTGAGAAAGCTAAATCCTATGTGCAAGTTAGGGATTTTAGAATCCCAGCTGTTGATTCAGCTGCCACAGCAAAATCTCCCAAATGTGGTATTAGTGGTAGCTACTAGGTGCTGAGATCACTCACCACTCCTGTTTCCTGAAGTGACCTGATGTGACCCTAATTTGAAAACCAACTTATTTGGTTGCCAGAAGAACAAGATTATATCATCTTTCCACATCTTGGTCTCACTTGAACCCTGGGCCAACTCCAAAGAAAAACCACTCCTCCAAGTCACTCAGGAAGACATATATACCTCTTAAACCTCTTAAGAATATACCTTGAAAGCAAGCACATGTCTCTCTTGCTTGATACACTATCCACTGTGTAAATTAGCAATACCTCAAAATAATATCTTTGGAACTGGGGAGCTGGGAGATTTATTATTTTCAGGACAAACCAAATAATTTTATATTGTTGGAGATTCATCTGTTTCTAAGTATAGCTCCATATTTGACCCACAGAAGCTGCAAGTTTAGTACGTGAGAGTTCTTACACTTTATACTAATGTAAAAAGAGGGAAAGAAAATTTTTTCCANCATTTCTGTAGAAAAGAACCTCCAGAAATATCACGAATTGCTATTTCCTTGGAGGGAAAGAGAAATGAACCTCTATATTAGCTGAAAGACAATATTAAACAGCTGCTCACAAGTCTCTCTCCAAAAGCACTTGATTTCTATAATAAACAGAATTAAATTGTGTCCACTTCTGGTCCTAAACAACAGGGATGGGCTTTAAAATGTAAACCAGGCACATAAAATGCCACTATAAAATTCAGCCTCTATCATAAATAGAGTAGTCTAGGGAAATTCCACATTGAAATTGTAAGCCAAAGCTTATTAACCAACTGCCTTCAAAGGACACAGAGTTTTAAGTTTTTTTTTTTTTTTTTTCTTTATTCCTGGAACCCAAATGAAAAAAACAAAACCACCCCCTTTCGTTTGACAAAGAAAGATTTTATTTCTTCTTCTTCTTCTTTTTTTTTTTTCTTTTTTGCCTTTCTAATTTGGAATGAAAATAAAATTTAAATTACCATTCTTGTTTAAATGCCCACATATGTCATTTTTGCCAAAATGGCTTTATGCTGTGTACCAGCCCCACCAACTAAAATTCACAAGTAGAAGAGATGAGGAGATTTAATGCTATGCCTGTTGAGCAGCCAGTGAGCAAAGTAGAGACTTCACATGTAATCCTTGCTGATGACAGACGTACACACAAACCCTGATGAGAAGAGCTGGATTATTTCCAGGCTCCTTGCACTTTCCCAGAACCTTTTTAGGCTCAGTTGTTTTGCTCTGTGTGCGCTGAAGACAGTAGAACTGAGGTCTTGAATCTATCCACCTATAGAACAGGATTCCTTTGGTCTATGTAAGTACTTTGTCTTTAAATACTTGAATAAAAGGAAGCACTAGAAAACAGAGCAAACAAAGGCAGAACACCCAGAAAAAGACATATTTAAGTGGCAAGAGGCCTGAAAGTAGACATTAAGAAAGGCTCTCTGTTGGTTGGCTGCTTTTTTTTTTTCCCCCCTTTTTGTAAATTGTTTCCACTCTAAACTGCAGAAGAAAGACTACCATCCCTTAGGCATATAAACCTGCACAGATTGTGCCTCTCAGATTTCTAACTGAGGTGTGAGAGCCTAGTAAAGGCTGAAGACGAAGAGCATCTTGAGTGAGAACCTGGCACCTGAGACAAGCACCACACTGGAACATGAGCAGTTTATTAGCTTGAGTGGAACAAATTAAAAGGTTGTCTTTGACATGATCTACTTGCTAAAATGGGCCTTCCCCGTGGCTCAGTGATAAAGAATCCACTTGCAAGCAGAGACACAGGAGATATGGGCTGGATCCCTGGGTCAGAAAGATCCCCTGGATGAGGGAGAGCAAACCACTCCAGTATTATTGCCTGGAGAATCCCATGGACAGAGGCTGGCAGGCTACAGTCCACAGGTTCACAAAGGGTGAGACACAACTGAAACAACAGCACACACGCATTTGCTTAAATGGTTAAAAACTTACGGTTTTAGATGCTCCTTAATTCACTCAAAATCTGTACAATTCCGTTACCGAGTAAGGGGGCTTGATGAGCAATAAGAAGAAATCATAGCAAACATTTACTAGAGTAAGTTTTACATAAATTTATTTTCATAAATTGTGTATGCATGATTGCAATACAAAAAAATATTAGTAAGTGCTTTGTTGTTGTTCAGTCACTAAGCTGTGTCCAACTCTTTGCAAGCCCATGGACTGCAGCACACCAGGTTCTTCTGTCCTCCACTATCTCCGGGAGTTTGCTCAAATTCATGTCCTTTCAGTTGGTGATGCTATCTAACCATCTCTTCCTCTGCAACTCTCTTCTCCTCCTGTCTTCAGTCTTTCCAAGCATCAAGATCTTTTCCAATGAGTCAGCTCTTCACATCAGGTGGCCAGATTAGAACTTCAGTTTTAGCATCAGTTCTTCCAATTAATATTCATGGTTGGTTTTATTTAGAACTTCAGTTTTAGCATCAGTTCTTCCAATTAATATTCATGGTTGGTTTTATTTAGGATCTGGTTTTTATTTAGGAGCTGGTTTGATCTCCTTGCTGTCCAAGGGTGACTTAAGTCTTCTCCAGCACCACAGTTCAAAAGCCTCAATTCTTCAGCACTCAGCCTTCTTTGTGATCCCACTGTCACATCTGTACATTACTACTGGGAAAATCATAACTTTGACTATACGAACATCTGTCAGCAAAGTGCTATCTCTGTATTTTAATATGCTGCCTAGGTTTTAATAGCTTTTTTCCAAGGAACAAGCATCTTTTAATTCCATGGCTACAATCCCCATCCACGGTGATTTTGGAGTATAAGAAAATAAAACCTGCACTACTTCCACTTTTTCCCTATCAACACTGAATACTCATCAGAAGGACTTATGTTGAAGCTGAAGCTCCAATGCGTTGGTCATCTGATACAAAGAGCTGACTCACTGGAAAAGACCCTTATACTGGGAAAGATTGAGGGGAGAAGGGGTGACAGAGGACAAGATGATTAGATGGCATAACTGACTCAATGGAAATGACTTTGAACAAACTCTGGGAGATAGTGAAGGATAGGGAAGCCTGGCATGCTGCAGTCCATGGGGACACAAAGAATCAGACATGACTGAGTGACTGAGCACACACACACAGTTGTTTCCCAGGGTGGAAATAATCTTTTCTTGACTACTAAGACTTCTGAATCAACAAAGCCAAAAATCATGGATCATGAACTATAATTTTTGTCAATAGATCATAAGGTATACAAGTGAGAGCTTATACTCTGACTCCCAATTTCTTTGCCCCTAGATTCTGAGAAAAAACACCTTATGTTACCATGTGGTATATAACAGATGCCATGTTCTGCAAGATGGCAGAATGGCCTCAGAAGATTGGTGCCATAATGTGTCTTCAATAATCTTGCACACAGCAAGATCAGCAACTTCTGGTTGACACAGTACATAGCTAGACCTACAAATCCAGTGGGTATATATCTGTGCCTTAATTCTGTTCCTATAAAATCAGTTCCAGGATCAGAAGCACTGGTACATGGATATCATAGTGGAAGACTAGGCACTCAATGAGCCACATATATTAATTATGGAAAAGAGAGAAGGCAAATACAGATTTCAAAGAGTAATTTATTCCAATAAGGCCAAATCTAGTAAGGCCAAGTTGTACAGTTCATGGTAAGTCACCTATCCCCTGTTGGCTAGTTTGCACTCTACCCTCAAGTGTGGATGGTATCTATATGCAGGGGATAAGGGATTTACCCTACAAGGTTGGCGAACCAGAAATCTAACATAGTGAGAAACTAGTCAGATTGTATTAACAGAAAGACTTGTTGATTCACTACATATCCTTCCTATTGAAAACAAGAACTGAACTCATTTGTACTGGGATGGCTACTCACATTTGTATTAGCTGGGTCATCCTCTGTATCTGAGTATTAATAAGCTCCTTCACAGAAAGCATGCTTAGTTTCATCATTTTAATGGGAAACAAATAATCTCACACTCTAGGTAAATTTTATTTCCTATCTAAACAGCCCTTCTTTAAAATGCCTTGCCAGCAATCCACCATTATTTTTCCTTCAAAACCCCTGCCTATACAACCTATACAACAGATTCCAAATTGGGAAAGGAGTACATCAAGGCTGTATATTGTCACCCCACTTATTTAACTTATATGCAGAGTACATCATGAGAAATCCTGGACTAGATGAAGCACAAGCTGGGATCAAGATTGCTGGGAGAAATAGCAATTACCTCATATATGCAGATGATACCACACTTATGGCCAAAAGTGAAAAAGAACTAAAAAGCCTCTTGATGAAAGTGAGAGTGAAAAAAGTTGACTTAAAACTCAACATTCAGAAAACTAAGATCATGGCATCTGGTCCCATCACTTCATGGCAAATACATGGGGAAACAGTGACTGACTTTATTTTGGAGGGGCTCCAAAATCACTGCAGATGGTGATTACAGCCATGAAATTAAAAGACACTTGCTTCTTGGAAGAAAAGTTATGACCCACCTAGACAGCATATTAAAAGCAGAAACATTACTTTGCCAACAAAGGCCCATCTAGTCAAAGGTATGGTTTTTTTCCAGTAGTCATATATGGATGTGATAGATGGACTAAAAAGAAAGCTGAGCACTAAAGAATTGATGCTTTTGTACTGTAGTATTGGAGAAGACTCTTGAGAGTCCCTTGGACTCCAAGGAGATCCAACCAGTCCATCCTAAAGGAAATCAGTCCTGAATATTCATTGGAAGGACTGATGCTGAAGTTGAAACTCCAATACTTTGGCCACCTGATGCGAAGAACTGACTCATCTGAAAAGACCCTGATGCTGGGAAAGATTGAAGGTAGGAAGAGAAGGGGACAACAGAGGATGAGATGGTTAATGGCATCACCGACTCAATGGACATGAGCTTGAGAATACTCAGATTTGGCGATTGACAAGGAGGCCTGGCATGCTGCAGTCCATGGGATCACAAAGAGTCAGACACGACTGAGTGACTGAACTGAACTGAACTGATACAACCTTACTATTATTCAGCATCTATGAATGGATGTGAAAGGTGTCTAATGTCTTCTTTCCTTCTAAGACAAATGAACAATTGAAAGTGTATCCCCAAATTCTCACCATTGAGATACTAATTCATTGCCACTCTTATTTAAGAACATCCCTGAGCACTACTGTAACACTGCAGAGGTCCACAGTTCTGATATGCCATGCAGGATGGTCTATAAACCAAACCAAACTCAGTTTATTTTTCTTCTTCTGTCAGTTACTCATTGGGACCTTCTTATGAAATCAAAGGTATAAATTAATGGAATGAATAAACTCATATGATGGTGGAAGCTTGGCACCCCAGGTAATGTCCAACATGTAATGCTGGCTCCTCTTACAAATCAGACTTTTGAATGGATGCTTCTAATTGGCAGAGACCTCTAATTTCATGGCCTATTTTCAAGGCAGGCTAAAAAAATAAATTCCTGGTAATCTATTAAGACAAGACTTTATATGGCAAAAACCACTACAATATTGTAAAGTAATTAGCCTCCAATTAAAATTAACTAATTAATTAATTTAGAAAAAAGAATACAAGGCTTATAAAGAAGAATATTCCCCCAAGATGAAAAGGAGTTTTCAAAATGTGGTGGACAATCATTGACCATGAAAAATGGTAATTATGACATACCCAGAGATCCTAGATTCAAATGGAATTGGCATCTAATTTAAGATAATGGAGACTAAAATTCAAATGAGAATTTATTACATAGTTTTGGAGAATATAGAAGCAAACGAAACAAAACCCCAGCTTGTCTGATCTAGATTATCTCACTGGAAGTTAAAAAAATTCTGCTAAAGAGAGTAATTAACTTTTCCACATTATTTATTTGCAGCATATGACATGATGACTTCATTGCTAAGCACTAAAGTTAGAAGAGTGAGCTTGCATTCTAGTAGGAAAGCTTAAAGAAGCACATAATTTGAAGTGAGACAGAACTTTATGACCAGCCTCTCATAGTACAGTCCCAGAAAATGAGCCAGGTCTGTTCTGACTAAATAAAAGTGAGCAATTACAGCAAAACTAGAGATAAAATGACTCTCTTCAAAGGAAAAAAAGAATTTTCATGTCATCACAAAAATGTCTGTTCAGAATTGCAATTAGTTATATCGAGTGATCTTATTTTCTAACTCACTCTTAGTAGTAATTAAAGAGCTTAAGGAGATTTCTTGGTCCTTTTGAGCCTTTACTATTTTCTATGCATTGCTTCTACAGTGACTAAGAGCCAGCAAAGGTGAAAAAATAAAATGAAAATAACAGTCATTGATTTTCTAGTCAACAAATTATTTCCAGGTTAGGCTTCCAGTCAGGTTGTAAAATGTTTCTTAGGCTAAAGTTTTTTACAAGGCAGATTATCAGGCATAACCTATCTATCCATCTCTCTAAGAACATTCTTTAAATCAACCATACTGAGAAATATAACCTACAAACAGTAAAAAGTACCCATTTCAAGTGAATAGTTCTGAGTTCTGCAAATGTTGTACATACATGTAACCACTATCACAATCTAGATACAAAACATGTTCATCACTTTAAAATAATTCTTTGTTCCCCTTTCTATTTGATACCTCCCTAACTCCTAGCTATCATTTATTTTAATCTGAGAAAAGTTAACATTTGTGGTTTAAACTTTTTTAATCTAAAAATGCTGGAATGGGTTGTCATTTCCTTCTCCAGAGGATCTTCCTAACTCAGGAACTGAACCTGTGTCTTGCATCTCCTGCATTAGGCAGAATTATGTTTATCACCTGGGAAGTCCCTATAAAAGCTAACATTTTACCATTAGCTTCGAGATAGAATTTTTGTCATTGCTTCTCTCTACCTTCCTGATTTTGTGTTCTAACTGCTGACAACAGACTTCACAAGGTTAAATTTATTCTGTATTTGACCAAACTTTATTGTATATATCCAGCTGTCTATTGCTATTAAATCTATAAGTGCAGGTCTTATGCCTGTAAAGGAAAGATTTGCTTAAACTCTCATACTATTTGCCAGGTATTATATTTAGCACTAGTCTCAGACTATGATGCTAAAGTTTGACAAGATCTCCACCCTTATGTGGATTACAATCTAAGTTGAATAAATTTATTGTAAACCAAATCCTATACCATTAATTCTATTGACTCTAACACATCCCGTACAAATCTAACACCACAAAATCACAAAACTGTTTCAGCAAATAGAAACTCCATATATTTAATATGTATATAATTAAAAGCCCATAATCAATAATACTGACATAATCACTGTACATTAAATGAATAAAAAAATTGTATGTTTTTCATTTATTTAATTAATTCAATATTTGGTTGATTTGTAACACAACATTGTAAATCAACTACATTTCAATTAATTTTTTTAATTAATTTTTTTTTGCTTTTAAGAATTATATAATCATTATACATACATAAGATTTTAAAAGTAGTTCTGAGTCTTTCATTAAACCAATTAACAAATTATATGAAAACAAAACTCCTTCACCAATATCTGTGTTTTTTTTCCCAGTATCTACCACCTGACTCATCAATCTGACAGATGAAATGACCTTTAAACTCCTCTGTTACTTTCCATAATGTTCCAACTTAAAAAAAAAAAAACTTTAAACACTAAACTTTATTATGAATGTGTTTCTTCTGTCAATAAAAAATAAAAGTTAAAATCAATTACATAGCAAAATATAGAAATGACTCAACAATGTGTACAACTGAGGGAGCAAAACAGGCAAAGTCTGTATTATACATTACTGGATGAAATAGAAATAGACAATAAACTGAATGAAAAAAATATACAAGGAAAGATGGAATACAGCCAAAGAGCTAGTAAATGGAAGGTTGTAATTAAGCAGGCACCTAGTGGATTAGAGGAAATTAGACCACTGCTGCTGTGTTTCTGCTGCCAGCACAGAATGCCTTTTCACTCAAAATAGTCAACAGCTTACCAAGAGGACTGTAATTATATATTTTTAATTTTATTTCACAGCATATAATTGCAGACAAGATAAAATCAACAAAACTGAGAGAATTGCCTACTATAAATGACATTAAGTTTAACAAGAATATCTCTGTGAGAAGAGTTACTAAATCTTAAGTTTAAAAAAATTTGATTGTGTATTTAATTCTGATCACGTGGCATTCAGTCAAAGCCTCCTAGATAAAAATCAAAAGGTAAATATGTGAAGAATCTCATTGCCTGCATCCTCCATAAGAAACATCTGGCATCATAATCCTAAACTAACATATGTAGAGAGCAAATGCCTTGAGCTGAAAAAACAAATTCAAAGCATCTCAGAGTAGAGCATCTACATTTTGAATTAGCCCAGTTTCCTTCAGAACTCTGGGGGCCAGCTTTCACAGATAATTAAAATTCAAAGGTAATTTTCAGAGAACTTGTGCATTAGCAAGTTTCTCTTCCCTCCATGCCCCTTCTCTTCATACCAGTTCTGCTGCCCAGCAATGTTCCTATAATTCTCATTCAGTTATCTACTTACCATGGACCTTCCCAACTCTGGATTCCCACAATAGCCCCCAAAGTTGTCTCTGTTTACTAGTCCTGATGCCAAAAACAAACATGATAACTTAAATGCTAATAGTTAATTGAATAATGTCTTTATATGCTACTCATTCTAAAGAACATCTGCCTACAACAAACCATACCACAACAGCAGACTAGGTGGTGATGGATAAGAAACGGAATATTTCCTACATATCAGTGAACAAAGGCTGTCTCAGTCATCAACAGTTGCAGCCATGCAGCCCTCCAATATAAGCCAGTGAGCCCTGAGGAAAATCAGGAAGGAAAGAATATGGCCATCTAACAGCCATTAAACTGCAGTCACTACCTATGGTGAATTAAACTATTAATATTAATAACAAACCATCATCAGCCAAAAGAAAGATTAAAAGGAGACAAAAGACAGCAGTCCGTGTGTCCTCCCATTATCCTTCTTGCTGGAATCCATCTTGGCCAAGTGAGCAATACAAACACAACCAGCAAAGACCCTGAGTTAGAATGACTGCCCAAAGTCATCCTGTAAACTAATACCATCACCATTAAACTTGAGATTGAGAGTCATGGGGCAGGACAGTCTTCTGGGCCCTTTTACTCTCCAGCTCTTTGCCCATTTGCCCCTTGCCAATAGACTCTTGCTTTGTCAGCATGTGTGTCTCCTCTAACAATTCATTTCCAAATATTAGACAAGAGCCCACCCACTCTCAGACCATGGAAGGGGTCCACTTCCTGCAACAAGTCCACCTCAATCGAATGGGCTCTAGTTTACTGAAACTGTCCTGTGTACTTGTAGCCAAGTACAGCTATTAAATTAAAAACTCAACCTCTCATCAAATCTTTCACAAGTAAAAGAATGAAGAGGTATGAAATTAAATACAATGGAGATGTAATGCTACGAAATACAGAGAAAGATCATTAAGAATCACGTTCTCAGTTACCTGAAGTATTTAGACTTGTGATTTGTTTGGTAAAACCTAGAAGCTGTGGACTATGAGCTATTAAGTAATCATTTTTCAAAAAAGAAAATATTTGTTTTTAGATGTAAAAGCCCTTTTGCTATAATCCAATCAACCAAATTATTTATTGAATACTTAAAATTATATAATTTTAGATTGGAAGTTACTTCAGGGAAGATTTGCTAAATATTTTCATTTAAAATATGATGAAACTGGGTCCTTGAAATAAAAAACAATTTATATAGAATAACGCAAGTTAAAACCAGAAGACCTATTATAACCAAGCAGGACTCTATGGGACCTTCCTGGGACAGACTCCTCCCCCCCCAAATCCTGTGCTTTAGTTCCCCTCTGAAATACTTAGATACCACATGATTTAACACACACTTTTACCCACACCACTGGAAAGCATTAACTACTTGGTAACCATTAGTATATAGCCCGCAGGCCTACTGGAGCCTAGGGATTGACAATGTTAACCCCCTTTGACACCATCATATTATCTCACCAACAACCAGAGAATTCTGCAGAAACTGATTACATATTCTGACATGCCCCTCTCTCTGTTCAGTTCAGTTCAGTCACTCAGTCATGTTCAACTTTGCGACCCCATGAACCACAGCATGCCAGGCCTCCCTGTCCATCACCAGCTCCTGGAGTCCACCCAAACCCATGCCCATTGAGTCAGTGATGCCATCCAATCATGTCATCCTCTGTCATCCCCTTCTCCTCCTGCCTTCAACCTTTCCCAGCATCAGGGTCTTTTCAAATGAGTNTAGTTAGAAAATATCTACTACATAATCATTATTTGGAATATTATAATTAATCATCTTAATTACTCAAGATGTTTTTCAGTTTTTGAATACCAACTTAGAATCCGCTTCCCAGGTGGCGCAGTGGTAAAGAATCCTCCTACCAACGCAGGACATGCAAAAGACGCAGGTGGGATCCCTGGATGGAGAAGATCCCCTGGGGAAGGGAATGACTACCCACGGCTACCCACTCCAGTACTCTGGGCTTCCCTGTAGCTCAGATGATAAAGAATCTGCCTGTAGTTCAGGAGACCTAGGTTTGATTCTTGGGTTGGGAAAATCCCCTGGAGAAGGGAATGGATACCCATTGTAGTATTCTCGCCTGGAGAATCCTATGGACAGAGGAACCTGCTGGGCTACAGTCCATAGGGTAGCAAAGAGTCGGACATGACTGAGAGACTAACACTACTACATTACACCAAGTTAGTACTGGATGAAAACTACAGACTATGGAGAAAAATACACATACACATATACAAAAAGAATTATGTACAAAATGACAGAAAGTTGATCTTTAAAAGAGGCTCATTGAGCTCTAGGGTTAAACTGTAACATATTCTGCTAAATTTTTTTAATGTTTATTTTGTATAACTTATTAATATTATTTTTATTAATGAATATCTTTTTCTAAATTTGGACATATTACTATATTTAATCAAATCAAAGTTATGTTCAATTGTAACTCATCTCATTATTTTATACTTCNGAATTATGTACAAAATGACAGAAAGTTGATCTTTAAAAGAGGCTCATTGAGCTCTAGGGTTAAACTGTAACATATTCTGCTAAATTTTTTTAATGTTTATTTTGTATAACTTATTAATATTATTTTTATTAATGAATATCTTTTTCTAAATTTGGACATATTACTATATTTAATCAAATCAAAGTTATGTTCAATTGTAACTCATCTCATTATTTTACACTTCACAAAGAAAAACATTATTCAATTTTAATTATAGGATGCCATTGATTATAAGATGCTTCCAGGTTTCAGAGATGTTAAAAATATGAAAAAGTGCATTTTAGAATCAATAAATTACAATAGTTCTTCTTTATTTTAGATATAAAAAATTGCTTTCATTTCAGATAAATGAATATATGAAATATTGATATTAGGTCTTAGAGAATTCTCCTTTTTTTATTATTTTCCAAAACTGAATTCACTTCCCTTCAGAAATTCATACACTTGTACCTAATGTTATTGTAGACCTATTATTTTCAAAAGATTATTTTAGCATGTCTGACCTTCTCCTACAAGCTCCTGACCTTTTTTTCTTTTTTTGCTTAAAATGATATCTCAAGACCCAAGCCTACCCACTGCAGGAGGTAGTATAAAATGGAGCAGAGGTCAACCAGGCTGCAATTTCTAGAAGTAATCATATTCATTCTCTGATTTCTAAGATGTTCTACTATTTGATACACTTCAGGGGAAATTTCCTTAGAGTCTAAATTCGAGACGTCTACCACTCCTACCTATAGTGATTTTTTCGTTCAGCCTCACACTGATGTAAAAGTCTACTGTATCTCTGATCAAAACCTTTGCTTCAAACCAGTGCTAATGCTATCCTTTTAATCCAGCTTTGCCAGAGTTATCAACAACACCAACATTAACTATGGGGGTGGCAAGATTTCTCATCTAGAACATGTTTTTTGGACCTGAGAGTTATTTCTCATTGCTTTATAAAATATATTTCTTATTATCATTTTCATTGACATAAACCAAAGGTCAAAAGTCAGAGATCAAAGAAAAAGCTGAAAAAGACTGAAAACATTAACATACGGAGAGCACTAAGTCATACCAACTTTCTGCAAATGTCCAGAATGAAATCAAAAGTGGCAATGTTGACAGGAATTAGCCTTATTTATGCTTTGATATCTTTAATTTGCCAGATCCTCTGGGATAACAATCACAATAATCCACATTTTTATATATATACTAAACAAAATTTTTTAGTATATAAAAAATTATATACCATGGGCTTCCCTGGTAGCTCAGACAGTAAAGAAACTGCCTGTGATGCAGGAGACCCAAGTTTGACTCCTGGATTGGGAAGATCCCCTCGAGAAGGGAATGGCCACCCACTCCAGTATTCTTGCTTGGAGAATTCCATGGATGGAGGAACCTGGCAGGCTACAGTCCATAGGGTCACAAAGAGTCAGACATGACTAAGTAACACTAGCACTATATACTACACAATGCCAAGTTTAAAGGACATCTTTAGTTTCTCATCATTCAATGTTTCTTCTTATTTGGTGGAGGGGATTCTTCCATTGTTTAAGTTTTAGGTGAAATGTAAATTGTCACAATGAAGAGAACAGATACTGTTACTTCATTATCTTGAGAGTAAGGGTCCAGGCACTTGACCTAGTATCAGTCAAGTGAATGGTATCACTTATAATACTGAGTCTTGGGATGGACATGAANTTTAGTTTCTCATCATTCAATGTTTCTTCTTATTTGGTGGAGGGGATTCTTCCATTGTTTAAGTTTTAGGTGAAATGTAAATTGTCACAATGAAGAGAACAGATACTGTTACTTCATTATCTTGAGAGTAAGGGTCCAGGCACTTGACCTAGTATCAGTCAAGTGAATGGTATCACTTATAATACTGAGTCTTGGGATGGACATGAAATCTTCTGGTATGAAGACAAAGGCCTCAATTTTAATAAATTCTTAAGGGGCAACTTTCACTAGCATCAGTATTTTGTCATGGAGATCAGATCAGACAACTTCACAGTGTGACCAGAGCTAGGAATCTTGATGCTGAAGCTTCCTTGTTTACTGTTAATTCTCTGAGCCCAGTTCTTTAGTCTGCCCAATAAATCTGAGTGATGGTCTGTATGTGTAGGTGTTCTCAGTCACCCAGTTTTGTCCAGCTCTTTGCAACCTCATGGACTTAGCCCACCAGGCTCCTCTGTCTATGGAATTTTCCAGGCAAGAAGACTGGAGTGGGTTATCATTTCTTACTCCAGGGGATCTTCCCTACTCAAGAATCAAACCTGCATCTTCTACATTGGCAGGTGGCTTCTTTACCATTGACCCATGTGGGAAGCCTGATGGCCTGATATATTTCCAAGAAATACCTTTTCAGATAAGTTTGCAGACTATTGTTAGTGTGGCTTGCAATCCAGAATCCAGACTAATTAACCATCAGTTCAGTTCAGTCACTCAGTCATGTCTAATTCTTTGCAACCCCATGAATCGCAGCATGCCAGGCCTCCCTGTCCATCACCAACTCCAAAACCAGCCAGATTATACTGAAAATATACATAAATTTGGGATTATTTTGAAAAGTAGAAAACATATGTGAAGTAAATTATTTCCCTTAAAAGACTTATCATCTTATGTCTACCTTATAATACTTAATATAAATTATATTAGAGAGAACTAGAATTTTAAAAGATATTTAAGATAGTTTAAAATATTAATATTTAATCAGTAGTACTATTAAGATATGTTAACAACTGAGAATGAACTAAAATTAGGCCCTATACTTTAAATCATTTCATTGACAAACTGATCTTAATTTTCACTTCCTTATAAAATTAAGGAAAGACCTTTCAAGATTTTTTACCTTTTTCAATCTTTCTGAAATTTTAACATTTTGTTTTACAAAAATATTTTGTAATTATAAAGCATAATGGAATTGCCCTTCAACTCCATCATAACAAGTAAAAATATATCTAACATTAAGTTCAAATTTAAGGAAGCCAAACAATTGTTCTACAGATATTTCTGACAAATATATGCTTAAGAAATTTGACAAATTCTGCATGTTAAGTAGGTACAGAAAAAAAATCAGTATTTATAGGTTTATATTCCTGGTATATTGTCATGAAGACATCTGCTTATGCTCTTCTGTATCGGCCCCATGTTAAGAATATGAAGCCACCAATAAATAATATGCAGGCTTTATTCTCTATTCTTCTATATTATATTCTATTTTACAAACTCTTTAGTCCCATGGTGCTTTTGGTTGTTTTGTGTATTTCATTTTCACATTTCAGAAGTGTTGAATAATGAAACTATTTTCACAGATGATATTTCCCCCAAATTGCTAGAGATACTTGCAATTTCTGTCACTTCTTTAAAAAGACAGTTTCTTGGTTCCACATGTTGAAGTGTTGAAGGGCCCCAGGGAAAGAAAAATGAGATTTTTCTGTTACTCTTAGATTAAGCCTATCACTAAAAGCTGTTAGAAACATTCTTTGCATACTGGAAATACAACTGTCAAGTTCTTGAAAGAATCATCATTAACCCCACCTGAGAAGTAAATATGACACAGAGCAAAAAGAGCCTCGTGGGTGCTGAATGTCTTCGCAGCTTCTAAACCCAACATCTCTGGGTGTTTGTAAACCAAATGATCAACACCAGCTCATCATAGAAATATGTTTGCATGCCATCTATTCAAATAAAATCTGCTGAAGTTATAAAGGAAACGTACCATTAACACAGTGACTGACCAAATTGACATAGGTCTTCTTCATGCATGCTGTAGAAGATGGAAAGGCCAGATGGCCAAGAAGTTATTCTGCATTCCATTAGTTACACTGTCCAGAAAATAGCCCCTTTCATTTAAGACATACTCTTTTAGAACTCTTTTCCTGAAAATACATTAAGACTCTTTTTTTTGTTAATAATAGGATATTAGAATTACTTTTTCCAAATCTTTTTAAGCATCCTTTAAGACCTATAGCAAATATTATGGCTAATTCTATTTATTGTTAACAAATATCATTAATATAGTTTAAATGGTCATACTACTCAAAGGCATTTATAGATTCAATGCAATTCCTATCAAAATTCCAATGGTATTTTTCACAGTAATAGAAAAAAAAATTCTAAAATTTATATGGAATCCCAAAATACTCCAAATAGCCAAAGTAATCATGAGAAAGCAAAAAAATGGAAGTATCACACTTCTCGATTTCAAGTGAAAGTCAAAGTTGCTCAGTCATGTCTGACTCTTTGTGACCCCATGGACTATATAGTTCATGGAATTCTCCAGGCCAGAATGCTGAAGTGACTAGCCTTTCCCTTCTCCAGGAGATCTTCCCAACCTAGGGATTGAACTCAGGGCTCCCGCATTACAGGCAGATTCTTTACCAGTTGAGCCACAAGGGAAGCTCTCTTGATTTCAAAACTGTATTAGAAAATTATAGTAATCAAAACAGTTGGAATTTGCATAATAATAGATACATAGACAATGGTACAGATTCAAGAGCCCAGAAGTAGATCTTCAGTTATATGCGTGCTGTGTGCTTCGTCGTTCAGTCATGTCTGGCTTTTTGCAATCCCATGGACTCTAGCCCACCAGATCCTCTGTCCATGGGGATTCTCCAGGCAAGAATATTGGAGTAGGTTGCCATGCCCTCCTCCTGGGGATCTTCCCAAAGCAGGGACTGAACCCAGGTTTCCCATCTGAGGCACCAGGGAAGCCCAACAATACTGGAATGGGTAGCCTATCCCTTCTCCAGGGGATCTTCCCAACCCAGGAATTGAATTGGAGTTTCCTGCATTGCCGGTGGATTCTTTACTGATATGGTCAACTAATTTTTAACAAGAGAACCAAGAATAATAAATGTTGAAAAGGTAGTGTCTTCAACAAATAGTGTTGATAAAACTGGATAATCACATGAAACAAAATAAAACCCTTACCTTATATCATGCACAAAAATTAACAAAAACTGATTAAAAACTTAAACATAAGACCAGAAACCATAAAACTTCTAGAAGAAAACTTGGGGGGAAAACTCTTACATTGGTCTTGGAGATGAGTTTTTGAAACTGGCACTAAAAGCACAAGAAGCAAAAGCAAAAACTAATGAGATTATAATAAACTAAAAACAAACAAAAGAACGTCTGCACACCAAGGAAGTAATCAACAAAATAAAAAGGTAACTTATATAATGGAAGAAAATAATTGCAAATCAATTATTTGATAAGGGATTACCATCTAGAATATATATGAAACTCATACAGCTCAATAGCAAAAAAAAAAAAAAAAAA
>SJYA01001038.1:268038-301537 GCA_006410615.1 Neotragus moschatus | reverse complement strand
CCGACTCTGTGCGACCCCATAGATGGCAGCCCACCAGGCTCCCCATCCCTGGGATTCTCCAGGCAAGAACAGTGGAGTGAGTTGTCATTTCCTTCTCCAATGAATGAAGGTGAAAAGTGAAACTGAAGTTGCTCAGTCATGTCTGACACTTAGCAGCCCCATGGACTGCAGCCTACCAGGCTCTTGCATCCATGGGATTTTCCAGGTAAGAGTACTGGAGTGGGGTGCTATAGCCTTCTCTGCTACTAATCATCAGAGGAATGCAAATCCAAATCACAATGAGATAACATCTTATTCATGCTAGAATGGCTATTATTGAAAAGACAAAAGATAGAAATGTTGGTGAGGCTGAGAAGAAAAGGAGTCCCTGGTGTACTGTTGATGGGAATGTATACTGGCTCAGCCACTATGGAAGACAGTACAGTATCTTCACAAAATTATAACTAAAACTAACATGTGATCCAGCAATCCCACTTGTTGGTTTAAATCCAAAAGAAATAAAATCAAGATCCCCCAAAGATACCTGCACTATCATGTTCATTGCAACACTTTTCATAGTAGCCAAGATCAGTTCAGTCGCTCAGTCGTGTCCGACTCTTTGCGACCCCATGAATCGCAGCACNATCATGTAAGAAACGAATCATCAGTCTGTGTTCAATACAGGATACAGGATGCTTGGGACTAGGGCACAGGGATGATCCAGAGAGTTGATATGGGGTGGGAGGTGGGGGGGGAGTTCAAGATTGGGAACTCATGTACACCTGAGATGGAAAAAAAATAATGAAAAAAATAATAAAATAAAAAATAATAATTAAAGTCAAAAGAAAAAAAAAAGAGGATGGAGCAAACAAGCAGTATAGCAGCTCCAGAGAAACCTCTTTACTAAACCCTTTCATAAATCCTCTCTTCGCACTGTGACCATCCTCATAATGTCCAAGTACATGAGATGTTCAAGAAATAAAAGAGTAGGTTCTTAATCCATTTCTTTGAAAATCTTCATGGGTAGATTTGTCTCACACTCACTTTGGTATCTGATATAATCAAAATTGAGTCTAGTTTGAAACTGAAGCAGAAAGAATTCAGTCCTAACACATACCCTAGAGTCTATATAAATGCCATTTTATCTTTGACTGGAGATAAGCTTATTAAGTTACTAAATCAAATCATTAGAATGCACAAATGAAATGTACAGCTTTCAGGAATGTTACTTGGATAAAGCTTAATGGCTTTAAAAATAAAGTGGAACTAGCTTTTATTTGAGTAAAGCCTGTTAAATCCAGTAGTGTTAGAGGATTTTAATGAGCAAATGAGTGTATCACCTTTATCAATTAAAGGGCAAGATAATTTATTTATTCAGTGAAATATTTAAGGAGGAGAAAATAAATATTTTCCTGTAAATTATCTAGAGGCAGAAAGCTGAGATTTCAGCAATCTTAAGGTGTAGAGGGTCATAGGCCATCAGATTTGAGATTCTAAAAATACTAAATAGGCTACACCTCACCCCACACGTACAAAAAAATACAAACATACATACACACATAGAAGAATTTTTAAAATATGGCATACAATTTCAGCCATGAACTTGAGATTAAGTACCCCTCAAGGACATGACAATTCTAGGTTCCTTCAAGCTAGGTTTCTACCTTGAGGAGCATTTGTGTGTTACAGAACGGTGTAGTTAAATTCTCTGCCAAACAGTCTCCTGTTAGCAGATTTCCTTAATAATTACAGTCCAAAATAGAAACAATTATGAACAATATAAAGGCATTCTTTCTGGATTATACTCCTGCTCACACATTAGTGTCAACCTGGGTTTTATTTCAATCTCCAAATTTATCCATTATATCACAGATATTTATAAATTTATGAAAGAAGTGAAAATAACGTAAAAACAATGAAAATACTAGACAGAAAGAAGATATAGAAATACTTATCCTAAAAAACACTTTGTTTTTGTTGTCCAACTTAATAAATAAAACAAATATGTGAATTTTTAAAAATGTGAATTATCTATTTTATAATTGCAGAATGAAGAAAAATAAGAGATATAAAGCTTCTCTGACACTTTCTATCACTGACTACATCTCTATTAAGTTTCAGCTACATCAAGTACTTATCACATGTTTGCAGAATCCTCAGATTTTAGTTTAAAATTGTAGTAGAAATTGTTCTCTATATGTTTTAGTTGTAATTAAAGGGAAGTAAAGATGTGAGCAAATGGGAAGATACATTTATAGACAAAAGGGAGTAAATAACTGAAAGAGGAGAGATCAGATAAATAACTTCTTATAATTTTATGCCACCTGTTATTCTATGGAAATTTTCTGTGACAAATGACAATTATCTTGCATAATGAGAATTTTCTTTGGAATATATGTACACATATATATATAATATTTGCCCTCATTCTATGAGACATCTGTCAATAGCTCATTAATATTCTCACCTTTTTTTAACATGTGCTCACTAATTATAAATTCAGCTAGAAAGAAAAAGGATTTGAAAACAAAATGATCCTTTCTCATTATAATGCTGAAAATACTTTGTCTTTTAATATTGTTTCCAATGTATTAGTTTAAATTTTAAAACACCGCAGTCTAATAAATATTATAATTGTGGCAAAAAAGAATTTTGTAAAAATCTAAAAATAACCATAGACAATATTTAGGAAGCTATACTTCTCTATTAAAATGAAAATTGGAAAACTGCTTCTATTCAGGAAACCATCAAACGAATAGGTTATCTGGAAGTTGGTATCAGGTTGAAGTTCCCTGATAGCTCAGTTGGTAAAGAATCCGCTTGCAATGTGGGAGACCTGGGTTTGATCCCTGGATTGGGAAGATCCCCTGGAGAAGGGAAAGGCTACCCACTCCAGTATTCTGCCCTGGAGAATTCCACAGACTAAACAGTTAGTCCATGCGGTCACAAAGAATCGAACAAGACTGAGTGACTTTCACACACACACTTTAAATAGTAACACAGTATTTTAAAATAGACTATCTTAAACCCCTGGTGCCAGGCCTGCCTGTCCATCACCAACTCCTGGAGTTTACTCAAACTCATATTTGCTATTTACATATAAATAATAAGAAACCACTGTATTTAGAAAAAAATCTAAACATTATGTACACTCCTAGGCATAACTAGATAAGATCTCATGAAATAGTCAGATGCTGGCCTTTGTCCATATAACTTCATAAATGTTAAACAGCAAATGCTACCTGATTCAGGTGAGAAGCACTGGGGACTCAAATTCTATGAATAGCTTGCTGTTGCTGAAGTGATTTTGTCAAAAAGTGACTGGTACTACATAATGCCAGATAAGATTTTAAACAAAATGAAGTGTAATAATCCCTCAAAATACACAGTAATATATATTTCTGGAAAAATATCTCTATAAAATTATACAAGAAGTCTTTATCTATATCTCTCTATATAAAGAACAGAATTGAGTTTCAATTTGAATAAATATGAACAAATATGTCCCCCACATGAATGCCCTCTTAGTCATTTGAAAATCATGTTGAACAAAAGTGAATTGCATATATAATATTTCTGGTCTCTTCTCACTAAAAGAGACTAGTATCTCCCACTTCCAGTCATTATGACAAGAAAAAATGATCTCAGATTGTGTAAAGAGCATAGATCTATGGAAACAGATGCATGGACAATTTAATGTGGAATGGCCATTAAAGGCTATCCAGCAGAGGATGAAACCTGGCTTGCAAACAATGTTAATATACGAGGCAAGTACTGACACTTTTTAAGTTGGTCACAGCCCCCATTCACAATGGCTTTGTGTGTCTATTTTCCCTTCTATTTCTTAAAATCACTTGGGTAAGAAATAACTTATTTTTGTCCAATTCTTTTATTTTACAAAGAAGTAAACTGAAGAGTTCAATTGAATATCAAATCGTAAAAGCAAATCTTGCTGTTGTTTCACATTAAAGATTCAAATCCACACACTTATATATAACTAATGGAGAGATTTCATGTAAAGTGCATATAATGTTATTCAGTAAAATGGTTCCCAGTGTCCCACAAATCACAGCATCCAAAATTGAAGACAAAGAAACACTAACTACCATGCATTCTAAGGAAGGCTGGTCAAGAGTTGAGTCTACCACCACCCCCACTACTGAGTTAATTATGAGTTTGGAGAACCAGTTTCAACTACCACAAACTGTTATTCCATCTTCTTCCCAAATCTAAGAAAGAAGGTGGGTCCATATGAAGTAAGAGAGAGAAAGATAGCAGGTTATTTTTTCTTGTAGAAACCATAAGTTCATAGAGAAATTTTATTAACTTTCACTACTACACCAGGGAAGAGGGTGCTGCTTCCCAAAAAAATCTGAAACTATGCAGTACCCTAGAAATGACTATCCTGTAGGATAAAGAGCTGGTATACCATTCCTAGGTCAGTTGTCTATTAGGCACTAGTTCTTCCAAGCAAGACAATGAAATTAGGGACAGGTACAGAAATGAATGATGATGCTGTGAAAGTGTTGCACCCAATGTGTCAGCAAATTTGGAAAACTCAGCAGTGGCCACGGGACTGGAAAAGGTCACTTTTCATTGCAATCCCAAAGAAAGGCAATGCCAAAGAATGNTAATACTCATATAATTTGGGGGACTCTGCTGAAGACAAGGAGAACAAATTAATCAATCCTAAAGGAAATCAACTCTGAATAGTCATTAGAAGGACTGATACTAATGCTGAAGCTCCAGAACTTTGGCCACTTGATGTGAAGAGCTGACTCACTGAAAAATACTCTGATGCTGGGAAATATTGAAGGCAAGAGGAGAAGGAGGTGGAAGAGGATGAGACTAGGTAGCATTACTGACTCAATGGACATGAGTTTGAGCAAACTATGAGGCTTCCCTGGTGGCTCAGGTGGTAAAGCGTCTGCCTGCAATGCTGGAGGCCTGGGTTTGATCCCTGGGTCAAGAAGATCACTGGAGAAGGAAATGGTAACCCACTGCAGAATTCTTGGCTAGAAAATCCCACAAACAGAGAAGCCTGGGAGGCTACAGTCCATGGGGCTACAAAGTCTCAGACAAGACTGAACAACTAACACACACACACACCGGAGATAGTAAAGGACTGGGAAGCCTGGCATGCTGTAGTCCATGGGGTCCCAAAAAGTTGAACATGATTTAGTGACTAAACAACAACTGAAGAAAAACAAACTAACATCTTTCAAAAAGTTGACTATGGCACAAACATAAAAATGAGGTGGGGGGAAATATTTGTAGTCATTAACTGCTTAACACATTTGTACACTTTTCCTGAAAATTCAAAAAAAAATACAAAATTAATTAAATCAATACATATAAGTGCAATTTAAATTTTCAACTAGATTATAATGACCTATATAAGTAAGTTTAATTTAATTAAGCTCAGTCATGTCCAGCTCTTTGCAACTCCATGGATTGTAGCCCACCAGGCTCCTTCTGTCCATGGGATTCTCCAGGTAAGAATACTGGAATGGGTAGCCATTCCCTTCTCCAGGGGATCTTCTCAATCCAGGGACTGAACCCAGGTCTCCTGCATTGTAGGCAGATTCTTTATGTTCGAGCCACCAGGGAAGAATCATATTCTTCTATAAAGGATATAAGAATAGTCTACCCCAAAATATACCTCTTTGGCATAATACATTATTTTGAGAAATAGCACAATAGGAAAAGATCTGCAAAGAAGTAGAAAGTACCCTTTTGAAAGAGAATTTTGCATGTATAAACCAAATCTTCCTCAATCAAATTTTCATGTGTAAAGGCATCTCCCTCTCTATACCAGAAAGAGGAGGATGATTCTAAAGTCACAAGAGAATCTTATCAATAGAGAAAGCACCTGCTTAAGTCTTCCTAACAAACCTTATCCTTATTTTTCAGGCTTTTCCTAGTAACTTCTCCATAACTGGCCTCCCTCAAATACACACCTTTCTTTCTTTTATCTTTGGCTTAAAATGGTACTCAAGATTGAGTTCTAAACCACTCCAGAGTATTAGTCAGTTTTTCCTGGATCTTTTAGGTATACACAAGTAGCTATTGCTCCCAGTCAGTTGTATCTGACTCTTTGCAATCGCATGGACTATAGTCTACTAGGCTCTTCTGTCCATGAAATTTTCTAGGCAAGAATACTGAAGAGAGTTGCCATTTCCTACCCCAATATATGAGTTGTACACATAAATAAACTGTTTTTCTTTTGTTATTCTTTTATTAAAGGGTCTTAGTCAAGAACTCAGAGGAAACATTATCTTTCCTCCTCTACATCTATATTCTTTATTTTTCACACTAATTTCCAAGTGCAATTGAGTTAAATAGAGATTATTGAAAGGTCATTCTTGCCAACCCCTATGCAACCTCCTCCCCGCACAGAAGTACGTACTTTTTTGCCCACTCCAGTGGTGTTTTCAGTCCTCGAATGAATTAAAGAGTGAATCTTACTCAACATTTAATGATGGTCAGTATATTCTAGGCACTGATAGGCTGAATCTCAGAGATTTGAATTGTTCTTTACTCTTTCTTCAGATTTTATTTCTCAGGCAAGATAGTCTGTTGTTTCAGAGTCTTGACTGGGTTTTATGGTTTATTTGTAGTCCGTTTATGCACCTGATGCAATGCCCCTAGCTTAATAGGTACGCAATTCTTTTGACAGATTGCTTCTTCAGCTACCTCTACTGCTGCTGCTAAGTCACTTTAGTCGTGTCCGACTCTGTGCAACCCCATAGACGGCAGCATACTAGGTTCCTCTCCCTGGGATTCTCCAGGCAAGAACACTGGAGTGGGTTGCCATCTCCTTCTCCAATGCATGAAAGTGAAAAGTGAAAGTGGAGTTGCTCAGTCATGCCCAACTCTTAGCGACCCCATGGACTGCAGCCTACCAGATTCCTGAATCCAAGGGATTTTCCAGACAAGAGTACTGGAGTGGGTTGCCATTGCCTTCTCTGTTAGCTACCCCTAAGAGCCCTTTAAGAATTTGAAGATCATAGAAATAGTATATTTTTGTGATTACTTCTGATTCTTACTTCAGTCTTAGTGAACTAATGAATTTATTATCATTAAAGGGCTACAACTGACAAAGTGATCTAGACTCCTCCGACCATAGCCAGTGATGTAAGATGCTCTTATGTATGTTTCAGACTCAGCAAGGCTGAAATACCACATTAAATTAGGTATTTGTAATTATCAAACATCTGTTGTCACTGAGCCACACTCTATAATAGCAGCACATATATTGCTCATGCCTTATCAAATTATGCTTTTCATCTTCTTCTTCTTTTTTTTTTCTTTTACTTTTGGTAATCCATACCCACAAAGCATTCCTTTATTTGAACCATTCATCTTATGGATCAAGACTAAAACAATGTAAGGGGGGTGTAATGAAAAGAAAATTGGATCTATAAACATAAACTCCGAGGTCCACAGCATTCTACAAGTTTGATTATTTTTCCCTCTGCAATGTCAAAAAGAGGACTATAATCAATATGCATACATACTGAACTTGCCTAATCTGACTGTGAATTTTAGTCAGTTTTAATGAAGACTCATAACAGTAACACGGCTTCCTTTATATATCATGGACTTAAAATACTGCCAACTGCTCTTTTACTGAGCCTTTAAGTCATATGTTGAGCATGTGAAGATGAAGGATTCTATTTTATTCCACTCTTCCCTGGCCCTCGACATAGCACATCTCTGATAGATTTTTCAAATAATTTCACTGAAATCGAGACTCTTAGAGTCCCCTCTGGCAGACCTATAAATCACACACTTTAATAGTAACTTCTATTTTCTGGGCCTTCTCTATCTTTCTATTAGTTGGCACATAAGATTTTGTTGTTTACCTCTCAACTTCCATGAAATACAAAATTATATCCTTAAGCACGAAGTTCTGATTTTCTCCTGGATAAGCTAATTTAGCTCTTTACTTTTGTTATGAGAGTAACAGTAATTTATCTCGTACTTCTGTTTACAGCTGCTTTTCAATTTCCAATATTTCTATTGCTGTTACAGATTGCATGTCTCTGGACAACACCAATGATCAACAATTTTTTCTCTGAGTCTGCTGAGTCACAAAGCAATTGCTAAGCCAAAGATATTATGATATGACAGTCAAGTGCTATGAGTTGTTATCCTTATATGAAAAGATCCTTTCAGATGACCTTGAAAATCTTGAAAGCAGCTCTTTTGCCCCTTTGCCATTTCCCCTTTCCTGTCCATTCCCCTTTAACCTTAGAAGAACCTAACTATAGAAATTAGATCACTAGGCAACTTAGCCTAATTGCTGATTTATGCTCTACTGAGTGCACACCATGCCTTACTGAACCTGTGGACTATTTTCTTAGATTAAAAGAAGTGGGAATGAAGAATCAAGTAGTTAAGGAATGACTAGCTCTCCACCCCTCAAAATCTCCTCAGCAATCCCACAGGCAGATCATGCAGTCTAGATAAAATCTGAAGAAAGATAATGAGGAGTCAGTCTGCGTGTAATGGAGACTGATACAACTCTAACTTCCTGCCTCAACAGTTCACTGAGACTCTTTCCTCCTTTGCCCTTTAAAAACTCTCCAGGAACTAGAATTTTCAGAATTGGTTTTGGATACAGGAGTCCAGCCAGATTCTCAGCCTTGTGATTAAAGCAACCTTTCCTTTCTACCAACACTTGCCTCTAGAGTATCATCTTTGGAGGGACAAGCAGCCAAACCTGAGTTTGGTAATGTCTCAACACCTGGCAAAGAATTAAATAAACTTAATTGCCAAAGACTTAGGGAGACAGAGGGAGTAGGAGACCAAACCATACAGGTAACACTACAAATTCCATTCAATCATTAGACTGAAACTTCTTTTCCTACAATGAAGGTTCGGAAAAGTAGCATGACAAGAAAAGGAAATTTGCAGAACAGAGTGGAAGGAAAAACAATTATTCTGAATAGCCCACAGATAACATGAGTGTTAAAAAAAAAAAAAAAAAAACAACCACTAAATTTGTGACTGCCACATTGCTTTCAGCCCTGAAATGATGGCAGAGATCTATTTTTGTGACTTTTAAAAGCAATGAAAAATAGGAGCAAATCTGAACTAATCCACAGCAAAAGAAATGACAACTTGTACAATTATTTTTTGAAAGTCTATTTAAATACATGACAAATTAGAAACCTAAAGGAGTATTATTTGGCAGCCTTTCTGGACAAAAAGAAGTGAGTCTGAAGATTAATATGTAGCCAAAAAGTAAATGAAATTAAAGTAAATTCATTTCTAAAAATAGCACCTATAATTTACAAATCAGAACAATTATTTATAAATTTAAAAAATATAAGCACTAGACCAAATTGAAAAGGCATACTATCTTGGTAGTGAAATTTATGAATTGCTTCAAGAATAGGCTCTGGCTTCTTTTTAGATGTTTATCAAAAATATTTTGCATTTGAGGCTTCCTTGGTGGCTCAGTGGTGAAGAGTCCACCTGCCAATGCAGGAGACACAGGTTCAATCTCTGATCCCAGGAAAATCCCACCTGACATGGAGTGGCTAAACCCATGCACCACAACTATTGAGCCAGCATCTAAAGCCCGGGAGCTACAACTACTGAAGCCTGCATGCTCTAGAGCCCATGCTTAACAACAAGAAAAGCCACCACTATGAGAAGCCAGTGCACCTCAACTAGAGAGCAGCCCCCACTTGCAGCAACTGGAGAAAAAAAGTCCTGTGCAACGACAAAGACCCAGCACAGCCAAAGATAATAAAAATCAAATAAATCAACTTATTTTCAAAAATCTGCATTTGGTTAAGTTCAGAACAGCACACTATCACCACCCCATTATCATTTGAGCCATTTCCTATGGTTAAAGAATGTGTCCTTTCGGAATTGAGAATCAAATGCAACATAACCCTTTAAAAATTGTTACTTCTTCCCTGTTATTACTCCAATCACATTCATTGTGAATCTTAGAGAATTCATGAGGTGACATTCTATGTTTCAATTTCAATCTTAGTCACAAAAGCAAGCCTTCTAATTCTGTCACTATTTAATGATTGACAGTCGATTTTGCACTCATTTGACCTTTTCCAGGCTCTCTTGTTTGAGTTAGCAGCCCATTCCAGTTTTCTTACAATAAAAGGTAGNTTGTGAATCTTAGAGAATTCATGAGGTGACATTCTATGTTTCAATTTCAATCTTAGTCACAAAAGCAAGCCTTCTAATTCTGTCACTATTTAATGATTGACAGTCGATTTTGCACTCATTTGACCTTTTCCAGGCTCTCTTGTTTGAGTTAGCAGCCCATTCCAGTTTTCTTACAATAAAAGGTAGAATGGATTAGCCAGTCAGAATTGAGAATATTTAAGTAAAAGCAGAACAACAGACCACTGCTGGCATGTAATGCAAACATTAAAATTCTAATGACTCATTCCCTTGCCACAGATGAGGAAAGAAATAGAAATAGACATAACATGGATCTACTGTTCTGAAACTAATTATAACAGGAATTTGAGATGGTAAAACTTTATCCCCTCATGCAAATCAGTGTTTTTCTTTAGCTTGATGGGGAAGCCCTTGAGATTTACCAAATTTCAGGCTTTTAGGGTTTGAAATCAGGTTAGTTTACGGTTCAGTANGGGAGGTAATTTTGGTTAGATGAGTTCATGAGGGTGGGGCCCTGGTCTAATGAGACTGGTGCTCTTATAAGGGACATCAGGTAGCTCTTGCTCTGTGAGACCAGAGCAAGATGGTGATTAAAAGTTGGGAGAAGAAGCCTCAAAATGATATCTAACTTACCAAGACATTAACCTTGGACATCCCAGCCTCCAGAACTAGAATAAATAAATTTCTGTTGTTTAAGTTATCCCGTCTGTGGTATTTTGTTATGGCAGTCCAAAGAGAATAATCTACCTGGTGGCTGAGTTAACCACATGGGCAACCAATCAATCAATTATATACCCATGTAACAAAGCCTCAGTAAAAACTCTGGACACTGAAACTCAGGTGAACTCTGTTTGACAATATTTCAGGTGTACTGTCCCCATTAGTGTCTGGAGAGTAGATCTTCCAGAAATCAACAGAAGTTTCATATTTGGACCCTCCCAGACTCTGCTCTATGCATCTCTTCCCTTGGCTGTAATTTTCATATATCATCTTTCCCTGTAGTCATCTGTAATCATGAGCATACTGGCTTTCAGCAAGTGCTGTCAGTTCTTCTAGTTAATTGCTCAAATTTAAACTGATTATGGTAACTTCCAAAACTTGCAGTTGATGTCAGAAGTCTTGGGCAGAATTGGCAGTCCAGAAGTATGTATACTCAAACTTCACAATATGGATAATTCTATAATTTTACCATATCTATAAGAATATATGTATTTTAAATCTAACTAAATTCATCTATATTGTCATGTTGCTCATACAACTGATCAAATTAATTAGCATTAATATAATTAATATATATAGTTAATAATATAATAATATATTTTCCAATTTAAAAAAGTAATATAAAAAGATAAAAATTAAAGAGCAAAATACATGTCATTTACAAAAATTTAGGAAATAAAATGGAACATAAAAAAGGAAACTAAAAGGATTACTAATTATATCAACCAGATATATGCAATATGATTCTATTAATCTTTTAGTGTATTAACATATGTTCTGAGTCATATAAGCTAATATTAACATATTCTGCAGAAAGGTTAACTACTTTCCAAGGACAGCTGAATTTCTAGACTCCAAACAATGTCATCCTTTCCTAGTCTCTTTTTATTTGTTTACTTGCTATGTTCTTCTTTCTTCTATATGTACACTTTATTCTCAGAGTGGCAAGATAACTGTAGTAACTGAAACATGATATATTCTTGGGTTCAAGTTCAGTGGGAAAGCTTGTTTACAGTCAGACCCCAGAAACAGTCTAGGAATTGAATGGACTGTCTTAGGACATATGCCCAGCCCTGAACTATTGACTGGCTTGAGCTTAGTCTATGTGGTCAGGGGTATAGAGGAGAGTCCTCAAATGAACTTCATGGAGTGATGTCAGAAGAGAAGAAAAGAACTGTTCAAGGGAAAACAAATGGTAGTCGCAATATACTTAAAGGCTATTGGTATTTCTCTGCGAGTTATTTCCAAATTATGTCATGAAGTATTAAAACTTTCTTGTGGATTTGTTTTTTAAAGAATATGACCTTAAGGTTCTAGAGTATATTTCTGTCAAATTTTTTATTCATATCTTTTCTTTCTAGTTTGTCATTACATTTGATTTGATGAACATTTGCATACAGAAATTTTTCTAAGGGATATCAATTAATCATCTTTGTGATTTCTTTCATTTGTTTTATGCTTTTAAAAGGCCTCGATGTAATACAATCAAAAAATTATCCACATATTTGTATTTGTATTATTTATTGCTTTGCTTTCATTTTGTTTTATATTTCTTATTATAGTATTTGTTCATGGTCCTCCTTAGGACATAAAAGAAGAGTACGTTGGCATGCCAAAAGAGTACTTCATATTTTTCTGAAATTTGTCTGCTTAGTTTTGTCTGTTAGAAAATTCAGACAACTGTGTAAACTGTTCACATCCTTTAATGAAAAATTAAAGAATTCTGTCACACTTGAGAAACTCATGAGTCATGCTTCTCCCCTGTTTGCAAAGGCTAGCCATCTATAGAGCTTTGCAACCACAGATCTTACCAATTCCTGTCATAGCATAAGATGAATTCTTAATGGTTATGTAGTGTGTGTTGTGGTCGTGTTGGATATGATCCGACAGTCTAAGATCATTCCTCAGGAAGGAGAAGAAATACTCCATTGGATAAAGATTTTTATCTCATGTCCTAGTTATGAAATCTTTACCTTTTTGTTTTAATTTACTAATAAAGTCAGCACCTTAAAACATTCTGGCATCACATCAGGAAATGACCCTGAAAATAGACAGGAGCTCAGGAGGAAAATTCTGTCTCACTGTATCTAACAAGACCATCGCCTCTGATACCTCCTAAAGAGCAGAAGCAAACTGTCAAGGTATCTCAACTGAAAGATCCCTAGGGACTTCACCAAAACACCCTGGTCTCCTAAATAACCAGCCTTTCTGACTAACTTGTAGTCATATATTTCCTATCTTATTCTTGATTTGTGAGACTTGTGAGGATCAGTTACATCTAANCTGATACCTCCTAAAGAGCAGAAGCAAACTGTCAAGGTATCTCAACTGAAAGATCCCTAGGGACTTCACCAAAACACCCTGGTCTCCTAAATAACCAGCCTTTCTGACTAACTTGTAGTCATATATTTCCTATCTTATTCTTGATTTGTGAGACTTGTGAGGATCAGTTACATCTAATTCTATGGGAGGGTTAGAGAAATGAATCCCATGCAATGGTTAAACAATAAGGAACATAAAAAAAAAAAAAAGTAGATGTGCAACAGGGGCCTAATTGAAGGGAAAAATCAGTGAGTGCACCATGATCTCCAGCTTGTCAATTCTTTTCATGCAAAAATGAAGGGTCTCCTTAGATAAATTGAGAAAGGACCCTAAAGTCTGACAAGTAACCTCATAACCAAGAATCTATATATGGCAGGTACCAGGAACTCCTCTCTCTCATTTCACCATAACATTCACACTCTTACAAGCATCAAATACTGTGAGATTTACCTCTAAGTCATGCATGGATGTGAGAGTTGGACTGTGAAGAAAGCTGAGCACCGAAGAATTGATGCTTTTGAACTGTGATGTTGGAGAAGACTCTTGAGAGTCCCTTGGACTGCAAGGAGATCCAACCAGTCCATTCTAAAGGAGATCAGTCCTGGGTATTCTTTTGAAGGAATGGTGCTAAAGCTGAAACTCCAATACTCTGGCCACCTCATGTGAAGAGTTGACTCATTGGAAAAGACTCTGATGCTGGAAGGGATTGGGGGCAGGAGGAGAAGGGGACGTCAGAGGATGAGATGGCTGGATGGCATCACCGACTCAATGGACATGAATTTGAGTGAACTCTGGGAGTTGGTGATGGACAGAAAGGCCTGGCATGCTGCAATTCATACGGTCGCAAAGAGTCGGACACGACTGAGCGACTGAAATGAACTGAACCATTTGTCCACTTTAACCTGTCAGAATCACCAGTTTAGAATGAAGATCAACTGTTTTACTGTAATAAGTTCTGCCGTGCCCCACTCAATTCATCTCCAGTCTTGTTTTTTGCCCTTTTCCACTGCAGTATGAGTCAAAGAATGATCTTCCTAAACACCACTCCTAAAATACCACTTGAGTTCAGGAATTCTTCTTTGACCTTTATAAAAAATCTAAACTTCTTATAATCACTCTCAAAGTCCTTGGGATCTCGTGAACCTATCCAGCCTTCTCTCTTCCATTCTCCTGCCATACTCAATGCTTCAGCATCCTGAAATTCACTCAGAACTTTACACACAACACCCTCTCTTATTCTCCAAGTCTCCACTTCAGGCTTTTCTTTTTCCTTTGAAAACTGTATTCTCCACGCATCCATCAGTCCTATCCTCTTCTGCACTTCATTAGTCTAAAGAGTGTTGATCCTTGAAGTCTCCTCATACAGAACATTTTCTCCAGGAATCAAATTCTGATCCTTCAAATCAGCAATAGTTGCCTCTCCTACATGCTTGTATCACACCCTGAATGTCTAACATTCTCTAGCATGTCACTCTGGATTATAATTACCTGTATCATGTTTTGATGTTTTTTTTTTCTATTTCTAATCCTTAACAAATTTCTTGGGCAGAGATTGTGGATTTCATGTTTATCAACACATGATTGATACACACTAAATTTTATATCATTATTCACATCCTTGAACAACATAAAGCTCACTCTGTGTTTGGGAAAAGACTGGCTTCATCTTGAACTTGTGTCAGTGAAACAGCTGATGGTAATGTCCTCCATTTTAGCCTAGGGAAAGCTGCTTAAAGTGTTCTATAAGAGACAGCTATAAGAGATCTATAGATAGCAATTATTAATAATAATAGAACATACAACAGTCAAGTGCTAAAAGAAAGAAAAAATAGAAATATAGGGGAAGAGAAGGGCTCAAAACTGGTGTTGAATCATCAGAGTGATGAAGAGAGGAGAGGATTGGGAATTTCAGCCATGGTTGAGGGTTCTTGGAGAGTGGAGCAAATCCAGTTGGCAGGGACAGAGTTATGACGCAATGGCAGCAGAGGGAACATAGCAACGACACAGGAAAAGGTGAAGGTGGACATCTCTGCAGATCAAGGTATCAAGAGTGAGAATCAGGAGAGAAGTGGAAAGAAGGCTTAAAAGTGCACAGCATACAGAGGTGCCTTCTTAAGATCATGTGAGGAGGAGTGGGAAGGGCTTTGGAGTGTTCCTGGTTTCTAGTCATTCCACTAGGTGATGCACAGAGACAATTTTTAACTGTATTGTTTTGGCACCCACAGTCTTTGAATAATATCACACAACAGTGTGGCTTTCGAGGGATGCAAATAATGACTGTGTGTATAAATCTAAAATCACTATATTACATAATAATCTGTTACTTTTTATTGATCCTTCACTTAGAGCCAGGCAAGAGGTAAACTAATAAGTATGTATCATGCCAATTCTGGTAGGCTGAATAAAGACTCCTACATCTAGGACCTGTGAATGTTTTCTAGTATGACCAAAGGGACTTTACAAATGTGATTAAATATCTTGAGATGGAAAGATTATTCTGGATTATCTATGTTGTTCTAAATATAATCACAAGGAATGCGGATGGCCACTAGAAGTTGAAAAAAAGCAAAAAAAAACAAAAAAAATTGTCTCCTAAGAGCCTCCAGAGAAACCTGCCGACACCTTGACTTAACCAAATGAAACTTGTTTAGGACTTTTGAGTCTAGAACTGTAAGAAAATACATCTGTATTGCTTTCGGCTATTAAGTTGTGGTAATTCCTTACAGCTACAAGAGGGAACTAATATACTACTTAGTTCTCACAACCACTCAATGTACCAACTATGATTGGAAGTACAGTTCAGTTGTCTGCATCCAGTCCTGGAAGTCTGATTCCATGGTAAAATTGACTGACATGCTCAATATATACCTATGATCAATTCAGGTTGCTCGATGGTAAAGAATCTACCTGCCAATGTAGAAGATGCAGGAGACGTGGGTTCAGTCCCTGGGTCAGGGAGATCCCCTGCAGGGGGAAATGGCAACCCACTCCAGTGTTCTTGCCTGGAAATCTCATGGACAGAGGAGTCTGGCAGGCTACAGTCCATGGGTCGCAGAGAGTTAGATATGACTTAGTGGCTGAACAAGGCATGGATACAATCATATTTGTGTTTTTGATTAGCCAATATCAAACATTCAAAACTGGAAAGGTATATTTTTGGAAAATTGGAAAATTTTTTCAGTTATTTTTCAGCTTCAGTTTCCTGATTGTTTCCCATAATAGAATAATTACTCCTTCTAATAAAGATTTTTTAAAACTCTCATAAGTCATATTAATTTATTAACTATTGCAGTCATGTTATTATTATATTCACACACATAATATGCTTAGCTGTAATTAATGTATGATTCCATTCCAGAGGAAAAAAGGTATAATGTTCATAATATGCATAGTTGATTATTAAAGATTTGAACCTACAAGTTAGCAGACATGAATTTCAGCCACATACTTTCTCCTTAGAGTACAACCTTCAATAAGCAATTTAGCCTTTCTTGATTCTCTTATCTATAAAATATGGAGTTTGCCCTATCAGTCAACTTCCTTCTCTAAGAGTCTAGGAGTCTTTGATTCAATTTGTTCCTAAGCTTGTGGATGACACTGGACTTTTCCAGATAGAAAGTTATATTTTGCTGGTTCTGAATACACTGCTCAAAGCTTGATTCTAAAAAGAAATCCATCCATTTGGCCTATTCACAACTGCTTTACCTAGTTGGGAACTCTGATTCTGTAGCAGACTCAGACTGAGGCCATTTTTGTGCCATTACCTGCTGAGCCAAAATCTGGAGAAGCATTTACTGAGCATGCAGTATTTGTCAAATACTTCTGCGTATTATTTCTTTAATTCTCACCAAAAAACTTTCAAAATAAGTGTATCATACTAGTTTAATAGGTGAAGAATTTGTAAGAGACATACATAACAAGAATTTTTAAGTGGTAAAATATCCTGATCCCCAATCCATGCCTTTTCCACAATTCCATACTATATAATAATAGCTTCTACATGTTGAGTGCTGCAGGCAATTTTATTTTCTAAAAATGGTCAATGTATTTAACCCATCCCACATATTCATACTACGTGACTGAAAATCTTCCCATTAAGAGGTATTGTTCCATTGTGTCTGGGCAGGGACTTGTAAGTGCTCTAACAAATGGAGTATGGTAGAATAACCTTACTGTGTTCACTCTCTCGGGACACTCATTCTAGCAACCCAGACATTATGCCATGTGTGTGTTATGTTTTTCCAGCAAGAATACTGGCATGGGCTGCCATGACCTCCTCCAGGGGAGCTTCCCGACTCAGGGTTTGAACCCACATCTCTTACCTCTTCTGCACTGGCAGGCAGGTTCATTACCATCTGGGAAGCACAACACGAAGGAGAGATTCATGGGAAGAGGTAATTGCTAAGGTGAAGACAGCAGAGCAGATAAAAAACCATTCTGACTATGACCTGGCTGAATTCTGGAGCCACAAACACATTGGCAACTGTACACCATTAAGTTTTGGGGTGATTTGTTAGGAAGCCCTAGAAAGTGGAATAAGTATATGTCATATAAGTGCGTGTGTGCTAAGTCACTTCAGACATGTCTGACTCTTTACAGCTATGGACTATAGACCACTAGGATCCTCTGTCCATGGGATTCTCCAGGCAAGAATACTGAAGTGGGTTGCCAAGACCTCCTCCTGGAGATCTTCCTGATGCAGGGATTGAACCTATATCTCTTATGTCTCCTGTGTTGTCAGGAGGGTTCTTTACTACTAATACCTCCTGGGAAGCCCATGTCATATACACAGCACCTTAATATTTTCTCATTTTACAGTACAGAAAACAGGCTCAAATAGATTATATGACTCATTCTAACCCATACTCTTAGTATATAAAGAGACTAGGATTAAAACTCAGGTTGTTGTTTGGCGGCTTTTTGTTTGCTTGTTTTTCCAAAACCTGTGTGCCATTCACTTTACTACATTATCTCCTATAAGTATCCCAGTCTGGAAGTTGGTAAAATTTTTGGATACTCACAAGCCTACAGAATAAACCACATTTTAATATGACATTAAGTTTATAATATTTGGTAAGTCAAAGACTATTCTGTATATGTAAACTAACTTATCAACAAACAAAATCTTTTAGGAGACCTCATTATTTCTAGGTCACTTATATCTTGTACCATATTATCAGTTTCACTGGCTTTAAGGTATATTCTTATCTTGTCATTTTACATTGGAAAATATAAGGGCATTTTATTTTGAGAGATGTAGCTTTCACAAGAAATACAGCAATTAATACATTAATGTATACTACTTCAAGTATACTGAATAATTTGACTACATTAAAACTGATTTCATATAAGCCCTTAGAAGCAGATGTAGTTGACTGCCTATCTAAAAATCTTCCCATCTTTATCCTTGTTCTCAGAAATATGACATTGTTTGGTATCTACCACCCCTCTTCCAGGCTAGTGACAGACTATTTTTTAAAGTAAGATGAGTTTTCCTAAAGTTTTTTGTCTGTTAGGAAAAAGTATCTTAGAAAAAAATTATGAGCAACTGATTTGGAGGAGGGAGTTCTAAAATAATATTACAGACAGCTCTTTCTTTTAAAATTAAGTCGCTGAGACACTAGGTCAGCCCCCAAAGAATGCTTTGTTCTGATTGCTTATTTCAGATGTTCCACTATGTCTTTTGCATTTCTTCTCGGAAGACAGACAATTTTTCAATTTTTTAACCCTTTGTGGAAATAGGTCAATAATTTCACTGTGAGATTAAATGTGGATCTTCCTTTTTCTAAATATGAAACAATATAAATGCTGGCACATTGTATAAATCTTTGCTCTGCATTCTCAACTATAATACAGTAATTGTGTTGTTTTGTTCTATTTGTTTTAAGAGGAGAATGTTCCCCTTAGAGTATATCAAGTATTTTGATTGGTGCAATAGATATCTGAAACTAGTTTTACGGTGCTGTGCCTTTTAGCGGTAATTTAACAAATTCAAATGCTATCTAACTTCCTGAGAAACTTTTGTCACTGATATAATCTGGCTCACAGTGAATGAAATGGAAGGCATCTTTAAACTAAACATATGTTTCTAATACTACTCTTGTGTATGCAGTGTAATTCTTGCAATGTAGACGAGGTACTCTGGTGACATCATCCTTTAAATTTTCTTTAGGTAAACCAGATGGTTGAATGTGATCGCAGTAATAATGCTGTTAAACTGTCCAGAGAGGATAGTTTAATCATCTTTAAGAATGTAACTAATAACCAACATGTGTATTTTTAAATGGGTATTTATATTGAAAAAAAAAATGATGTCCTCAAATCTGTTTCAGACAATGTTCAGCTAAACGAAATGATAAAAGTTGCAGGTTCTCCTTAAAAAAAGGGGGGGGTGGGTACAATATCTTGAAAACTACAATTAAGATATAAAAATGCAAAGGACAAATAGAACTTCAACTTATTTGTCCACTCTTGAAATCTTAGGGCTAGATATTTGACAAATAAATCTTGTCTTTGTGGTTTTCTTATGCATTCCATACACATAATGTCATGGGAAGAGATTAGCTTCTTATAGTGATATAATGAGTCTACCTCAGGTTGGAGCCACAGGAATCAAACTAAACTGAGTTGATCCAAAGAAGAAAAAATGTAAAAATAAATCTGAGATTTTTATCAGTGCAATTTCATTGTAATTAATGGTTTGCCTTGGATCCTACCCAGTGAGCTTCCTCCCACCCTGAAATTATGGATATACTAGGGAAACAGNCTAAAGATGTCTTCAATTCCAAGGTAATATTAAAGTTTTGTGCTATTTCACTGTATTACCTCGAAAAAAAAGTAAAATTCAAATTACCTTGATCATAGACGGAGGAATGATGTTCATGATGATGATGGTTCTGGAAGAAAGCAGTACAATTCTCTTGGCAATTTCTGTGCTTCTATTCTGTTTGCAAAAGGCAAGTATTCTGGTCTATTTATTGTCTTATTCATAAGAGGGAAAAAGTCTGATATGTCCACTCTGGGATTATATAGGTCTCCCATTAATAAGGTGAGTTAGTCTAATACAGAGATGGATTATTAGTAAGCCAACTTAGCGTTACATCGAAATTTACCTTTTCCAGTTACTCATGAGAGAAATGAATGTGACATTTTGCTTTTCGTCTGACCTCTAAGTCTATCTCTCCACTGGTTCCAAACTTGTAAAAAAGAATAAACCTTGAAAAATGAAAATTCAGTGTGTTTGAATGTGAGATACATTCTACTTGAATTTTTCATCTTAGGAAATATATGAGAAATAACAATATTGAATCAAAAAAATATTTCACCTAAATAATAAAAGGATNGAAATGAATGTGACATTTTGCTTTTCGTCTGACCTCTAAGTCTATCTCTCCACTGGTTCCAAACTTGTAAAAAAGAATAAACCTTGAAAAATGAAAATTCAGTGTGTTTGAATGTGAGATACATTCTACTTGAATTTTTCATCTTAGGAAATATATGAGAAATAACAACATTGAATCAAAAAAATATTTCACCTAAATAATAAAAGGATATTTGCAAAGATAAACATTTCTAAAATCAACAATTGCTTTTATGATTATATAAAAGTATAAATTTACTACAAAACTTCTAACCTGGAGGTTCCAACCTCTAAAATGTTGCATGAATTATCTGTGGCAAATCTAATAATCAATGAGGAAGTAACAAAGCTAGAGATTTATGTTTATATATATATATATATACATACATCCCTTCCATGTTGACTTTTCTCTGCTTACCTGTTTCTGATACAGTATATACAATGGTATATGATTACATGAAATCAACCAAAATAAGAATCAAGTTGAAAACTGCAATGGAGTTTATAACCAAATACAGGCAACACATAGAATTTTCAAAGTCCCATTCAAGAAGATCTATTGGCAATAAATTTTTACCCAAACTAGCCACTGAGTAAAAAACAGTGTGAACAAAGAAAAAAGTTTTCTTTTGTTGGTGATTAGATAAGTAAAAATGTTTCCAAAAGGAACATGAAAAAACTTGCTTTCAAGAACCAAATGAAATAAGGTGAGCATATAAAGGTAAATAATTATAATAGTAACTAATTGTGGACTTTCCTATTGGCCCAGTGGTTAAGAATTCACCTTGCAAGGCAGGGGACACAGGATCGATCCTTGGTCTGGGAAGATTCTATATGCTGAGGGGCAACTAAGTCCGTGTGCTACAGAGCCTGCGCTCCACAATAAGAGAAGCCACTACAATGAGACACCTGTGCTCCGCAACTAGAGAGTAGCCCCCACTCACTCCAACTAGAGAAATCCTGTGCACAGCAATGAAGATCCAGTAGCCAAACAATAACCGCAACAAATTTTTACTGATGTGTTGAGCTATTGTCACCCAGCCCCAAGACCGACGAAAGAGCTGGAAGACAGTGACAGAGATGTTAACAGCAAGTGTGTGTGCTCAGTCTTGTCTTGACTCTTTGTGACCCCATGGACTATAGCCCACCAGGCTCTTCTGTCCTTGGTTTTCCCGGTCAAGAATATTGAAACGGGTTGCCATTTCTTTCTCCACGGGATCTTCCTGAACCAGGGATCAAACCCACATCTCCTGCATCGGCAGGCAGATTCCTTACTACTGAGACACAGTGGAAACCCTGGATGGCATACTAGACAGGGAATTTTACCTGTCTTCAGCAAAATATTGTGGAGTGATATCTCAGTATGGACAGCAAATAGACAGTGATAGGCAGCCCTCTTTGCTACTCTCGGGAGAAGGAGGCTATAATTTATAAGGAAAATTGACAGCAGGTTGGCTCATCACAAGGACTTTCACTTTAATGAACTATCAGGGGAGCTGCATCTGCCCTAAGGATCAGAACAATCACTAGCTGGGGTTGAGGGCAAGCATGTTCATGTCAGTAGGGTATACGTGTAGTGTGGCCTACTCGAGCAAATTATATACAGAGAACAAGAACACAGCCATCTTGAGTGGCCTGACCAAACACCATGCTAACTGTCTGCCAAGACATAATCACTGTCTCTTTCAAGTCCCACAATTCTATAGAAAAAAATTATAATGATTATTTCTACTCTACAGACAAGGATCCAAGGCTTAGGTAGGTGATGTAAGTAGCCCAAGGCCATGAAACTAGTAAGAAGTTAAACTCAAATTCAAATCCAAGTCAGTCCAGTTCCATATCCTAAGCCGAAGTTAAAATGTATAGTACTATAATAAAGACAGAAAAGAAAGCCTAGATAAAAATAATTATATTTGTAAACATTCAGTTAATGGCAGGTCACAATCTGAACACCACAAAATATAAACCAGAAAAATCTATATATATATTATTTAGGAAGGTTTTAGTGTGCAATAAACATTAATGACACTCAGCCAATATTTTATTCCATAAGATGTGCTTACAGAAAAATTGATCTTAAATATCTTCATCAAGGTTACCTGAATCAGTTGTTTCTATCTGAGTTGTCCAATCATTATTTTTCTTTTTTGGAAATTGATATGGTAGTGGTGGTTTTTTAGTTGCTAAGTCATGTCTGACTCTTGTGACCCCATAGACTGTAGCCCTCCAGGCTCCCCTGTCCATAGGATTTTCCAAGCAAGAATGCTGGAGTGGATTTCCATTTCCTTCCCCAGAAATTAATATAAATGAGTTATATTTGTAAAATTTTAAAATACTAGAAATACATTGTCAATAGATACATTATGCCATCCTCCATATACAAAATTGGAACTATTGACCTGAATTATTAGGATCTAAATCTTAAACTGTTTGATTTTTCCATTAATGAAAGTGAATTTGCAGTGATTGACACATTGTCAAGATTACCTTTATAATTAAATATGTATATATATATATTAAATATATGTATATCAGTTGATGGGGCTTCTGCCAGAATGTTAAAAGGTTAACTTAGGAAGCTAAAAGAGTAAAAGATACTTGAATAAAATCAATTTTTATACACCTGGTCCTGACTTTTTACCAGATTAGAACCATATTTTAATTTTTAAACTGCATTCAAATCACCTGAGGATCTTGTTAAATGCAAATACACATTTCATAAGAGACACTGTGCAGCAAAGATTCTAAATTTCTGACAAGCTCCCTGGTAATACCAGCATTATTATTCCACCGACAACATTTTGAGTGGTAAGGAGTTAGGGAATGCAGCCTCTGGTCAAATATAAGAGATATTACTAAATTGTTCTCCAGCAACTCTTTCCTCCAAATATTCCCTTTTCTCTCCATCAACCCTGGTACAGTGGAAACCATCAAGATTCTATTTGATTCATACCCCAGGAGTGAGCTCAGAATTCAGCCAATCAGTTCCTTGTCAAATATTGAGAACTGAGACCCGGAGAGAGCCAGTTTAGTCTTTCTCAATTACCTCATGACTTTACATAAATTCCAGAGCAAACGCTGGTGTCATTTTCTACTGAGAGGATGAGCAAGAGAAAAACTGTCTTTCAATGAAGGAGAAAAATAAAGCGTGATATTCAGAGAAAGATAGACATAAGAGGCACCAAAGGATTAACTTAATGTATTCTTTAGTGTGTTTCCATTCTAATTTCTATCCCTGAGGCCCAAATACACTGCTGTCCTAACAAATTAGCTTTTTGCTCAAGCTGAGAAAGTTTCCGTTTCATACAACCTAAGGACTGCTAACTTTATACTCTGAAGTGTAATGTACTTTATCATTATACATCTAAAAGCTCATGAGCTTGGGAGTCATAATCATAGTTGCCTCATTTATGTGTAGTGCTAGAAATCTCCGCTAAGTAGACACAAGTATGTATATAGTAATATATATTACATGCACATTGTTGCAATGAATATTTGCATCAAATATATCATTTCAGTACATCTGCTGCTTTATTTTTGGTTCTAAATAAATAAAGGTAGCAATCATTAAACTTAAAGATGTGCAATGATAGAAAAATCTATTAAGTGATATATAAGACTGAATATTATATCTTTATAAGCTAGGCAAACTGCTTTTTAAAAATGTGTGTGTTTCATCTTTCAGAAGCTCAGTAGTTAATTACAATGATGAAAAATCTTACATTAAATACACATGTTGATTGCTAACAAAGGCACCAGAATGGAATTTTCCTTTAGATAAAGGTATTTTAAACTACACTGGTGCTTAGATTATTATTCACAGTATCTATTCATGTTTAGCTGCTTAAAAATTTAGCCTGATTAAGCAAAACATTTACAAATAAGCAATGCCATAAAAACATCTCCACATTTTGGACTCTGGCCAAATCAACTTTCTGTAAACATTCAATGATGAATTCTATAATTGAATAGCTAATAAACGCATCCAACCTTAATCTTTAACTGAATTCACACATATATAGCAATCAGATCATTTCAGTAACACCGGTGTTATAGAGCTATAACAAACTGGGATCTGAAAGAAAGAACAAATGTCCTAATTCAAGTGTTCAGACTAACTGCAGTGCAAACTCAAAGTATGGTTGTTAATCCTAAACACAACCAATAACATTGTTTAAATAAATCAGCAAAATTAAATTTTCAGAGCCAATCTATAATATAGAATTGATTTTGTGAAGTAGTAACTCAGACTGGTCCCAAGGTGACTTTGCGGCCAAAAATTCACACTGTACAGTTAATATATTAAAATGTGTCATAAATTTACAGTAAAGAAGATGGAGATTTCTAGTGCTACTATAGATTTGAAAGAAATAAATGAAAATCTTCTCTAGAGGGGAAAAGCTTCATTTTAGGGCTCAGAATTCTCATGGATAATTTCCCCCTAAAACATAAGTAGTTTAAGAAAAATTAATCAAAAGTATTCAAGGGAATAAGACACTATATGTAAGAATCAGCAAAAAAGACAAAGAAAAAAGAATCATATCACAGAAGTAAACCATGAATTCATCAAATATTCATATTATTTGAATAAAAGTAATTATGCAGGCTAGAATTAAAGAAACAAAATATAAGTTTGAATCTATCTTCAGGAAACTGGAAACAATAAAGGAAGCAAGCAGCTTTGGAAAAAATTCGAAGAGAACTTAACAGAAAGTTAAAATATAAAAATGAAAATAGAAGTTCAGTGAGTGACTATAGCAGATTAGATACAATAGAGGCAAGGCATTACTGCAACTGAAGCTAGGTAAGAAGAAAGTACCCAGAACGTACCATAGAGAAGGAAAACAGAAACTATGAACAGGTTAAGTGATGGTGAAAATAACTGAGAGTCTAATATAGTTCAATTACTGGTCCATCAATTACTAATCCAGATAAAGTGAAAGGAATTAATTGGTAAAGAGTGTGGCTGAGAATATTCTATAACTAATGTAAGATGCCAAACAAAAGATTCAAAAAGATTCCAAGAGTGGGGTTTACAGAATAAATTAAAGAAATCCATACAAAGAAATATTTTAATGAAACTTCAGACAGCAAGTAAAAACATAAAAATATTACAATGAGATAGAGGAAAAAGGTTTTTTTCAAAGGAATAAACACTAGATAGTTTACTTCTTAAAAATAGAAACCAGGAGATAGAGTTCTTTCAATTTTTCAAAAAAAAAACAGATCACACCAAATATCACAGACAATCGAAAAGAGAAAATCCTCCAAACTCATTCAACTATTCATGGATATGCCTGATATTAAACCCAGTAAAATATATTATCAGAAAGGAAAATCCCAGGACCGTTTCACTCATTAATATAGATGCAATATCCTAAACAGAATATTAGCAAATGGAATCCAAATGTATTTTTCAAATAATATCTGTTGGCCAAAAAGATACACCAGTTATGGGAGATTAGGTCAATATTTTCAAACTCTTATATTTAATTCAACACATTAACAGATTATAGGGGGGAAATGTGATCATCTATTTAGATTGAAAAAAGTATTTAATAAAAATCCAATACACATCATAATGAATATTATTAGTAAGCAAGAATTTATAGTAGAACATCCTGAATCTTATAAAGAGAACAGATCTAAGATAAATACCATCTTGAAACATTAGAATAGTTTTCTTTATAATCAGGACTAAGACAAAGACACATAGTACCAATACTTTTATGAAACATTGATTTGAAGTCTTAAGCAAGTGTAATAAGAAAAAGAATGAGCCATCAAATGTAAAACAGGAAATATATTAACAGTAATAAACATTTTGAAAATACAATGAGATATGATAATTTACAATACTATATCAATAATCGTTTAAAATGTTTAAGACTGCTAATAGGGAAATTTTTAAAGCTTTATGAACAGGTATTTATTAACATCTAAATATATGGAGTAATATATCACGTCTGTGATTGAAAGACAGATATTTGGAAATAATATATCTCCTAATAAAGATTATATCCAGTACAATTCCAATGTACACCAACGGTACTCACGAAACATAATCTGATCGTAAAACTTTACGTGGAGGATTGAAAGGCCAGTAAGAGCCAGAGAACAGAGTGAAAGGCACTGCCCAGAAAGTTATCAGTAATTATTATAGAGCTACAATAAGTGAGAAGTGTAAACTTGTACAAGAAGAAACAAAATAACAACTGAAATAGAAAACTAAGAAGCATAGCCACATATGTTGATACATGACAGAGGTTAAATGTTCAGATTAGTTGGGAAACAAAAATGTTTAGAGAAAAAACGACTATCTATATGAAAAAAAGATAAAATTTGAAGCAACTTCATTCCATGTATAAACATAGAATGCAAAAATTTAAGGAGTTAAACGTCAAAAATGAAATGTTTTAAGTGTCTGGTAGAAGAACCTATTTTAAAAGATTTTAGATTTAGGGCCATGAAAATTTCTATAAAATACCTTTAGGGAATTCCCTGGTGGTCCAGTGGTTAACAATCTGCCTTCCAACCCTGGGTACAGGGGCTCCATCTCTGGTTGTGAGCTAAGATTCCGCATGCCTTGTGGAAACTAAGCCTGTGTGCCTCAACTAGAGAGCAGCCTGCTGCAAACTACGGCGCCCACTGTGCTCTGGACCACAAGGAGAGTCAGCCAATCAGCTGCAAGGAAGAGTCCACGCGGCTAAAAGGGAGAGCTCAGCTGCCGCAACTAAGACCCAACAACACAGTGGAAACTAAATAAATACATGTATTTTTAAAAATAAATAAAATACCTCTAGAGAGGGAGACTGTCTGGCACACGTACTCTGAGCTTGTCCACAGCCCAGCCCCTGCTTGTGGCTGAGACGCTGACCCCCCGGGACCTCTGCCTTGAATCTCACTTTTCCCCGCCCCGCCCTACCCCACTGCGTGGAGGTATGCCAGGTGCCACAAGGTTCACAGCTCTGTGACCAAGCGAGTGGCCATGTTCCTGCTGCAGGTTTTGCAGTTTGAGGTAGATACCCTAAACTGTTTAGCTGTCAAACCACACAGGCTACTCACAGGGAAGGGCCGAGAGCTGAACTCAGATGAGCTCCAGGAGCTATATGGAGGGCTAAAGCTGAACAAAGTGAAACAGTATGACTATATGCTCCCAGTTACACGAAAGGCTTGTTCTTCCTGGCCATGGCGGTGGGCATCATGCAGAAATGAAGCAGCAGAACTCCAGGCTTGTGTGCACATGAGACCCCGAGATGGGACACAAGTGGAACGGAGAAGGTCCCTGTACCACCTTGGAGATCTCCTTCCGGTTTACATAGAGAAGTCGTGCAAGTTGCAGACATCATCACCCCCAACTAGTGTGAGGCTGAGTTGCTGTGTGGGAACCAGGTAAAAGCCTTAGTGGTGATGGACATGCTGCACTCAGTGGGCACTGACAGGGTGATCATCACCAGCTCAGACCTGTGGTCCCCAACAATCTCAAGGTGGCCTGCAAGAAGACTCCATCGGCCATGCCCCACGTTCTGCAGCAGGCCGTCAAAACATGTGCAAAATCCACTCTGGGGAAGGACTGAAGCACAGCCTGGCCCAGTTGGAGCTGAGGATGATCCAGAGCAAGAAGGACATAGAGAACCCTGAAATCATCATCCAGGCCAAGGTGGTGTGAGGGAGGTGTGAACCCACCTCCTTAACGTCCGACTTTAGGTATCTCATTTTTGTCCATGTGAGAAGTGTAACTTTGCCTTAGAGCTATGACCAAAACTTGATATATATTTTTTTTCTTTCATAAGTGTCCAGTATCCGTTAATTGTGAAAATGCACTCCCTCGTGCTTTTTAACTATAACAAAACAACCACATATATTTGAAATTTGGGACCCCCCCAGCTCCCCTCCCCCAAGGCTCCTGGAAAACCAGCTCTGTGTTCATGTTTCTGGGGCTTCTTCCCCAGTGCCCTGGCTGGCTTGGGGTACATGGTATATTCAAGTCCAACCAGAGTATGGGATCCTGAGAGGCCCCTGTATCTGCAACCCTGAGTCAAGGGTTAGTGTTCATGTCCAGAAAAATGATGCTAAATATCTTTAATCTTTTTCTGCCCTCACCTGTATTCCCACTTCAGAACTTTTTGCCTTTTCCTTTATGACAGGTAGGACCCTGGGCGGAGGTGGGGAAAGCATGTTGTGTTCAGAGTCTCCACTTCTATTTACTGTGTGGACCAGTTCCTGTTAAGCTCAGAAGCATAGATGTGCCAGTCACTTTGGCTGGGACCTTCCCCAGACCCCCAAAATCTGCACATCTCACGTGAGTAAGGTCCTGCCTTGTCAATCAGTGTCTCCAAGGGATACTCTGGGTGACAGAACAGAGGCTGGTGCACTGCGGTCTGAGGTTGCCTGTGGGAAGACCAGTGCCTTGGACTCCTTTTAGAAAACACCCTATTTATGGTAGAACAGGTCAAGGTATGTTTGCCACCTATTGCTGGTGACAAATGTGTTGTATCTCCCTAGGGGTGTGCAGGTACAGAAGGCAGAGCAGACTCCTGCCCTGACTCCCACCTTGGTGTGTTTAACCCCACTGGGCAATTATCTTGCTCCCCTGCCTCCACTCCCCCACCAGTTTTGCATCCTGTGTCAGCCAGGTACCAGGAAGCTTGAGGGTTCTAGAAACTGGCTGCAGCCCTGCCCCTCCCTACAAGGTGGAGCTTCACAGTAGCAGCCTGTCAGACTCCTTGGCTGCTGTGGCAGCAAAGGCCAGCATGCAGGCCCTAACACCATGCCAGTCCTCTGCTGCTACAGTGACATCCCTGGTCCTGCTTTGCCCAGAATTCTGAGGACCCCCCCCCCCCCAGTGTGGATGAGGCAGGGCTGCCCACGCTCAACATCCACCCTGACTCTGGGGGTTGCTGATGTGTGCATCTCCTGGAAGCCTAAGGCTAAAGGGAAACAGAGAGGCTTCAAGAAGTGGGTCTCTGGGAATTCAGGCTCTCCTAGAGCAGCCCTTGTCCCTGCCTCCAGACACCCACCTATCTGTGGCTGTGCCCAGTCTCCCAGACGCTTACCTTCTCAGTACTGAATTCTCTCCTTTGTTGAAAATGCCCCCAAATGAAGTCTGGTTGGTCTCTGCTGGACTCTGCACCCTTTTCCATCTCCCCCACTCTGCTCCTGTTCTGAATGTCCTAACTCTCAAAAGTTAATGCCTGCAAGCAGGGTCAGGGGTCCTCTGGTCCTTGCAGGGGTCAGTGGGTCAGGGTATGTGTCCCTGTCATGTCCTTACAGGGTCCACTGGCCCAGGAGGAGGAGGAAAGCCTGGTGGGGGACAACCCCCAGCAAAGCGGTCAAGGGACCAGCCACAGTCCCACAGGGCCCTGGGCCCTTACAGAGCCTTTAATGGAAAACACTGTCACTGCCAAGTAGAACTGAGGTGATGGCTACACTGCCAGCCAGTGGGAAATCTTATTTTTCTTTTCTTTCCAGTCTTTTTCTTAAGCTTCTGGACAGAAAGTTATTATTATAAATTATTTTAATAATAATTATTATAAATAAAATAATAATTATTTTAAGATGAGAGATATATTGGTCTTGAATTGTTGGCTTTAGTAATAAAGTATAAAATGCAAACCTTCTCCTGAAGACCTTGAAGATAAATTACAAAATGTGGTCCTTTTTTTTTTTTTTTTTTAAACTAAACTAGTTTTGAATCATTGCCAAGTCTTGCAAAGGTAGCCAGGTTAGTCTTCACTGTTTTTGCAACATGTCAGTCATGGTAAAAATGGGAAAAATAAATAAATAAATAAAACCTTTAGAAAAAAAGAGTTGACCATAAGTAAATAAAAAGACATAAATCTAACTGTATCAAAACTGAGAATACATTTATCAAAAGATGTTTTAAAGTAAGTCAAAATGTTGCAAAATGGGAGAAAATATTTGCAATATACTTAATGAAGTACTAAGATGTTACATATAAAAAGACTTTCACAAAGTAAAATATGAAAAAATTTTAAATGATAAAATGGATGGAAACTTTTCAAAGAAAAAATAATTCACATGACCAATAAAAATATTAGCAGTGGACATGGAAATACAGAAAAAAATTTGCAGTGAAATACTTTTATATATACTATGTGACAAAAATAAAATAAATGATAGACAGAAAAACAGATTTTGTAAGAATCCAGGGGCTTATTTAATTTGGGATTCTCTAAGAAAAAGAGATAAAGAATAACTAATAACAAATCTGGTATAAAATTTAATATTTATTTAGAATGAAAAATTATAACAAATTATGTTTTAAGAGCTGGCAAAAACCACAAATGGGCTTCCCACCTGACGCTCGTGGTAAAACTTGCCGGCCAATGCAGGAGACTTAAGAGAAGTGGGTTAGATCCCCTGGAGGAAAACATGGTAACTCCAGTATTCTTCCCTGGAGAATCCTATGGACAGAAAGGCCTAACGGGCTGCTGTCTATAGGATCACCGAGAATCACACACAACTGAAGTGACTTAGCACACACACATCACAAATACCATAAGCCAAAACAAACAAATGAACTTTAAAAGTCTCCTTTGGACATATCTTTATATGTCCTAAATTTTTGGCTGAATATTTTGTATTGCTATTCATAGAATAAAGATTTTGGAAAATTTTTAGTGAACAAAAAGAAAAGCAATTTCAGTTTTTAAAGCATGATTTAAGTTTGTTTCTAATATTGGTAAAGTAGAAAAGCTTCAATTTTATATCTTATCATTAGTAATATCATTTAGACTTTTTTTTTTGTTATTGCTGTTAAAATTAGGAAAACCTATCTGTTTGTTTTATATATGAGCTGTGAGATTTCAGAGCCTTTAAAATCTTCTTGTACAGGGAAATGCATTAAAGAATTATGTATTCATTAACCAAATTACTAACAAAGCCATTGTGTGGCATATTTTATGGTATGTTCATCATTGTTAGTATTTTGGGTCACATCAGCAGGAAACCTTTTTTTAGCATGAGCCATACAGCTGCAACTTAAAAGACAAATGCATCAAATATACTAAGATGTGCTCCCATGTGTTGAGATGCATAAAACAAGGGTGGACATGCTGGTGCACTTATTTACAGCATGTTTACAGGTTTGTGCCCTACTGAACACTGAATTCTGTTGCATAAGGTATTTTTTTTTTAAAGTGTGTATTTATAACTGTGCATGTAAATTATTGGATATGTACCAGACAGGACAGAGCTTCAGTTTTGAATAAGCACGAAGGACAACATCCTGTAGTTACAATTTGATTGGAAGATTTTTCTTTATACATAAGTAAGTTCCTACATTCATGTTTTTCAAAACATTTTTCTCCTCCACTTCACATATATCTTTGTTGCTAGGGACTGTAGGACAAGTTCATATGACAGCTCAGCCTCAGGGCCATAAGTTCTGTGTGGTGAAGCCAGTTAAGACTATACCATATGTGGCTGGAAAACTCTTAGAAGGCATTCCCATAGCAACAAGGCAAACAAGAATTAAAAATCCAAGAAAGTAACTCTATAAAACACATAAACAAAATTCTCTACTCCCAAAATATTTATCTCCTTAACTGAATTGCCCAGAGTCCCATGGCCATGCTATTGACATTGATCAATTAGGGAAGTATGACTGCAGAAAAACTGAGTGGAGAAAAGTAACAATCAGCGTCCGAGGTCAGGGGAGGCAGCCGGGAGGAGCCACCCTGCGTCCAAGAGACAGCGGCCGAGAGTCCCGGGCTGTGACGACGCAGGAACGGCTGAGAGGAGCCACCCCACTTCCGAGGTCAGGGGCAGCGGCGAGAGTGGCAGGCTGCGACGGCGCAGGAACAGTTGAGAGGAGCCACCCCACTTCCCACTCAGCACGGCCGAGAGGAGCTACCCCACATTGGAGGACAGAGACAGCGGCTGGGAGTCCCGGGCTGTGGCAGCGCAGGAACAGCTGAGAGGAACCACCCCACTTCCGAGGTCAGGGGCAGCGACCGAGAGTGCCAGGCTGCGATGGCGTAGGAACAGCTGAGAGGAGCCACACCGTGTCCAAGGTCAGGGTCGGGGGCTTGGAAGAACCACCCCATATCTGAGGTCAAGGGCGGCGACTGGGAGGAGCCACCCTATGCTCAAGGCCAGGGTCGGGGGCCGGGAGGGCCACCCTACGTCTGAAGCCAGGGTCAGGGGCTAGGAAGAGCCACTGATTGATTAGCACTCAGCATGGGTGGCTGCAAGGGCCAGCGCACTCAGCCTGCCCGAGAGGAATTATCCCAGGTCCCCATGTCTGAGGGCAGGGTCGGGGACTGGGAAGATCAACTTGCATCCAAAGATCGGTGACTGCGCTGATGCGGGAGGGCCTGGAGGAGCTGTCCCACATTGAGGGTCAGGAGGGGCGGCGGAGAGGAGACGCCCTTCCTCCAGGGTGGGGAACGGACACTGCACTTTGCTGGGGCAGCCNGTTTCTATCTAGTAGCAGATACGTATTTGTTAGTCCACAAACTATAATGGTGCACTGGAACTTAATATATCAGTCAGTCAGTCAGTTCAGTCGCTCAGTCGTGTCCAACTCTTTGAGACCCCATGAATCACAGCACGCCAGGCCTCCCTGTCCATCACCATCTCCCGGAATTCACTCAGACTCATGTCCATCGACTCCGTGATGCTATCCAGCCATCTCATCCTCGGTTGTCCCCTTCTCCTCCTGCCCCCAATCTCTCCCAGCATCAGAGTCCTTCCAACGAGTCAACTCTTCGCATGAGGTGGCCAAAGTTCTAGAGCTTCAGCTTTAGCATCATTGCTTACTATCTAATTAGATAATTAAATCTCACTAGGGACATAATTTTGGAAAGACTAATGCTAAAGCTGAAACTCCAATACTTTGGCCACCTCATGCGAAGAGTTGACTCATTGGAAAAGACTCTGATGCTGGGAGAGATTGGGGGCAGGAGGAGAAGGGGACAATAGAGGATG
>SJYA01001038.1:177103-267961 GCA_006410615.1 Neotragus moschatus | reverse complement strand
TACTTTGGCCACCTCATGCGAAGAGCTGACTCATTGGAAAAGACTCTGATGCTGGGAGAGATTGGGGGCAGGAGGAGAAGGGGACAATAGAGGATGAGATGGCTGGATGGGGTCACATATTCGATGGACATGAGTTGAGTGAACTCCCGAGAGTTGATGATGGACAGGGAGGCCTGGCGTGCTGTGATTCATGGGGTTGCAAATAGTTGGACACTATTGAGCGACTGAACCAAACTGAACTGAGGGACGTAATTGCTGAAGAACATTCTACAACTCAGGAGACAGCCAAGCTTCAGCTCATTTAATCAAAAAGGTTTTATTATTTGCATAGACAATTTATATTTACCCTCTAAAGAATGGTCTTTACAGCATCTATTTTCCATGACAATCACATCAGGATTTATTTGTAGCACAATATGCTTAAGTTACAATAGTCTTGAAAGTTAAAATCCTTTTCTGTCTCACATACAGGGTTATCATTACCATCTTTCTAAATTCCATGTATATGTGTTAGTATACTGTATTGGTGTTTTTCTTTCTGTCACAGATATATAGAACAGTCTTTTGTACTCTGTGGGAGAGGGCGAGGGTGGGATGATTTGGGAGAATGGCATTGAAACATGTATAATATCATATATGAAATGAATGGACAGTCCTGGTTCGATGCATGATACTGGATGCTTGGGGCTGGTGCACTGAGACGGGAGGGGGATTCAGGATGGGGAACACGTGTATACCTGGGGCAGATTTATATTGATGTATGGCAAAACCAATGCAATATTTTGAAGTAATTAACCTCCAATTAAGATAAATAAATTTATATTAAAAAATCCTTTTCTGCATTCCCTTCTCTTGAATGTGTTTTCAAACACTTGGAGCATGAAATTCTATAAGCCCCAAGTATGATTTAATCCTCAGTATTTTCACTTGTTCTTGAAACTGATATTCCTCCAAGAAAAGTGAAAGTGTGTGTGGATTCTGTATATTGTTAGTATTTAGGTAGGGCGACAGGAAATGGGTGAACATTCTATCATCTTAAAAACTTTAGCATACTGAGATTATGCAACTGCTTTAATGTTAAGTCTGTATAAATAAAGGATGAGGTCTTTTTTAGTAATCAAGTTCCAAAATTCCAAAATCCAGGCTTTTAAATCTAGCAAACTCCCAATAGAGTATTAACATTCAATTGAATTTTATTTTTAAATGGCAAAATTTAACCTTATCTGTAATTAAATCACTGTTAGGCTTTAATTTTTTCTAATTAAAGATTTGCATCATTTCCTTATGAGTGTCTCCCCTCTAGCTTGTTTGAAATTAAGTCTACTGGAAATAGTAATTTCCTCCGATGTATATCCAAGTTTTTGCATCTCAGGTTTGGAACACTTCAAACTATTTTTTTTTTTAAATGAGACCACTCAATTAGTTTTTATTTTTGTCTAGCTTTTAATATTTTTGGAAATGCTTCAAAAGAAAAATCAAAATTTAGCAACACTTCTAGTTTGTCTATTCACAAAAATCTCAATAATTACTTCCATTTAAAATTAAAGAAACTAATAAATAAAACATAACTATACAGTCATACAGATCATGAAGCAGAAAATGTAGGACTATAATAGTGTTTCACTTTTGACTTATTTTGGTAGAACTGAAAATCCTATGTCATTATACAAGGGGTTGGATCTTTTCTTTAACCTAAAGAATATAGAACACCCCAGAGTATGAAGCATATGTATTCCTCCTTAGTGAAACTGGAAATGGCAACCTACTCCAGCATTCTTGCCCGGAGAATCCTGTGGACAGATGAGCCTGGAGGCTGCTGTCCATAGGGTTGCACAGAGTCGGACATGACTGAAGTCACTTAGCAGCAGCAGCAGTGAAATTGGTGGAAAGCTGATAGGATTTGCATTTGTTTGCTAGAATTATATATATATCTTGGAGTAGGAAATGGCAACTCATTCCAGTATTCTTGCCTGGAAAATCCCATGGACAGAGGAGCTTGGAAGGCTGCAATCCATGGGGTCACAAAGTAAGACATGACTGAAGCGACTTAGCATAGCACACGCGCGCACACACACACACACACACACACACACACGTATATATATATATTTTTTTTTTTTTTTTCCTCCTCATTTTCCTCCCAATAGTTGTATATTTGTATGTGTGTTGGAAGGTAAGATCAGCACTCCATATTCAAATAAACTGCTTTTTGTGCAAGGCATACCTTGGGAAAAGTCCTGACCATTTTATCTGAAAGACTGTTTTCAACTGGTGGCAGCATGTTGGAATTGAAATGTAATTATTCTTTTGTACAGATATATGTATTGCAGTGGGGTGTATCCTTCAGTTTTAAACCTTCAGACTGGATGAGAATAACAGCTTCTCTGGCTGTCTCTTGCTAATCCTGGATTAAACCTAATAGCATTTTCATTTCTACCCTTTTCTGAGAAAGAGTTTTCATCAAATCCAATTTAATTATCTTTTCAAGGACACATAAGTGTTAGAAAAAGTGGTATTTCTCTACTTGAAATTTTCAAACTTACAAAGTGAAATTCAGGACTCGACTGAGAGAAGAATAAGAAGAATGAAACATTCACTTCTGGTTTTCTAATGTTTATAATTAGACTTATTATGGAGAGGAGAGAAATTAATTGTAAGTGAGGGAAATATGCCACTTTTGTAATGTTGATTGGATTATGGGTTTACTAGGTGCTTTTGTGAGATAGAACTGAAACTAAATCAAAATAATCAGGTAAGGTCAGTCAGATGTAAAGCAGGATTTAGCTGTGAAAGAGTGACATTTACAAGGCCCATGTCTCAGATGGACTGGATGAGACACAGCACTGTAAGAACTGATTCTACTCCAAGTGTGCTTTTCCAGCATCCCCCTCACATTAGCTCCTGTTAAGACTTTGTTTTCCTAGAGGAGATAGGAACAGTAACCTAGGCTGTTCCAATCATGGTACATAATCCCAGAGGGAAAACTGGTCCAGGGTAAACTATGAGAACCAAGCATGGTGAAGCTGAATCCTTCCTTGTGAGTTTTCTAAGCAAATGCTCTTTTAGATTTTCATGGCTGTGTTTGATTCAAAGTCCAAAGCTGCTGCCAAACATGACTCTCTATAAAAAGAGACTGTCTTGTTGCAATAGAAAGAATAGGAAACAGTTCTTAAGCATGTACTACATGTAAGGCACTGTTCTAAAAGCATTTTATTAACTTACAATTTTACTGTATTATCTCACTAACCCCATACAGTACATTATATATATATAAGCAGAGGAGGGGACTAAACTATAGAGAACTTGTTCATAATCACAGGACTAGAAAATGGAGAAGCAGGCTTTTAACTCAAGCAGTGTAGATTCAAAGTCTGGAAACTCAGCCACCATAGGGAAATCAAGCTAGCACATAAGAAAAAGTTGATAAAAATAAGACACAGAGCAAGTCTTTACTGTGTTCATTGTCCTGGTTCCTAATTAGGTTTGTCTTCACCCTTTTCCTTCATGATTACATGAATCAATAAATCCCATTGAATATTTGATTTTTTTTATTTGTTTAGCTTAAGAAAGATTGAGTTTTGGTTCTGTTTCTTTAAAAAAAAAAAAAGGATCTTAAAATTATAGTAAGAGAGGAGAAACTATATCACATGTGAGGTAGACATATTGCCATAGGAAGGTTAAACCAGGAAAACACTTTTAAAATAACATAGTATAAAATGTGCTAATCAGGAAACCCTGATTCAAGAATTAGCTCCTGCATGAATCTTATGACATTGAACACTTCCATGTCCTCAGTTTACTTATCTGTGAAGTAAAAGGATAGAACTAAATGATTTCAAGAGTTGTCTCAGGTCTGCAATTCTCTGAATTTACCCTGTACACTGGGGACACAAATGGCTTAGAGTGATGAGCAGAGAAGTCCAGAGAGATGGATGAAAATGACCTAGAAAAAAAAATTTTGGTTGAGGACTAACACAAAATTGGGTCTGGGAATATTGAAAGGAAAAGAAGGGAAACAAAAGAAAGGACTGACTGATGAGTGGGAGAAGATGCTGTTGATAAGAAACATCAGATAAGGCAGAAATGACATTTGTGAAACACAGACCTAAGAGAGGAAAATGAGTAAGGCTAAGAGTGAAGATAACAGAGAGACCGAGAATGAGATTGATAGGGAGGAAAACATTAAAGAGAAAAGAGACCTCATATTTCTATGAGATTAGATAGAATATAGCCTGAATATGAGGGAGACCAGACAGGGATGTGGTAAGATGGAAATAATGACTAGATAGAGGAGAGGAGAACTTAGGTATAGCTTCGTGAAAATAATGGAATGGAAATTTTCTAAACATAGCTCAACAAGTAATATAAAGCAAACATGAGAAAGAGGTGGAATGAATGATTATAAATAACTTTTCTGCTCCCCTTTTAAAATATTTTCCATCATTGCATAACTGAAATAACTGTCATCAAAAAGGAGCTAGGACTCTGGATTATTCTAAAATATGTCAGATATTTGTATTAACAACTTGTATATAAGAGATGAAAAGTGCAATTGAAAGTGTTAGTTGCTCAGTCATGTCTGACTCTTTGCAACCCACGGACTAGAGCCCACCAGATCCTATCTATATACTATATGTTTATATAAATATGTAAATTGCACATGAGTTAATTTATTACCGCTGTGGTTTTCTTTCCCCTTACTATAGCAGATGTAAAAAATTCATTATGGGATTCCTTCTTACTAATCTTAGATGCAGCTTTCAAAAGGTGTGTTCCAAGCAGACATTAACATTTGATCAGTTGTCACTAGAGTAAAAACTATTAGACATCCTACCATTTTATCCATGAAAGTTGTGTGTTAAGTAGGTTGGTAATTTAGATGTATTAATTCTATGTATTATTGCTAACCATTGAAGGAGAATATTAGTGGCTGTGAGAACCCAACATAAGCGATTATTTCTAATGAATGGTTACTGGATTTTCTCTTACCTTCCATGTGGTCCTCCACACTATTCCTGATTAAAGAAACATTTAGGAACCAATGTCAGTTACTAGAACTTAAAATAAAAATGGGAATTGGATGACCAACAGGTAAATATTAGCCAGGCATTATATTGAAGAAACTTAATTTACTATCTGTTATGCATTGTTAATAATAAAAATGTATATCCGTCATCATTTTACAAGGAACTCATTTTTACAGTGAGTAGATTTTTGAATAGCTGGATTTGTAAATAGCTGTGCAAAATACCAGGTACATATGTGGTTTGGTAGTAGTCAAATTTCCAGGGAAAACTTGAAGAAACTTTTGTTCCATGCAATTAATTTCTGGTATTTATCTTTGAATTCTGCATGATCTAGAACTAATAACTGACTTCTTTCTATATGATAATATTCATGGACTTGAAAATGGTGATAGAAACCCAGATATTCTGAACAAGAGTTTTTCATCTATGAATTAAATAATGAAAAATATACTTAGTAATCCAGTTGATTTATATTTGAACAATATATAAATTATCTTCATAAATTGAGAGAAAAACCATTTAGGTGATTAATCAGACTCACCTGAGGATAAGAAATTCTTTGTAATTTTCTTTATATCATTTCTGCATTAAAGAGAAACTTTATAATATTTTGAGCATATTTAAACATTTTATTAATGTTAATACTTACCAATATTTATTAAATTGTGGGCTCTGAAGATTAGTTTATACTTGGTCACCACTCAGATTCAGATTTAATTGCTATGGAATGAAGTGTGTGTTTGTTTGCTTTCTTTTCTTTTCCTAATATACTCTAGGTGATTCTCATTGATGACAGGACTGAGAAATACTGAGCTAACTATTTTATTGACCTTTATAACAACATATGAAAATAGCAAGATAAGTTTAATCATCCTCTTTAAAATAAGAGAATGAAATGTAGCACAATTATTGTGCTTCATAGGGATTTGAATTAGTCTCTCTTTGTAAATGAGAAACACGATTGTTGAGTAAAAACTCTTCGTCTCCAGTGTCTGTTGCAAAATGGATATTTGATGTTAGAAGATAGGAAGGTATATTAAAATAAAGGGATTCTATGATTAGGCAGAGTTCTTAAGGTTGTCATTCATCTTAATTTCTCTTTCTCCACCTGCAGAATGGGACCAGACATTTAGGGCTAATACTTTTGTAACATTATTTTATAATGAGTAATAAAATCAAGTAATATTGAAGGAGTCACACCTACAGCATTTCATTGATGTAAAATACTCAGGGAAAATAAAAAATGCAGTTGTAACAAAAATATTTTGGGCAGTGTTTTACCAACTGAGTTCCATAGGTTAATAGTTTTAAATTGTTGCTCTTTAGATTCCTTGAGGATTTTAGGGCCAAAGTTAGGAAACAACACAATAAATACTCCTCTTTTACTTTTCAGTACATTCTCTGAACTCTTATAATAAAAAGTTATGTTACCTTGTTTAGCCTGACATCTCCCCAAAACATTTAAACTCAAAGACATTTTTTTTTCATCAAATGAGACTTGCTGAAAAACAGCACACACATAAGAGTTTATTTTGTATGAAGAATCTGTGTTTTAAGAGGTTTTTTTGAGAATTTTTTGTGTGTCAAGTACATTATATATTCTATGCAAATAGGTATTGCATTTACTTTAGAGATGAGATGCTCTATTCTTAGAAAAGTAATTTTTCAAGTGTACAGTCAGTGACACTTCTCTTTCTATTTCTGCCAACTGCCTAGTAAAATAGAGTTTGGATAAAGTTTGAACTCTTTAAAAAGCAGGCGTAATGTTTTTCTTAAAGTTTCCTTGAATATTTGTTTTCACTCCTTTCTTTAAATAAGAAGTGAAAGTAAAACTGTTAGTCACTCAGTCATGTCTAACTCTGTGACGACGTGGACTGTAGACCACCAGGCTCCTCTATCCATGGAACAGTCCAGGCAAGAACACTGGAGTGGTTTGTCATTCCCTTCTCTAGGGGATCTTCCCGACGCTGGGATCCAACCCAGGTCTCTTGCATTGCAGGCAGATTCTTCACCGTCTGAGCCACCTCTTTTCAACTAATCATTTAGTTGATGAGATTAATACAATAGACTTTAGACCCCCCAAAATCTATTTTTTTGAACCAAAAAAGAGATTTTGGTTCAAAACTCACTAGCTCTATGACTCTGAGGTCTGAATTTCAATTTCCTTTGTGTGAAAAAATCCATTTCACCATATGATTGGAAAGATCAAATGAGGCATTGTAAAGTGTCAGGTACACACGAGTCACTCAAGAGTTCCTGATTTCTGTTTCCTTTTCAAAGTTTTTTTTTTTAATGAAAATGTATTTACAATATTACAAAGTAGAGGCATCTAAATTACATTTCTTCCAGCTGAAATTTGTACTGATTCTAAGAGTTAGTAAAACAAATAATCAGAATCCTTGACAGTACAGAATGATGATTATATAATGTCTACCTTTGTGGTCTACAACATTTACTATTTATCATGCCTTTTATTAAAAAGAATAGTGGTGGCTCAGATGGTAAAGGATCTGCCTGCAATACAGAAGACCCATGTTCAGTTCCGGGGTTGGGAGAATTCCCTAGAGAAGGGAATGGCTACCCACCCCAGTATTCTCGCCTGGAGCCTTTCATGGTGGGCTACTGTCCATGGGGTCGCAAAGAGTCCAACACAACTGAGCAACTAACACCTTCGCTTTTACAGTGAACCTAATTCTCCTTTGGGACAAAGTTTCATTGGTGACTGATTCTCCTACTTGCCAGTTTGAGTGGAGGAAAAAGAAATTGGTCAGGCAGCAGATATAGGACTCCATTTGATTATATCACATCATTGGCAATCTCTAAGGGCAAGCACTAAGTTCTAAATTTAACTTTCTGTTTTCCTGGAAATAACGAATCAACTCATAGACACTTCAGATGGCAGCAGTTTTCTGAAAACATAAACAAAATAGTTTATTGTTTTATTTTCAGCTTGTCAGAGGAGATTGAAGGGGTGAGGATAGTAAGAGTCCATGTTTCAATTATTATCCTGCAGTTGAAATACTGTTCCCAAACCAAAGTTTGGGTATTACCATATAATAACAGTGACTACATCACTTATTGTTTACTGATATTTTTTATTGACGTTTGTAGCTTATGATTTTACATGTGATTGTACAGAAGATTTAAGGGGGAAAAAATGTTGGAAACGTTGTACAAGGGAAAAAAATCCAATAGATTGAAATCTGGTAGGTGTATATGATAATTTTCTGAAGAAGTGATTTTTCTTATCAATGAGAAATGGTTCATTAGTTGTTAGTTTTTAAAATAAACTATCATTTTTCAAAAGATGTATTTTGAATTAGATTTAATGCTTGGCAAGTGGGAAAACAGTATGAAAAAGCTTTTCTAATTATCCCTCCATTTTCCAATATATTCACAAAAGCCATTAAGGGAAATCAAGTTGACCCTCTCTACAATTCTTGACTTTGTAGTTCATAGGCAAAGATCAGTGTTAGAATATACAAATAAGACTTGTTTATAAATGAACACATTCTGATTGTCCACAGTTGCTTCAAGACATATCATCTTATATTACTTAGGATGGTGAAGGAAATCTCTATTTTCAAATGAGGCATGAAAACCAATTTTAAATGTTTTTTCATAATCTCTTGATTCATGATGTCATTCAAAACATAAGACATGGTGACAAGTTGAAATTCAAGGCATTAAAAAATGTACTAGAGGACAAGGCAGTGGTCAGCGTAAGAAGACATTCTGTTTAGTCACTGTATCCTGAGTTCCATCCCCAAAGACCTCTACCTACAACTAAAGAGCTGTTGTTATTTTGCCATTTTTTTGAGGTCAACCAATATATTTTGTTTTGAATCTGGCTCTATTTTACCTGCTCCACTTTCAGAAGAATCAGAGGAATTCTTAACATTTCAAAGCCAATTTAGGTAGGGATTTTAAACCTATTTCCTTGCCAATATATTGTGAAATTCTGCACTCTTGGGCCATTGAGACAAACTTAACTCTTTTAAAATTTAAAATTATCCAACATTGGGCTAACTGTAAACTTTAATAACCTCTCCCTCAGACCACAAAGTGGAACATTGTCCTTTTAAAATTATTCATTCTGAATGACAATATTTATCTAAATAAGATCCTTAGAAGGTATTACTTTCTTCTTCTTTCAAGCACTTTCCTTTGGCATTTTAGAATGAAAGAAGCACTGGGAACTTTTAGACCTACTTGGATTATGGAGTACTTTGATCACACATCATGTGCACAACTGTCTGCAGAATTTTATGAACTGACTACAATAACTGAAGAGAGAGAAGGACTTGAGAGTACTATTTTCAGCATTGTAGTTATTTGTATTATTCAGTCTCAAAGTTTATTCATATATATATTTATAATGAATTAATGATTATTGCTTGGTTATGAATTGTTTTGCACAATTTACATAATTCCAATTTAATGTTAATTTAATGTTTATTAGAAAGATTCATAATAAAGCTTTAAAAGGTACAAGGCTACTAGTAGCATTAACTACGTTGACATATAATAGATTAAGCAGACTACAGTGTAAATGTGAATTGAGGCAAAAATACTTCTATTTAAGAGACATTTATAAAATATTCATGTTTCCTCAAGACAAGACTAAACAAGAAATATCTAAAGAGGGTTAAAAGTGTTTAGTGTTTTCTGTGGTAAAAATTATAATATGGTAAACTTTAATTTTATTTTTTCAATACATCCATAACATTCGGTACAGTGTTTAAGATTTTTATCACTCTAAGTACTTTTATTATTTTTTCCTGGATAACTTTTCTCTGTATTTCTAATTTAGTTCTAGTTACCTCACCATGAATTCAACTTGGTTTTGTTCTTCTGTTCATATTGTGGTTGAAAACACTTTATTACCTCCACAGAGGTTTTTTCCTTAGTCTTTATGACTTCTTCACATAAATCAGAGTTCTCCTTTCACATGCCTTCTTAAAAATCATAGTTTGTATTTACCTTTGAAATACTCTAAGGGGATATGAATTTAGAAAGATTTGTGTGATGTACTATTAAGAGACAGAAATATTGAAATCAATATATTTGAATAATAACTAAGATCCTAGATATTAAAGAATTGCTGGCTTTTAACTTATTAAGAATAGGGAATGGCAATAACTTTATTTCAAATGAGAAGATGCAAAACCGTAATAATTACCTGTTTCATTGCAAAAATCACAAAGTTTGCAATAATGTAAACAAGCTATTTCCTCAGCAAACAGGAAATAAAATAAATGGCCTATGGAAGTATGTGTACAGATGAAAGTTGAATGATTTCCTTTTTAAAGCAAAAAGGAAGTAATCAAGTTAATTAGCAAATAGGAAATTTCCTCTTATGGCCTAAGCAGGAAAGAAGAAGCTATCAACACTTGAACTTATTTTAGTCTATAAATGAAAATTTAGATATTTGTCAATATTCTTCAGATGATTATATATGTACCTTTTTAGTACTGATTACAAAATTGAATTTATGGTTGGGATCCATCAAATCTATTTTACAAGCTCAAAGATGATTCTCATGTAGAATTCATTTGCACAAAAATGCTTCCATAAGCTATTTTGCAACATTGCTGCTTCACTTTTGTGCTTCCATGTTACTAATTTATGTGTAGAAATCTAACATAAGACATATTTAAAGTATTACTTAAAAATGCGTAATAATTATTTATGTGGTAAGCTATAATTAAGAATTGCTAAACATGAGCTAATTAATTCTTAATATCTTGATACCATTATTATAGTACATTAGGGAGATCATATATATTGCTATTTTATCTAAAATATATATTTGTTAAAGAAGAAAGACATTCTTGTCAGTATTTTCAGAGTTACTCAAAATCAAATCAAATTAGGATTTGGGTTCTTTTTTTTTTCTTTCTAAAGTTTTCTCTCTTTAAATATGAACTGATTACATACTAGTTTTACAGTGTTTTTTGAAAAATGCTATAAGCAGTTGCACTTTGGTACAGTACTGATGGACAACTTCTAAAAAAATGAATTATTCTTTTGTTAATAGGAGGTGATGATTTTGAAGTTGATCTTTAGACAACCTAGAAGAAATATTTTCCTCTCCCTTTTGGTCTTCACAATTGAGCAGAAAGTTAAGTCTCTGAAGTTTTTAATGTCATTTTTTAAAGCAGGCAAATTACAATGGATTTGAACAGGTTTGAGGGAAAAAGCTGCAGATATTGCCTGACTTTAAGTTTATGGGTTCTTAAATAATTCATTTATAATATATGCTTTTTTCCATTATTATGAAAACTTTTGTTATACCAACTAAGTTAATATTTAAAAATTTAAATATGAAATCTTAAAAGCCTTTCCTCATAATGTCAACATTTTTAGACTAATGGTAATTTAAAAATACAAATTGTAACTACATTTTAATTTCAGTCATTATAAATTTGTATTACAGGAGGTGAAGGGGTGTTCTTTACCTGCATTTAATTACTACATTATATTGGTTATTTTTAACCTCAAGATAATTTTTCATGTCAGTTATTTTTTGCCATTATGATTATTTTAGCATAACAATTTATTCTTTAACTATAGTATTGTTAATTTCAATAGAGTGAAAACAAAAGATACTCAGAAACTTAATTGGAATTTCCACCTATTTCTCCTCACAAAATTTATATTTCTCCATAAATATTATAAATTAGGAACATGGGCTATGCAACAATCCAACATTTTCTAAATCAACTAGACATGAGGTTTGTAAGCTAATGTCCTATTAAAGTATCATGTGAAACAGACCTCAAAAAGGAAACAAAATTGTAAAATGTTATAAAAATGCTATTTTACTTGGAAATAATAACTTGTTTCACTGACATAACTTTTACTTCCAGCTCTCCAAATAATGTGCAATGTAGTATATTATGTTTGGTGAAAATATTTTTTGATGGAAAATCAGATAATTACACCGAAATGTACAAATAAGAGGGTAATGAATGTCACAAAAGTACTGAAAATATAGGGTCAGCCAAATATAATTAAGAAAATTTTAAAGTTATTATTATCAATTGTCACACATGAAAATGCACATGAAAGAAAATTCAAATTCAAGAATTCAACCCTTGCTAGTGTAAAGAGGACTAGAGGAATATAAGATAGACATACACAAATTTCTATTGAAATGTATACATAATTAACTCTTTCATCCACTATTTTGTCTTTACTATAGTCACATTCAATCTGGGGGAATAATCTCTTCTTGTGAAAGTCTTTGGGATCTTAAGTCTCTCTGAAAGCACACCAGTTATGATGTATGCAAGTTCAAAAATCTGACCCTTTCATCTTGACATAAGTGCTTGGTGGCTACCAACAGGACTGAATGGCTTTCCACATCAGTCTATGCATTCAAGTGATCTCCTTCAACTTGTACTATGTAGAGCTGGGGGATTATCAGCTTCAAATTTCCATATAATGAAACACAAAAAATAATGGTCAGGGAGGTAGCAATAGCAGAAAATCAGAATTGGCATCATCAGCAAGCTGAATTGAGGTAGTTTCCCCATTATTCTGTGAAACTAGCTTCTTATTGATGGAGCTGTTTTCATATAGATTACTGTTGGATTGGCAAAAATAGCATAAGTACTCATAAATCCACAGACTACATTCATGTTTCTGAAGTTACCTTAAGCATGTCTAAAAGGGATTCTTTCATTATCAAATGCATTCTATGTACCAGATAGACTAACCACCTTTTAGGAGCTAATATTGCCATATGTGGTAATTGAAAACCTAATTACTCATAAAGCTTGTGGTTCTCCTGTAACTTAGAGACAATGTGTAGACTTAAAAAATATTTATGTCAAGTGACTAAAAGGAATGACGCATAAGATATTTTGAGCGGATATTAATTTAAGGTTATGATGTACTCTGGCCCAGTACAGAATTTTTTCTTTCATTTTACATTAAAACTGTATACATAGATTACTGGCTACTCTCTAAACTACTCTTTCTAATCTTAATTCAAGAAATTAATTTATAGGTGGTTGATATTTAAATTTTTTGAAAAAATAAAGAAAAAATCACCAAGAAATCATATAATACAATTAGAAATTATAATTTGGCAAATTCATTCTAACTTTGCCCTACGAGGGTCCCCATGCTTGCACACTGCTGATAAAGATTCTTGAGTAACTGGAGATCTAGAAAGTTTCTTTGAAAGGACTCTTTCCCTCTCATTCTACCTATACATAGAAAAATAACCAAAAAATAGCATTAAGATGTCTTATGTTTGTAAAATGGGTATTCTCTTTGCCATTATTCTTGCATTTTTAGCCAATGGAATGAATTTAAATACTCAACATCAAAATGTAGAATACAAGGGAGGAAAAAATATGATCTTTCTTTTCTGAATACTTTAAATCTCTGATTGAAGTTGACTTTTATAATAAGCCGTGTGACTGAAGCTGGCTTATAAATTAGCACATAGTAATCTATATATTAACCTGCTTGAAAGTAAGTTATACATCTTATTTCAGCCAACATAAAAATTCCCATCTCATTTTTCTTGTATATTTTGTCTGCAAAAACTAATTTTGTGCTTAGTTTATTCACCTAGGCAGATTGATTTCTTTAGCATGGCTCGTTTGGGCCACAGAGAATTAGCAGAATTTATATACTGAAAACAGAAGGAAAGAAAGATGAGAAAAATGAAAAGAATAATAAATCATATAGTACATACATCAATACAATATCTTCTAAATCTCAATCAGTTGTTTATTGGTTGGCAAACAAGTTTCACTTTTACAACAAATATTAGTAATGAGGTCATCCAACTTTGAGACCATACAAAATGGATCATAAACTTAAAAAAAAAATTGTATGTGCTGCTGATTTACCTCTTATATTCCTACATTACTTAAAATCCTGTCAAATAAATAATTTTCCTGTTAATAAACAGAAGAGTTTTCTTTTTTAAATCACTTCAAAATAACTTGACCTTTTGATTCTTTCTACAATTGAGTGAATTTCCTTTAAAAATTGGTAGTGCAGGTGCCCACTTGGGGATCAGACTGAGTATTCAGCACTTTCACACCTATGGGATACCATTTTTCACATGCAGAAGCCCCACTAGTTCTACTGACATCTCTTGACTTCTAGAATCATAGCTACTGTCTTAGTGATGAACTGCTTGCCAAATATGCTTTGCATTACAACAGATGTGCACTGTAAACATAAAAGTTCTTCCTGCTCTAACTTGCAAAAATGCTCTTGGAAATATTCTGACTGAATAAAGATATATAGTGAGGGAAGGAAGTCTAATTTTATTTATTTTATTTTTTTGTAAAAAATAATTTGTTTGCATTACTAGAAAATGATTCTTATAAAGTGATAGCTTCATTTATTTATTTATTTATTTTTTGCCAGGTGAAATTTTAAAGAAAAAAGGAACGAAAGAAAAAAAAGAAAAGAAAGAAATGAAGAAAGAAAGAAAAGAAAGAAGAAAGGAAGGAAACTTTGCTTTTACTGGTAGACAAACTTGCAAGACCAGCACGAAAGAAAAAGAAAAGTTCTTTTTTTTTTTTCCACTACATTAACAGGACTCAAATTCTGGAGGAACAGAAAGCAGACTACATGTGCAATGCTAGTATCTGTACATTACATAGAAATTGTTCAGTTTTTTTTTCTGCCATTAGTTTATCATCAGTTAATACAGCAAATCATAAAATATGCATTTAGCATATAATTCTAGAACTCTCCTCCATTTCATTATTGATTTTGTTGTTTGATTTTGTATACCACAGCTATTCCCACTGTGGTGAATTCAGGTTGTGAGTGACTAAAAACCACTATGTGATACAGTTTGCTTTGCTTTTATGTTTGTGCAGCACTCCAGTCTAGATGCAGCATTGTTACTAACTTCAAACAACTGTTCTGGCCTTTGAAAAAGTCAGGTCCTTGTAATTATAGTAACAGAGCATCAGAGATGTTAGAACAAACACAACATAATTCAACAAGGCCACAATGAGTGCCATTTTCTTCAAATCTCGTTCATTAACATAATGAAGTCTCCATCTCGAGTGCGGGGGGTGAAGGGCAAGAAAGGAGAGGGCACAGGGGAATTTCAGCAGTTATCTTTCTCCCCTGGGCTGACCTAAAAATCCCAGTTTAAAAAAAAAAAAAAAGGAGTCTGAGAGTTTGTGTTTGTCGTTCAAGAACAGCATAAAGATTTAAAAGTACACACATTATTACCACTGCGTATATCAACTCAGCACAGTCTATCAGGTGTTAGCAGTCTTGTTGGCTTGAATTTCTGTCATCTTCTATAGGCTAGTGACCAAATGAGCTGGTCCTTTTGAACTTCCCTCTGGAGGGGTCCCATCTTTGTTTGGAGGAACTATAAACCCATCACTGCTACCGCGACCTAGCTGGTAGTAGGTGTGCAGCTGATGGACGTGATTTCTGGAGCCGAGGTTTGGCATGCTTTTGTAGTAAACATCTTCAGCATCACCACACTTGGCCGGTGGGGGTTCGGTCTGGGTGCTGGTGGTAACGCTGTCTGCAGTGGGCACACCAGCCAGCGCTGGCATGCTGGTATAGAGAGAGTCCCTGTGGGGTGACTGGAGATCTTCTGTGTGCTCGTTGGTTAGCAAAGGGAAAAAGCTCTCACTGTGGTCTTGGGGGATCCGCCTTCTGGTGTAATGGTGTAGCTGATGGTTCTCTGTGGAGTAGACTCTTGGGGGCAGTAAAGGAGCATCTGATTCCTCATGAATCAATTCCAGGCCCAGACTTTCCTCATGGTTAAAGGAGGTGGCATCATCGAGGACAATGGCATCATCTTCACTCCCACTGCCCAGGTTGTTCACCAGCTTGTTCATCAGATTCCTGTTCTGTTCGCTGGAGCGCTCATGGTTATTCAAGTAAGATGGGATATAGTTGGAAGTGAGTTCCTTCAGAATCTTTTTCTCTAGGGCGGTCTCATTATGGTTATAGCCACGGTCTATGATTTGCACACAGTTGCTCAGGTATTCGCCACTGGCAATGCTGTAACTATTGCCATGGTTACCATTCAGTGGTAGAGTATCCATGACACTTGTATCCCTGGCATTGTTCAGAAGCCCCTCTGAAAAAGATCACAAAACATTATGACATTCATGTCCAATTGGCCATAGAACACATACACAGAGACACAACAGCAAAAACACCCAACTATGAAGTATGTATAAATTGGTAGCAATTTTAATTAAGTATAAAATGTTTGGGAATAAAAAAGTACTATTAAATCTATATGTACATATCTATATAAATATATATACATATACTTGGACAATTGATAGAAATCTTATAAATAGAAAATAAGTATTTATAGTAAATCTCTAAAAGAATTTTAAAACTCTATAAATTTGCACAAAACCCTATAAAGTTCCATACAAACATTGCCTGACACTATTTGAAACATATTTGGTTATAACTTAGGAAAAAAACACAACATTTTCTGTAGTCATTCACAGCTTTCAATTTATACACACCAAAGTCAATAATTCATTACCTTTTAATTTTATGTGTTGTCTTAACATTGAAATAGGTATAGAATTAACATAATTCATGGTATGGTACTTTGAATATACTAATCAAAGTAGAAGATTCAAGCACTGTCTAATAATTTGGTATGTAATTTTGTAAAACTGAGAAATCCCTATACAAAAACCACAAAAGGATTATGTTAAATTTGTTAAAATGATATAGTTATGAAATAATGCCTAGGTAAATAAATGGCACATCAAAATAATTTGCAAATGGGAACTTTCAAAACAGAAATATTTTGACTTACTTTCCAATTTTTTTTCCATTATAAGCACTTTGGTTACTATTATATATCCATTAGTAATTGTTAGGGTCCTTAGATAATTTTACAAAAGAATGTATAAAACATGGGGATCTATTCCTAAAAACAGTATCAGTATTTAAGGTTCCATTGCATAATGAGTGATGACTTTGTGTGCATATTAAACTTTGGGTTTAAAAGAGATTAAACATCTTATTCTCGGAAGAAACAGCTGCAGTAATATAAATCTGACCATATGCTTCTTCAAGGTTTTTGCATTTTCTTGAATGAACAAGAATCCAAGAATCAATAATAGTTACATAAATTATTTCAAATGCAACCACAAAATAAAATAAAACACAAACATTTAACCAATACTGCTAAATAAGGGTACTTCTTTATAGAACATTTTTTTTTAAGAATTCCATTAAACTTCTCAATACATCATTAACTTGTGAAAATATAGCATTCATTCTATATCTGTGATGCAGTTATGTTTACCAAAAGTGAGCTAGTTCATTACTGGTTTAAATAAACTGTTGCAAATATATCAATTTTTATGTGGACTTCTGATGCATACTCTAGTCAAATAACACAGTTTTCAAAAATAACAATGCACTGAATACATTAAAAAAGCAGCCATCACAGACATAGGGTGAAGCGATTTATTTTCATGTTATAAGATATCTTGTAGACAAATCCACGATGTTAAGAAAAAATAAAAGTAAATGTTTTTTAAAGGGCCATATGTGATGGGTGATTGCTGCTGCAGAGGCTGCTATGGTATGCTTGATGGTTATGGTTGAGCAACTGATGCATTGAAACGTGTTTATTATTTCTGTTGTCAATGCATTAGGTAGTTGAAAACAGCCATACTAAAAGAAGGTGGACACATTGTATGTGACATGTATTTGTGTGATGGAATGTAGTAATGAAAATTAAAAGTTTATGAATTATTTAGCAAAAATAAATGCTTAATTTAAAAACAATTTAACTCACACAAACATTACATGAGACTTAACAACTATGTTAACATGACACAATAAAAGAATCAGACAACAAAAGCGTCTAATCTCTGTTAACATATATTTATATAAATTGATTTATAGGTTCTTTAGTTTTTAAATTGTGAGATGAACTGTTTTTAATAACTACATCATCTATATGTGATGCAATAAAAGTGAACTAAAAAAAATTACATTTGATATGCAATGTTTAGCTTTACTCCCATACTTGTCTCTCTGTAGGGCTCTAAACGACAGCATGGAGAAAAGGAAAGAAAAAACAACAAGTAAGCTTACAGCGACAGTAGAAGAAACATGAGTAAAAAGCAAATTGATGATATGCAGAAAAAAGAGTCAAAGGAAATAATTCCACTGCCCCAAAATTCATGAGTTTGTGTTACATGGCTTATCATAATTAAAAATACTGAAATGTTAGAAAATAAGAAACCCCCATAACACATGCTAATAAAATGAGTAATAAGCATTTAGTCAGTTTGTAAATTTCAAACAAACATACATTTATTTTAAAGTTAAAATTATCACACCAACCAAAGAGTAAAATCCTGAGGGCAAGCCATGACTTTTTCCACAACTTTAATTCAATATTACATATATATTTGTGTGTATGTTGTAGGACATACTTGCTTCTAAGGAATGTCGCTTTTTTTTCAGTTAGATTATAAGTAAATTCTTTAGTTTGTATAGCGAGAAAAGAAAAACACTTTTCATAGTTTTAATGTTCGTTTTCTTACGTATCTTCTCATGTACAAAAGTTATTTTTTTCCCACTGTACCTATACAAATACTTTTTATCATCTGTAAATTATACTGATCAATACTGTCATTTCTGGAGCTCATATTCAAAAGTTGTATAACTATGGAGAAAGAAAAATGTTAAATCCAACCATTATTCTATATCATGAAAATGTGAAGGGAAAAAATACCAGCAATCAATATCAAGTTTCCTCTGGATTGTTGCATAATCATATGCAATCAAACATTTTAAAAGTTAATACTTTAAAAATAACTGTAAAAACATTATTTTTAAAAATTCTCATATTTTAATCCAGTCAAAAAACCGCTCTTGCTGATTTTCTTTATAAGAGGATTAAATCATCACAAAGTAAAAACCAGCAAAGTCACTGGGCTAGATAATTTCAAGAGATGCAGACTTGTTACAATTTAACTACTGCTTTAGAGGTACTGTTTTTGTACTTTAAAAGTTGATTTGCTTATCAGCAAAAGACCAACACTATTTCAAAATGCAGAGAAAATTTCTTTTAAAGAAGAAGAATTTGAAATAAAAAGCCAAATTAGTATAGCAACAGATGTAAATTGCTTGTAGGCTCATTATGGCCCCTTCTGTAAATGGCAACATTTTAGAAGTGGAAAGCACAGGAGAGGTAACTGAAGTTCAGCTCCTGCTTTGCAAGATGAGGAAGCTGCAGCCAAGAGAGACAGCCTTTTCTAACACCCCTCTGCTAATAGTGGCAGAACTGGGATCAGAAGGGGAATCTTGATTGACTTCATGCACTACTCTCCTTTACCTCCTTCTCTTTACATCCTGCCTTAGACTTTGAAAGCTGTAACAGAATATTTAATTATATACTTTATACTATAACCTTATATTCTTGACAACTATAATGTATTCTTCAGTATCCCATCCTAAAGATATGTCTTTCTTTAAAGTTTTAGAATTGAATTAAGTCACCTTAAAATGTAAATTAACTTGTAAAAGCATGACTTCTCTATATATTACATTTTGTTGGCAGGTTAATCTATAATAAGATTTATCTAACAAAAACTGAACTATCCAATATTGATAGAAAGATAATGGTTCAGAAATACTATGCATGAAGTTTTAAATATTTCCACAAAGAGAATCTGAATCCAATATAATCCAATAATATAATCCAAAAGTGTATTATTCATTTTTGTTCCTAAGTCTATATGCATCAGGGACAATACAATATATTTTTACATATTTTAAATAAAGGCATCAAAAACAAAAATGGATACTTTAAATCCAAATGCTTCTTTGCTTGGATGGCATTGGTATAACAGAACTAAAGGACCAACAGAACAGAACCAAGTCGTAATTCAACACAAACCACTCCAGTACATACCGAGCCACCTATATTTCATGTAAGATTTCACCTTGCCAGTAAGAATATAAGTGCATTCATCTGAAAGCATAAGATTAGTAGCAATATGATAGTCACCAAGTTTTATTTTTGGTCAGTGGTAAAACATCATTTTAAGCACTACCATAGTTTCTTAACATCTTAAAAAATACTAAAACATAAAGTAGTTGAACAATTCCATTTTTGATTCTGAAAACCAATAATAAAATTATTTATTTCTGTTTTTAAGAAAAGTCAGCTGAATGTAATTTACTGGCATAAACAACATATCCATTCAGAAGGAACCTTTGTGTATTTATTGATAATCTTAATAGCAATATTCAGTAATAGGCTTGACAGGAATAAAACTTTGGATTTATATGGTATTATTTTAAATTTTGTCATGAAAAATTCACTTTGAAAGTGTTTATATAATAGTGTTCCATCCTTAGAAAAATCTCCTAATTTAGAATGCCAGTAATAAAGTAAGACAAGAAAGCAAATACTGAATTAGGGAAAACATAGATTAATGATTGTTACCTTTTCATTATGTATGGCACTAGAAATTATATCTGAATAGCCAGAAGAACTCAACAAAATGTGTTCTAAATATATTACTTATTTTAAACCAATTTCCAACAATTCTTCGTGTAAGGTGAATAATGTAGAATAGATATAATTTGCAAATATAGTATAAATCTTCATTTAGTATCATTGAAAACTTAATATGTCAGCACACCTTAAAATGCTGCTAGTGACACGGTTATCTGTCATTTAGACGAATGAAAATAAAGAAAAGCCCCAGACAAGCCTTTGTAAAGCCTGCAGAATTGTTCTGCCAAACCACATGTGTTGCATTGTGTAATATACACATCATTGGGTGTTACAACGAAATAAGAATATTGGCAAACGGTAAATGATACAAAGGAGGATAACCATGAAGAAACTTTCTTCTATTGCGAGCACTAAGGCTGCTTTCCTAGAATAAAAAGGTGACTAAAAGAAGCCCGATTAACTACTTTCAAGTATTTAAAGGATGCCACAGACAGCAGAAAAATGCTTTGCTCATCTTTGTTCGAGAAGGCAAAGCTAAGCATCCTGGCCAGAGGCAAATTTCGGCTTTGTGGAAAGAAAAATATTTATAACAAATGGAACATTTCAACAATTGAATATTTAAGATCCTGAGCTAGGAAGGGCGTCATTAGACGAAATACTTCAGCACAGGCTGACAGAATGTCCATAGTATAGCAAAGAGGATTCAGTGTGTTCTCTCCCTTCTCTTAATTTTAGGTCTATGATTCTCAGGTGTAAATCTTAAGTAACTGGATACAATTAACAGTTTGCTTAATTATTTTTCCTACTGACAAACAACTTGACTATATTCCTGAAGTCACTTCTGAATTATTGGTTTTGAAATTTTTGAAATCATTTATAATTGTCTTTTGTATCTAACAAGGTGTCACCTAGGAAACTCAGATGATTTTAGAGAGATAGACAGAGACCATGTTGCAACAAACATGCTTTTTTTTGGAATAAACATTCACACCAAGTTTTCACCTTCATGCCAGTAATTTTTTACCTCTGACTGAGAAGGAAACACACACACACACACACACACACACACACACACACACACACACACGGTTTCCCAAAAAAGGATAACAGACATTTACTCAAGATTGCCTAGGAAAGTTAAAATATATCTATCACGTCCAGCTTGAAGGAACTATTGAAGTCTCTTTGTTATAGTGAGTTATTTTNATGCTTTTTTTTGGAATAAACATTCACACCAAGTTTTCACCTTCATGCCAGTAATTTTTTACCTCTGACTGAGAAGGAAACACACACACACACACACACACACACACACACACACACACACACGGTTTCCCAAAAAAGGATAACAGACATTTACTCAAGATTGCCTAGGAAAGTTAAAATATATCTATCACGTCCAGCTTGAAGGAACTATTGAAGTCTCTTTGTTATAGTGAGTTATTTTCAAATATAATTTTAAATAGTTGGATCACTGACTAAAATTTTTCTTTTACAAAACTTTTACTTGAGTAATTTTTTTCTGTGGTCACTTTACTTATGGTATNTCTAAAACCAGCTTGAACATCTGGAATTTCATGGTTCACGTATTGCTGAAGCCTGGCTTGGAGAATTTTGAGCATTACTTTACTAGCATGTGAGATGAGCGCAATTGTGCAGTAGTTTGAGCATTCTTTGGCATTGCCTTTCTTTGGGATTGAATGAAAATTGACCTTTTCCAGCCCTTACAACTTTAACTTACAACATTAACACTACCTAATTGAAGTCAACTGAAATAAATTTCCAATTTTTTTTCCTCAGTATTATTATACTGCCCTCTGGGAGGACACAGTTCAAGGAACATCAAATTCAGGAATATAGAGATTTTGAAAAGTTATATCTTTGGTTCTATCACTAAATTATTATATGCAGAAGCTATTTACCAGATTTTTTTAACATAATCTTTGCCCCAATCAAAATAGTCATCCTTTTACTGAAACACAAGAAATCAAAAATAAAAGAGAAAAGGATTCTACTAATAAACTTTCTTGATATTTTGGGTATTTGAAAACTTCCAGGAAAAAAAGAATGATCATAAAATTCTTGCAACCTAAGTCCTAAGTTATATTTAAATATATAGTTAAGCAGTTATTTTTTAGTAATTCTGCATGTTCAATATCAAATCATTTTGTAAAATAATTGTATTGTCACTCCATCTCCCAATTTACTCACAATGTCTTACAGTTTCCCTAAGTGAGTAGGATGAATGAATCCACACTAAAGAATTATGCTTAGAACAAAATAAAGTGAAAGAAAATGAATATTTTATCAAGGCAATTAAGAAATAAAGATGTGAATAATTGTGCTTTAAGACCAACATATTTCCACACAAGGTAATAAAAATCATTCTGAAATACATTCTTGGAAAAGATCTCTAATTCTAATCCTCAGTAAGCTTCCTGAAAAGTTGTCATCATAAGAAAATAACGAAATTTTTTATTGCTGTAAGTAGGGCTCTGTGGTGAGAAAGACCTTGTTTGGAATTTAGATTTAGCACTTTATTAGCCACATGATATTGGACAAGTTACCAAGAAACCCAAGTTCTTCATGGATATAAAGATAATGAATAATAAATAATGAACAGTGTACAATAAGAAAATGACAGTTATACACAATAACGGAGAAATTTCAAATTTATGAAGGCTAAAAAGGAGTATATTGTGTTCTAGCAGAGAAAAGAACACCAGTAATTTCTGAAGGTAAGTTGGAGTATTCATATTTAGTTCTCAAAAAAGTTACTGTTCTCTAAAAGAAAAAAATTACATCCTCAGCAACTTAAAGAAAACAGTAGTATTTTAAAACTAACTGGAAATGTTCTATAGCACCATATTTAGAAGTTATCAAGGTATCTCACTGTGGCTTGTTTGGTTTATAACAAAGCAGTAAGAGATACGGCTAACTATAAATTAAATATAAAGGGAGGAAGATCATATTCTATAAAAATAAGAAATCTACTCTATATAAATAACCCTCTTTGTGAAAAGATCTTTAAAAATTATAATAACAACAGTAATAACACCATTTTNTTGTGTTCTAGCAGAGAAAAGAACACCAGTAATTTCTGAAGGTAAGTTGGAGTATTCATATTTAGTTCTCAAAAAAGTTACTGTTCTCTAAAAGAAAAAAATTACATCCTCAGCAACTTAAAGAAAACAGTAGTATTTTAAAACTAACTGGAAATGTTCTATAGCACCATATTTAGAAGTTATCAAGGTATCTCACTGTGGCTTGTTTGGTTTATAACAAAGCAGTAAGAGATACGGCTAACTATAAATTAAATATAAAGGGAGGAAGATCATATTCTATAAAAATAAGAAATCTACTCTATATAAATAACCCTCTTTGTGAAAAGATCTTTAAAAATTATAATAACAACAGTAATAACACCATTTTTACTATTGTATATTGGCTGTGACAGCCTGGACGATTTCAAGGATTCCTAACAAAGGGACAAAGTTAAGAACAAAACATAAGTAGGACTCACTGGGCAAGCATTTTAAAGGGTTTTTTTTTCTCAATTCCTGCTAACAATTTATAGCAAGAACATATGCCCCAGACTGATTAGAGATCAATATTTAATATATCTCATATTGCAATGGAAAGTTCATTCTGAAAGTTACTTGGTCTTCCTTGAGGAATCAAGGAATCAGGTTATTAGTAGCACTGTTACATTATCTATTTGATGCAATATTTCACTTTTAAAATCTGTATCCAATTTGCTTTTGTATATTGAATTAATTTTCCTAAAACAGGAAATATTCTTGTTTTACCATATACTTTCAGAATATTGAAGACACATAGAAAGGAAAGAAACACAGAAGTCACTGTTGCCTCATTAACAATCACAAATATAAAACTAAAAAATACTAGGTATAAATAAAATGGTGAATCTCAAATAAAAAATGTGTCCATACATAGGATACTTGCTGCATTTGCACTCATGTCATCATAATACTTATTCATAACAAAGTAATTTGTTATATAGCCCAGTCTGCTCTGTTAGCTATGCAAGTTCTCTTAGGCATATGACTAACGGTGTCTACAAATTTCACAAATAGATATCAGATTATATTAGAATCTGGTTAATATTTATAGCCAATGATTTTATAATCCTTCAAAACAGCAAGGCTTTGGGGGCAATAAGACATATCATATGCATGTAAGACAAATTATACTTACTGACATTAATAAGGTGATGAATAATTTGAGTATTCACCCTAGTAGTTTTAATATATATAAATCATTAATTACAGTGAAAGACCACTTATATATTTTCATTTAAAAATATAAAAATAAATTATATTTAGTAGCCTAAATATTAAGGAGACAGCCAGTGATTTCTTGTGAAGTTTCATCTGTCCCGGTGACCAACCTCCTGGGAAAGACTAAAATATAGGCTCTGAGAAGACATGAATTTAAAACGGGAGCAAGTCATATTCCTACTCTGTTATGTATCTGGTTATCTAGAGGACCTATCTACATTGAGCTAGTGTCTCTAAGTCTCTGAAGCACAGGAGGGCTTGGAGGAAAGAGGTTGTGCTTGTTTATACCATCTAAGGTAGGGAGAAAAAATATTTTACATTTATTTCCTCAATGCTAAAATATAGATACAAATCAAAAATAGAAAATGCAACTACACAGGTGTAATTTGCACTTAATTTCTAATTCAAAAGAGACAATTCAGTTTTATTAGTTTATTTCCTTTTGTTAGTGTCAAGGGGAGCACCATATTAGGTAAATTATTTCTCTTACTTGACATTCAGGTAAGTACCTCATTCCTCCCACCTATTACTAGAAACTACAAAGTGAAAGAAACCTTTGCAATGAATGATGAATTTTAATATCTGATTACTTGAGATCATTGGCAAGTATCAGTTTTCATTTGTTAGAAAATATTAAGGAAATTGTGAATACAATAATAATAATAATAGTACTTATTGTGTTCCTGGCATGTTGTAAGCAACTATGATATATTAACTCAATCCTTTCAAGGTCCCTCTGAAATGGGTACTATTTATATCCCTAATGCAAAGACACTGAAAAGTTCAAAAATTTTCTAAAAGTTCCTAGGTTAATACTTCATAATCAAAACTGCTATGTGAAATACAGCTACAGATTAGATAGTCTTCTGCCATATAACACTTATACTTGGCTTACATAAATACAGCTTTACTGGTCATAATTCCATGAAGAAAAATCTGCATTGTGTGGGATGTTGATGGGATGGAGAATGGGAAGTAGGGGAAAATAAAATTCACAGTACTAGCCAAGTCATTGTTCCAGAAGGAGAAATGCCTTTTTGGTGGTTCTCCCACTCAAATGGGGCACATTTTTGCACTCCACAGCTGGGAGTGGGGGAGGCACCTTTTGATAATTCAGACATATTGGTAGCAGCTACCTACCAAACCTTGCTTTTAAACTGAAACTTCTGATGTCGATTCAACTTATTAAACAAAAAGAAAATGAGAGATATAAATGTTATTCATGATGATAGAGCCTAATAAGATCTCATTTCAGAAAATATCACCATTTCTATATAAATCTACAAAAAGAGTGGAAACATGTAACAATTTTTACAACTGAACTACCAGAGAATTTCTCATCAAATGCTATATATTTGGATCAAACTCAAGTTTGCTAATCTAAATCACTCAGAATACAGTTTGGCCAGTAGAGACCGGGTAGGGGATACAGGTGGGAAACCTAACCTTAGCTACAAATTGTTGCTACTACTATTCTATCAGGAATTCTGAGCTATCAAAAATTTGAATTAGTGTTCCATTGTCCTGGGAGCAGCTTGGGAACTGAGGATGACTTCAAGGTATATGCAAATTGTATATATTTAAACGAACAGAGGAACAAACTATCCCGTGGGGTTTGTGAAACATGTCTTGCATCAGAGTTGGCTTTCTCTGAAACTCTGTAAACAACCATCACCTCAGGGCTCTCAAGAAGCTCCTTCTCCCTGTGTATACAGTGGAATGGGTGAAGTTAACTTCACGTTAGTTCTGGGATTTGGGGAATTGGCTTCATGAAATTCTGGATTTGTGTAAGTGTGTAGCATTGTGCCAAACAAGTCATCAGAAGAGAAATGTCTGAAAATGTATAGGGAACACTTGGAAAACATCTTCAAAATATAGATATTTCAAGGACAATGTAATGAAAGCTTTTAAAGAGATGAGGTGACTAAATAACAAAATCCCCAAGAGAACGTCTAAGAATGATTTCATAAATTTGAAAATTAGCAATAAATCTTCCAAAGTCTTGTTTGATTCCAAGGAGTAAAATCCCAATAGTAATCAAATTTATCACACTGGGGATTCTAGACAGATAATTTGATAAATAGGGTATAAATAGTTGGTTCAAGAACCAAACATTAGAGATAATTTGAAAAAATACAGACCATTGAGAAGAATTTATTCACCACATGGTAGATGTTTTATTCTTAATGAATCCCAAAGATGATAATAATGGTTCTTATTTGGAAGAATAGATGATAAGACATACAGTATTTTAAGATAATTTTCTTTTAATGAACTGGACAGTGGTATGAATAGAAAAGAAATCCTGAATTGAAAATGGGACTAATTTTTAGACAACTTCTTATAGTTTTCAAAGGTCAGAAGCAATTTAAAGACAAACATAAGAGATTTTAAATATCTAATTTAGAAAGAAAGGAAAATGAAGTTGGAAATTAAAAAATTATAACTGTAAGAAACTAAGAATGAATGGGAAGTTAGAATATATGAAGATGTAAAGATGTGGTACCTAACATTTTTATTTTAACAATAGAGAATATAATCTTTTGAATACATAGATGTAAATAGTTATGCTGCTGAGGTGACTGAAGTGTTTCTCTGGAAGGGTGAATCTTATATGCCACCTACCTAAATATGATACACACGCCTGAATGCAGGGAAGATAGGACCCTGGGGAATAAGACAAGATTAAAGAAGGAAGTTAAAGACTAGCTTCAGAGATATTATATGAAGAAACAAAATTTTAAAGTACTGCACTCATCTAAGATAAAAATAATGAGATGAGAATAAAATGAGGAGTTCTGACTCAGGGGACTAGGAAATTAATACAGGAGATCAGGAAGATCACTGTGATGTCTCCCCATTAAAGTCACTGAGTGAAAGTAAGAATATATATCCTGAAGGAAAAGATCACTGGATAGGCATACTTCAAACAAACCATAAAGTCAGTTTTACCCTCTCCCCAAAGTCATCGTCAAATAACTTACTGGATATCACAAGAAATTTTGTACCCTTTCTTCAATAAATTTAAGAAGTTTCCTTTAAAACTAAAGATTTTTAAAAACAGATTTAATATATAATCAGACAATATGAAATATTATTATTTTCTTTAAATATATTTTAAATCGACCTAGTCATACATAGCACATATTCCAAGTTGATGAAATTTCTGAGAAGGGACTAAAAAGGGCAAAGCAATCTTACATAGTGCAATTGACCTTAAAAACAAGGTCATAAAAATTATTCATTTAAAATAATTTTTAATAAAGCTACATACTTTAATGTCAATATAAATCTAGATCACAATGCTAAGCCAAGTAGTTTACATGTTTTCTCTGTCTTCACAGTAAGCAAATAAATGGTGCATTATTATAATCAAACCTCATATTTTGTTTAAATAATACATTCTATGGTTTCTGTGATCATTAGATGCAAGATACTCCTAACAAAAAATCTTATTAATAAGAATAGCTTTGAATAAAAGAATAGTTTTCTTAAAGGAGCATAATATACATTTTCAATGTATTTCTATGTATTATTTAAAGTAAAAAGAAAATCTGTCACTTGAAAGCAATTTATTTCCTAAACTTTGGAGGCATGTGTAGACAATATATTTGCTCTGATTTAGAAAGTATTTCAAAGAGTTAAGAGTATTCATATTTAAATTTTCATAAAACTAATCATAAAAGTAAACTTAAAAAGAGAACACTTGTGAGATACTATGTAAAATAAACTAAAAATGAAATAAAATACAAGAAGATAATTGTTTTATTTTAATGTATTTTCTTCATATTTGGAAGAATATTTGCACACACTGTTCTAACTTAAGCAAAAGTATTGTAGAAAATTTAATATCATCACTAGGTTATAGTTACTTTATCACTACCACACATATAAGCATGGAAGTCAATCAAGATTTATACAACTGGATGAATCCCTAAATCAAATTTAACTTAGTAACTTCTTTTATATAAACAAGATGCAACTTATTTGACTAAAAGTAATCAAGAACACCAGTATTTGAATCATTCTTAATCATAAGCCATAAGATGAATTAGCCATAAGTGAATTAGTTGTTTCTAAGTAGCATTTGATGTAACAAAAAGTAGACAGAAGTAGGTTTAAAGCAAACAATTCTAGTTTGGAGCTAATAAAAATAACAATATTGATCATAAAAAGTCATGAAAATAACCACCGAATGTATGCATCAAAAACTGTCTCTTTTAGGACAGTCTGATTAAATGTGCTCATGCCAGCACCATCCCCAAGATAAAACTATGTTCTAAAGATTTCCCAGCATAGACTGTAGTGTACCCCAGCTCTGCACAAACATTGTTTCTACCCATTTTTACTGCAGCCATTTTAATTTTAATCTCTCTCTCTCACACTCACACATACATTTACTATGGGGAGGGGGAGGAGAGGGAGAAAGGGGGAAGGAGAGAGACAGAGGGAATAAGAAAGATCAAGCACAAACAAAATAGTAGATTAAGGGAACATCATTTTTAAAATCTAAATGATATTCCAGAAAAATTTTAACCAGAAGCATATACACACTGAAAGAATTATTATATACATATATGTATAAAATTTACATATAGTGGGTTTTTCCTTCTGTATCTTTAAATATCCAATATTATCTGAATACATCTTATTGATATTAAGATTAGATGGGATTTTTCCAAAAATACACAGGTTGCCTTAAGTATATCAGACAGTATAATTTTACTTCCACAAAGACTAAGAAATTGCTCTATACCTGGGACAGTGTGGAACTCTATGATGCTTAGCAGACTATATAGCCACATAATTGCCCATTTTCACAGCTTCCAATGAGGCCTGACAACTCACCAGTTTATAGCAGTGGCAGATGATTAGGGAAAGAAATTTCTCACTTTTTAACTTACTTTCAGAAAAGATATGAAAATTCAGGATTGAGAAAAGAAGCCTTATGAATAATGGAATAGACCGCTACACTCAAACCACATTTTATATCTTTGTAATATTTCTATCACATGGAACAAAGTCCAGAAGTTGCAAATAAAGCAATGCATTTAGGAACTTCTTAATCACAAAAAGAGTAAATATGAAAAATTATTTCTAATTACCTCTGTTGAGTGACGCTGAACTGTTTATATCTCCAGTAATAAAGGAAGACTCTGACTGTTTTCGGACCGTATCATTCCACATTCTACGAATTCGGCTCTGGATGAAGAAAAAGGAAAAAGGAGATAAAATCACCACACAGTGAACCATCGCACAAGTCACTCTTTTCTTTATTTCTGTAATATAGGCTTATATGAGGCTTTTATTTCTGGCATCTGGCAAATACACAGCTTCCACATGCTTGTAGTACAGGAGCATGAGAACATAGGAACTAAATTAATGATAATCATNTAAGCAAAGTAATGCTCAAAATTCTACCAGGGAGGCTTCAACAGTACATAAACCATGAACTGCCAGATGTACAAGCTAGATTTAGAAAAGGCAGAGGAACCAGAGATCATAATGCCAACACTGCATCATAGAGAAAGCAAGAGAATATCAGAAAAATATCTACTTCTGCTTTACTGATTATCACAAAGCCTTTGATTGTGTAGATCACAACAAACTGTGGAAAATTCTTAAAGAGATGGGAGTACCAAACCACCTGCCCTGGCTCCTGAAAAATCTGTATGCAGGTCAAGAAGCAACAGTTAGAACCAGATGTGGAACAACAGACTGGTTCCAAATCATGAAAGGAGTATGTCAAGGCTGTATATTGTTACCCTGCTTATTTAACTTATATGTAGACATCATGAGAAATACCAGGCTGGATGAGGCACAAGCTGGAATCAAGATTGCTCGGAGAAATATCAATAGCCTCATATACGCAGATGACACCACCCTTATGGCAGAAAGTGAAGAGGAAATAAAGAACCTCTTGATAAAGAAGAGTGAAAAAGCTGGCTTAAAACTCAACATAAAAAAACGAAGATCATGGCATCCAGCCCCATTACTTAGTGACAAATAGATGGGAAAACAAAGGAAAACAGTGAGAGACTTTAGTTTTTGGAGGGCTCCAAAACNATGACACCACCCTTATGGCAGAAAGTGAAGAGGAAATAAAGAACCTCTTGATAAAGAAGAGTGAAAAAGCTGGCTTAAAACTCAACATAAAAAAACGAAGATCATGGCATCCAGCCCCATTACTTAGTGACAAATAGATGGGAAAACAAAGGAAAACAGTGAGAGACTTTAGTTTTTGGAGGGCTCCAAAACCACTGCAGATGGTGACTGCAGCCATGGAATTAAAAGATGCTTGCTCCTTGGAAGAAAAGCTATGACAAACCTAGTATTAAAAAGCAGAGCCATTACTTTGCCAACAAAGGTTCATCTAGTCAAAGCTATGATTTTCTAGTAGTCATGTATGGATGTGAGAGCTGGACCTAAAGAAAACTGAGGTTTGGTATGTCTACCTGGATATCAAAGCAGTGATGTGTATTTTGGGCATAATAAAATAATAATTGGGAAAACTCTAATAGGTACTGGCTAACGAAAGTAATCCCAATCAAAATAATTCATGCATAAAGCATAAAAATCTTTTCTGTTCTATAGCAAATTTCAATACTCATATTGAAACAAAATTTCCAGCTAATCTAGAAAAGATTTGGCAAATCCAGTTTACTTTATTTGAAGATGTTAGTATAACTACCTATGATGACCCAATATTCCCTTATTTACATGAACAAATGCTATCTTTTCCTGATTTTGCTTGTACCTTTTTACATATTTCTCTTGACAATCAGTTATGGCTCCTTTCTAACAAAATCTAGAAATCTTTTCAAGTCTTTCTGACTTCTTTACAGTGTTTTATAATACTGACCACTGTTTACTTCTGGACACTTCCCCCTATCTTTAACTCAGATACTATATTTTCATTCTTTTCCTCAGACACTTTCTTCCATTTCTATTCTTACTCGTCACTCATGTCTCCAAGTCTTCACACTGACCAAGTGTGATCAACTACTAGCTGTTTGTATTATAATACCCAATTCTTCATCTTCCTGGGGTACAAGAGGTACACTGTTTCCCAGCCTTGCTTGCAGTTTGGGTGGTACTACTAATGGTGTCCTATCTGATGGAATGTGAGTGGAAATGATATGAACCATTTCCAGATTTTTTATACAAGGTCCCCTCTCTTTTTCTCAGATTATCTGCTGGATACTAACACCCAAAGTAACTCTGGAAATAAAATAGGTTAGTTGAGCTGTCACTGGCTGTGTCCCTCCATTAGGCACCTGTATCAATTTGGCCATGAGTAAAAAAGAATAAACATTTATTAAGTTAAATGATTGCAATTTGAGGTCTATGCACATTAAGTATTTAGGAAGATTCATCCATTCTAACATCATAACCTGTTTTATGTAACCTATATTAACTGGCCTAAGTCAACATTGTTATTCTAACTTACATTTAATATCATGCCAGCACATTTTTAATATATAACACTATATAAAGCTGAAAACAGGGTAAAACTGAACTCATCTCAATAAGTGGACACACATTTCTCAAATTTGTTTAGTCTTTCAAACCAAATATCATACAGACTGATATATTTACTTTTCATTTTCCAAAGAAAAACTGTAGGTCTTGCTGTTGCTTAGGGAAAAAAAAATCACATTTTCTCATTTCATCTTCAGTGCCACATCTCAATATATCATAATTATTTTATTACCTCCATTTTATACATGAGGAAACTGGAGCACATGCATGCTAATTAAATGGCCCAAAGTCACATAAGCCATTAAGTAGAGGAACTAGGATTCGGACAGTCTTGGCTCAGGGGTCTATGTGATCAGAACTATAAGGACCACATTTTTAATTGAGTTAAAACGTATAAGATGAGAAAATAAATGTTGAGATTTAAAAAAAAAAGCAGCAACGTAAGTGTTTAGTTGCTAAAATTAACTTTTAAAATGAGCACTTTAGGTCCTAGTAGATATGAAAAATAATAAAAAAATAGACCATTATAAAAATTAAATATTGTATTCTAATCATCAAAATCATAAATTTTAATAAAATGTGCTTTTAAAGAAGTTCAAAGATCTTCAGGTTTCCCTGTTGGCTCAGGCAGTAGAGAATCTGTGTGCAATGCAGGAGACCTGAGTTTGATTCCTGAGTTAGGAAGCTCCCCTTGAAAAGGTAATGGCAAGTCACTCCAGTATTCTTGCTTGGAGAATTCCATGGACAGAGGAGCATGGTGAGCTAAAGTCCATGGGGTCACAAAGAGTTAGACATGACTGAACAACTAACACACACATAGAGATATTTACTAAGTGTTTTACCATTCACTAAAATAATAAGTGCTTTCTATCATAAATTGTTTAGATATTTATATTTCTTAGAAAATAATAGTTTTTTAAAATATAGAAAAATATATATTTCCTATGCCATGCCATATAATATATACATATGTATATTCTTTGCCTCCATACATCTTAGAACATCTACTTCCTAATATACAAATTCCATGAGTCTGCCAATAATGATATCAAAGACAATAAGGTCAAATCTATAAGAATATTATTTTTGTGCACTGTCTAAATCAAAATATGATTCTGTCTTTTGTTGTTAACACATTCATCAATTTTTACACTTGCATTTTATGTTTGTTTTTCTTTTCCATTATAAAAATGAAATTGACCAAATAATATATTTGTTTTTTAGAGACAAAAAGATCAAGAATGATTTATATTGTGGGTGCTTTATTATCATAGAATATATGTCATTTATTCTTTTTTTTGTATGCCATTTGTTCCTTAACAGAGATTTTTAGCTTACCTTCTTTTGTAGGACACAATGGAAAATGAATATAAACATTCCCTGTAGAGAATTGAAAATGGTGAAGAGATACGCCATGATGACTGTGCTTTCATTAATATACATGAGTCCAAAGGCCCAGGTCAATCCTAATAGGCAGAGAAGAGCTATTGCACCTATAACCCATGACCTGCAAAGAGAAGAGAAAATTAAGACTTACCAAATAGTTTGTCTTTAGTTAACATAGTCATATTCTATCAACAATACTGACACTGAAAAAAATGTTACGGTAAGTTTATCGACAGGAAATGTAAGACAGGTGGTATAAGTACTTCAAGATTTTAATGAGAACTTACAAGTTTTCAAGCTTGAGGAGATATACATGAATGAAAATGTTATGAACACAGAAATTCATTTAAGCAAAGCAGATCTGTACTATTAAACTATTCACATATTTGCAGCACATATGTGAATGATATGGAGATGTAGTTATGGTTAATGGCAAGGGGGGAAAGTCTATAAAGTTATGTTAGTCTCCACTGGTATCATTGGTATGATAACATTTCTTTGACTAGACTCTTTCCATTAGTGTTTCACTTGATACACTTTTACCCCATTTTTCCAAATTTCCTCTTTTTCCATAAAAAATTTAATGTGTACTGATAAAAACAGAAGGAACCAATATATATAACAGAAGGAACACATATATATTTCTGTCTGATTCTGTAGTTATGTAGAACAAATGTGATATACAGTAGATGGAAAAAAAAATAGTTCCCCTCTAGAACACCATCTATTCTTTCAGCCTTTGGATTGCTATCTTCTGGGTTATGTTGGACTAGACTTTGGAAATCAGGCAATTGGCAGCTTTGTTGAAAAGAAGCCCAAAGGCTCAGGACACCTTCATGTCTTTGAAGTGTCTGTAAACTCATGGGAGAAAATGAAGTTGAAAATGGGATGGAGAGGTATGAACAAAGTAGTCCAGAACGGAAGACATTCTCACTCTCAATCCATTCCCTTAGTTTCTTCCAAGCTGCCATTCACAATACTAGTAAATGAGTGACAAAAGTTCATATATTTGTGGTTATGTATACACTATCAACATAAAATAAATCTTTCCAATAGATAGGAATCCAATCATTGAAAATGGAATCTTCTCAACTTCTATGTACATACGATAGGACCAAAACAGTCTAGATTTCTATAACCTTAGCCCATCCTTTCCTTTCCCAGATACCTTCCTGAACATGGTAAACTAATATTTCTTTTCAGCAGACTATTATCCTCTACTTACATTGTCTAAGAAATGAATAATTATGGGGATTGAAACTTTGCAAAACAAAGGATGGAAAACTGCATATATTTACTATAATCTGAAGCTGGGTTTAATAAATTTTTCAGAGAGAACTACATTTTAAGAAAGATATGTCCCAGAGTAGTTAAATATTATTAAAGTCTTATTAAAGTTAATCTTATATATTTACCATTTCCTTCTATAACCATCAGCCACTATATTTCAGATGCAAACATCCACTAAATTTAATGTGCTTAATTTAAAACATTAATAATCTTGAATAAAGAATCCCTAAAGGAAGTTTTCCATGTCACAAACATGTATGTGACATGTTTGTATATACAAATTAGAAAACATCTTAGAAGTTAATATCTTGTTTCACAAGCAGATTCAGAAGTATGAGAACTTTCAAGATAAAGCTCTCAGTTTTTTACAGATATTGGAAAAAGGAAAAATGGGAAGAGTTGCCATTAAACCAAGACAAAATTGTTATTCAGCTTTAGAAATAAAATGATAGGATAAAATATTCAAGTCAGCTATCCCCTAGAAAACATATAATGGGCTCAAGTGTTAATGATATAAAACGGTGATGAGCCCAAATTCTAAAGAAAAAGGAAGTAAGAGCATGAAGAAGTAAGTGAAATGGTACTGGAGAAAATGAAAACAAAGGACTCTTCACCAGAAGAACAAACTGAAAGTCTACAGCAAGATCACCGAAAGGTTGTCAATCTTGTTTATTGCTGCAGGACATAGAATTTTAAAATGTACAAAGGAGAAAAAGCCCAAATCTTAACATTTATGTTTATTTTTATTAGATTAGTACAGACTTGTAGCTTTGTTTCAGAAACTTAAAAGATATGATCGATAATCAAGATATGTGTCAAATTTGAGAGATTATTTTGCATATGCAAGATTTAATTTTTGAAGGAGGTATTTCCCCTTCTTTTGGATATTTAGCCTAAGAACATTAGTATCATTTGTAACTCAGTAGTCTCATATCCAGAAAATCACTTGAAGAAATAACACTAAATCATGAAATAGCTTTAGATGAATGATGTCCGAACAAGCAACAGAAATGACGACATATGCAGCACAGAGGAGCACATCACAATGAAAGGAGAAAGCTAATAAAAGCAAAACAAGTCTGTACCACATGAAGTTGCTATTACTGTGGCACTAAGTTCAGGTGATATCCAATTAAAAGAGGTGAAGCAGAATTTTTCTGGCAATACACCTGCAGCATATTTATTCTGCAGAGAAGTTGTATGCCTGATTATTTTCCTGCACAGTTTGCTCTTCTGCCTCAATGTGAATGACAGAAGCTCTAATGATTTTTCAGTACTGATCTGACAGCTGGTTCATGGGACCACACTGATAAATGGAATTTATCAGCCATTCAGGTCATTCTTACTTGATGAAGGGTCTGTTATCCTCATAGCTAAAGAATGCATAGACATAAAGACAAGAACACCAACATTAGCATTTTATGACAAAGAATTTCATATGAAAAATATTCTCCTGGTTCCCAAAGGCCTCTGTCGCCCACCTCCCTAGAAGTCATCATAATCTTCCCTTTATATCCAGAAGGTAAATCCTAAAATGACCATGAGAACCTAAATAACAAGGAACAAAATCAATTTTACAATACTGCAATATCCCTTATGAGACTAAAAAATTCCATTTTTTTTCATCATGTGCACATATTACTTGAGACTTGACAGAGACATTTATTTCAAAGAGACCACATTTCTCTAGAGAATGAGAAATCTTATGAGCAACCTGGAAAAGGCTTGGGGGCATACTTAAAATGACAGATTTCATGTCACCTAAAGGTCTCCTTATTCTATAATATTAGTAGGTGAGATTAGTTAACTATGGACAGTACACTTCTGAGTAATTTTAACTTGCAAATGACTGACCTGAGTTAAATCAGAACATTATAGCCCATTGAAAATAATCAACAAGACTACTTTAAAATTATTTCTGATGGTGCATTGAGAAAAAATTTTGAACAATCTTTTGTAGTAATAGGAGCAAACAGACAGCACTTGTCCATTATCACTTATATCACTTATGTACTATTTAGTATCATCCACATAAAATGAGATCCAAGCACCAAATTAGCAGAGATTAGTTAGGGGATATTTTGGATTTTTTTTTTTTTTTTTTTAACATAGTTGCTTCTCAGTGAACTGTGACAGGACTGAAAAGAAACAGAAAACTCGGTCCTCTATTCTCTTACCTCTTGCCAGAGGCAATGGTTTCTGATATCATGCATACAAAGTAAAGCTCTTAGAAAGGCTCCAACTGTGATGCATTCTGAACAAAGGGAACCACAGATAAAAAATCTCATTCTCCAGCTTGATAAAAGAACAGAGTGACAGCCTGGGATTTGAAGCCAGTTTGCCTGAGGTTTACATCCTAACTTAGTCACTTACTAGCTATTTGATATTAGGCAAAAATTATTAATAATTTACCAGTGGTTGTGTCAATTTTTACATCTATAAAATGGTGATAATTATAATATGTTTCCTGTGATAATGAAATGATACATTATGCATCAAGTGCTCAGAATAGTACCTGACACATTGTTTGATAAATATTCCATAGTTACTATTAGACCATTTTCATTCTGAAAATACAGAATTTACTACCCCAAAGAATGTAACAGAAAATAATAAATGTTGAACAGTTAAATTCATTTGATGATGCTTCAGGAGTAAATATTATGCTGTAAAATAGATGTGGTGAAAATAAGTTTGGAGATGGAGCAGGGAGTGACTATAATGTGGAGTTACTGGCCACATGGGTTTATTTATATTTATATTTAAATTAATTAAAAGGAGATTAAGTTTAAAATTCATTTCCTTCGGTCACACTAGTTACATTACAAATACTTAGAAACTTCAGTAGCTACCATAATTGAACAGGGAGGGCAGTTCTAGAACATTTCTGTCATCACAGAAAGTTCTATTGGGTAGTGCTGAACTAGAAGATTCAANACTGAACTGAACTGATGGCAATGCGTTTAATTCACAGGAATATGAATATAGGTGAACTGTGACATTTCTGGGTCTTGGCAATTAAAAAATTGGGATTGGGCTTCCCTCGACCTTTTTACCCTTCTCTTTTCCTAAGAGACATTGACAGTACAGCCTCAGATCTAAAAGGAAGGCTGTTTATTGAAGGGGAGCCACCTTTTATATTTAAATCACCTATTTCTATACTCAAATGTAAATTTAAGCTACTGTAATTTAGAGTAATTTTTATTGTGCCTTAGCCTGTGCAACTGGAGAAGGCAATAGCACCCCACTCCAGTATTCTTGCCTGGAAAATCCTATGGGCAGAGGAGCCTGGTAGGCTGCAGTCCATGGGATCATGAAGAGTCAGACACGACTGAGCGACTTCACTTTCACTTTTCACTTTCATGCATTGGAGAAGGAAATGGCAACCCACTCCAGTGTTCTTGCCTGAAGAATCCCAGGGATGGGCGAGCCTGGTGGGCTGCCGTCTATGGGGTCTCACAGAGTCGGACACGACTGAAGCGACTTAGCAGCAGCAGCCTATGCAATAATTACTAAAGCAGGTTTTAGCTATAAGAGTCACTCGTTCACATGCAATATAGAAATTCATGCTAATGACAAAGAACTATTCATTAATTTTACCTCCAGAATGACATGAATAATATACAATAGTTTAAAATCTAAATATCACTAAAGTTTATCTATAATATGTCAGTTGTTTTCCATCATTTTGTCAGATATTCTGCTGGCTTAAAGAATCTAGTTTCAGAATGTCTTTCCATCAAATCTAAATTAAATTGATGATAATGTTGCCACCTGTTATGGTGACAAAGATATATGATATTGATTTACTTTTTATTTAAAAAAATCTACATAGGTAGTTTCTAAAGTTGAATAATTTTCATTCTGATTCACCAATGAAAGTCCACTGATACAAAAATTCATCCCAAGTTGTAAGACTGAAACAATTTTACTGTAATTATTTTAAGGTTTTATGAAAATATGGACACAAGGGCTTAAGATGTTCTTGGTGATGTTAATAGGAACTTACAAGTTATCTTAGAATTTACAAGTTGTGACTTGGAAAATGAAATAACATATTGTTATTTCACACAATAAACATATTGTGTAGTTTTCAAGGTACAAATAAGAAAAAATATCCATTTTTCTTAGTAAGTACATTTTCCTTTTATCAGACATTTATCATTTTATCCTTATATTTAAAATTCAAAATTTTAAATATTAAGGTCATAATAGTATCTTTAAGAGTCATCCTTAGAATAAAGTTCAGAATTTTTAGGGGCCTCTATGGTAGAGAATTTTTAGGGGTGCTAGTGGTAAAGAAAAGTGAAAAGTGAAGTCGCTCAGGCCTGTCTGACTCTTTGAAACCTTATGGACTGTAGCCTACCAGGTACCTCTGTCCATAGGATTTTCCAGGCAAGAATACTGGAGAGGGTTGCCATTTCCTTTTCTAGGAGATCTTCCCAGCCCAGGGACTGAACTCAGGTCTCCCGCGTTGTAGGCAGATTCTTTACTGTCTGAGCCACCAGGGAAGTCCCTCCTGCTAATGTAGGACACATAAGACACATGGGTTCAATCCCAGGATTGGGAAGATCCCCTGGATAAGGACATGGCAACCCACTCCAGTATTCTTGCCTAGAGAATCCCAAGGAAAGAGAGGCCTAGCAGGCCATAGTCCATAGGGTTGCAAAGAGTTGAAGATAACTGAAGTAACTTAGCATGTATGCACATAGATTGAAAATACTTATGCATATGTTTATATAGTCTATAACAATTATTGTGATCCCATGGACTGTAGTCTACCAGGCTTCTCTGTCCATGGGATTTTCCAGGCAAGAGTACTGGAGTGGGTTGCCATTTCCTTCTCCAACAATTCCAAAGAACAAAAAAAGGCTATTAAAATCTAGAAGCTTAGCTAAAAAAAGAGAAATACATCTTCAAAAGATTCCATAACCAAAACATTAACTTATAAATTAATGCTATAATTGTGGATTAGTTGCTAAGTCTTTTTCAAGTCTTGTGACCCCATAGACTGCAGCCCTACAGGCTCCTTTGTCCATGGGATTTTCCAGGCAAGAATACTGGAGTGGTTTGCCAAAAGTCTCATAATATAATACATCAGTACAGTCAGATGACAAATGGACAGAAACAATATAATGAATCAATTTAGTTATAGGATATTCTTTCTCTGACTTTAACAATTCAAAATAGAATATTATTTTAATAAAAATTTTAAAGGACATATTACCTAAACTTCAAGATAAAAAGATTAATTCTTTAACTAGTTTTAAAATTTCCTCTTCATTATATTAGATACACAGAATTTTTTTTCTTTTTTTAAAAAATAGTAGAATGGGTAAGGTTGGTGTGAAGTAAAATGAAGGAAAATACATGTTTATTTCACATATATTTTATATTACTGGGACAATACCATCCTAGAATTATTATTCCATTATCTTTTTTTAACCAGTGTAGGAAGATTAAAAGGAAAAGTCATTTAGAATGTAACTCAATATTTTTGAGTAAAATATAAACAATGTTTCATCATGGTCATATGTTTAAATTAGTTAGCATTAAAGTATTAAAATCTTTTGAAAAATATGAAAATTATATAATGAATATAAAATTTATAAATAGAGAAGATTTTATTTCAACTGTGGATTTTATTACTTTTAATATATTACTATTAAAAGCTATATTTTTACACTTGCTTATATAAAAAATTAAGAGGATAGTGAAATGAACCAAATAAAGAGAATAAATGGTTTTGAATACCTCATAAACATTTTTATTCCTATTCCTCAATGTCCTTACAATAATATTGCAGAGTTGAGGAGAGTAAACACCAATATTAAATTTTAAATCACAGAATTTCACACTCCTGATAAACTGAGTAGGTCTGAAATTAGGAAGCATTGAGTATATAATAAATCAGGATTAATAAATATTAAATAAATGACTAATAAAACTTTACCTATATTATCTTCCCAATTCAATGCTATACAAATTATTATAACTCAGTACAATATGGTCAGAGAGCTAACCTATATGAAAGAACATTAGAAGCATCAATTATGAGACTGAATGTTGAATTAGTATATTGGACACAAACAGCAAAAATTTTATTACACTTTAGTATCTCCATCTATCAGATTTATAAAATGAATTAGTAGTTTTATAAAAATGAATTTAGGAAAATTTATAAAAATGAATTGGTAGTTTCCATGAAAATAAGATGCTTCCCCCTGGTGGCTTAGACAGTAAAGAATCCTCCTGCAATGCAGGAGACATGGGTTCAGTCCCTGAGTCTGGAAGATTTCCTGGTGAAGGAAATGGCAGCCCACTCCAGTATTCTTGCCTGGGAAATCTCACGGACAGAGCAGCCTGGAAGACTACAGTTCATGGGATTGTAAAGAGTTGGACATGACTGAGCAACTAGCACAAACATGCACGTGCAATTAAGATATAAAATTTTGGAATCACATTGGAAGCAAATAAGATCACTGTATGATTATCAATATTAATACATGAAAGATAGCGTATCTTAGTAACTGAAAGCACTGATTTGTGAATCAACCTGCCTGCACTTAGATGAGCATTTTACAACATTGGGCACATTATTCATCTACTCTGACTCTCACAGTCTTCATCTTTGCAGTGTGTGTAAATATAGATCTTTGTTCATAAGGCTGTTGTGTGTATTTTAAAAGTTCCAAAAAGCTCCTTTTATTTAATATGCAAAAAATTACTCAACAACATATAATTTTAATATATAAAAGTATCATACATATATTTTTTACATTTGCTGTTGTGTATTGACCTGATCTCAAAAAAGAGCTACAACGAAAACAGTGTTTTTCTTTTAAGTGTTTTGGAAATTCATATATTAACTAGATCCAAAGAGCAAGGGAGAATCACTGCCTTTTTCTGAAATCAATATTTAGATTAAGAAAGCTTCAGTCTATTTGATGTTTTATTCTGGATTTCTTTAGGCTTAGTATATGCTATGAAATTCTACATTTTCATTTGAACTGGGGTATATATCCAGATTCCTAATGAACACTAAAATAGAAACCAATATTTCTTTGTATTACATGAGAAATCCAAATTTAATTGATAAATATATTGTATCTTCAGTGTCAAAAAGTACACTAATAACTGCAATATTTCAGTAAATGTAATCCTTTGATCATTAAGACATAACATATAATTATATGTGAAATGTTCATGAAAATTCATTAAGATATCTGTTATAAAATTGAATTTCATAGTTCCTCATGATTTTTTGAAAACATGAACCTCTGAATAGGATAAAGTGACAAACTATATAAAGAGAAGTTTGCATTTCTTACTAGTGATTTTTGTCTTGTAATCTATGAAAACTGTAGTTCTAGTATGTGATAGAAATATCTCAAGATCTTAAAATAATGGCAACAAATTGACATCTTTTATTTTTTAAAACTTACAGATAGAATCATGTTTCCTGACTCATTATTTAAGGATCAATGTTTTTCAAGCTGATAAGCTTGATCACTGGAATGCAAGGAGAGGAAGTACTTTAAAGAATATATAACATACTTTCAAGATTTCTTTTTTCAATTTAGAAGATATAAAAACTTTTAAGTTAAGTAAAATAAGAGAGAAAAATTGATAACTTTTAGATATTCTTGCCAAATGTGTTTTGACACGTTGAATTGTTATATCTTTCTCATTCCATACGGTATCATCACCTCTCATTTCAACAACTTTTAAGAGAAACATTCATCATAGCCTATCTGTGAATAAACACCTTATTACAAACTGCTTGTATGAACAACTAAAACATTAAAAAAAAGTACAACTGTGTATTTTAAACATGTTAGTATTTACTAAAGATTCTAATAAACGAAACCAAGGGAGACCTTGAAACACCATAGGATACAGACAAGTCTTATTTTATGTTGGTCAAGTGATGTAGCTTTCATTAGGCCTAGTTTACTCACTTTCACAATGAATGACATAATCTTGCATGCGTGCATGCTCAGACACTTCAAACTCTCTGAGACCTCATAGATTATAGCCTTCCAGGCTCCTCTGTCCATGGAATTCTTCAGTCAAGAATACTGGAGTGTCTTACTATGATCTTTTTAGAGCTGAATGCGACCAAGAAAAGAATAGTCTATGCCTCAACTAGTTTCTTGAATAGTCAGTAGACCTAGGTAATGACCCACAATCTCTACTGCAAGTCTGCTTGTAACACAGAAGCTCTGTGAGATGTTGTAGCCCCTAAATATATTTATAATTAGAAATCTAAATATAATCTTAAAATTATGTCAACAAGAAAACACTGAAAAATGGTATAGAAAATTTAAGCAAATAGATACATAAATCAAACTTTAAAAATATACAAACTCCAAATACCAAAATAATAGTTCTTAAATCAATCACACATTAGGCCAAAGGGCAAACTTAATAAAATACTAAGAATTAATATCAAACCTACTGCATTCTCTGATGATCATGACATCAAATCTTGAAATCAATAGTTATAAAACATGCATAGATATACATGGACATTTATCCATCTGCTGCTACATCTCCAAAGAAATCTCAAGACCCTGAATATTTTACAAATAAGTTCTATTTAATATTAAAACAACAAATAATCCTTTTTTCATATAGGTCAGGCCTAAATGAAAAAGAAGAAAAGCTTTATGAAACTACTATAATTTACTAGGTAGGTAAAATTTAAGAGAATAAAAAAGAACATTTTATATAAAATCTTACTTAAAAATCCTAAATAAGCTATTAGATAGCAAAATCTAATGGTGCATAAACATCATGATCAATTATTACATAATGGTGAAGAAGAACTTTAAAAACTGATTCTGAAATTTACATTGAAGAAAAATGAAAGTCTAAGATAAGGTAAAGCAATTTTGAAAGATGATCAAAATGGGAGGACTCATGCTACCAGATACTAAGCAAGGTTGGTAATAATGAAGTAATGGTAGAGAAATGAAGTCTATGTCCATGGAATAGAAGAGAGCACACAGAGATCTGGTTTGGGACAGTGAAGCAGCAAAAATCTTAAGGCAAAGGATGGATTATTTTGCGAACGATGTTGGAAATTTGGCTGGTCATGTTAGGAATACAACATGTGCTCCAAAGGCCTCAAAATCACACACTACAGAGGAAAAGTTGATGATTTAAATATATAATAGTTCTCTGTAGTAAAACAAGAATCAACAGAGACATGACAAATGGAGAAGCTACATGCAATAACTGAAATATATAAATTGCATATGAGCAAGTAAATGAGAAAGTTTACAGAAAGGCTCATTGAAAAAAAAAGGGGGGGAAATTAAAATGATTTTAGAAAGATTAAAAATAGAAACAAATGACCATTATCATTTTACTAATAGGGTTCCTGTAAGTATGAACTGAGATGTTGAATATTTATTGTTTTATTGCTTTAAGTTTTTATATATTACATTAATGAAAGTAACTGAGTGGAAGATCTGGTAATTTTAGATATCCTTCTACAGCTAACTGAACAAGATGTTGTAAATTCAAAGGCAGAAAAATGAGAAAAGTGCAATGACAATGACTATCACAAAGAAAATTTGCCATTTTTTTACCTCTTGGCATATGTAATATTAATATTCAATTATGTCAATATTTTTCACTGATATATTACTACTTTTTATACTCATGGCTTGCTTTCTTTATCTCATAAACAGTTTGAAATTAAAGCTAAAACTGTTAATCTCAGTTCTGGAACTGAGAGGATTTTTGTGTTAGCATGTTTAAATGTCTGATTGAAAATATGAACTTCTACAAACAACATTTATGAGTATTCTAGAATACATGCTCAAATATACATTTATAAAAGAGCCAGGGGACTTGGATGACAGATCTTTTTAAAATACATAATTGCATACAGTGGAAAAATCCAGCAACAATTGGGACTCAGCCAAGAGAAAATTAGATAAGGAAATTTTCAAGTGTGAACTGAGCAGCTCAAGACAGCTAATATTCCACTATACAGTCTGCACATTTTATTTACAAATCCAGGGATTTACTACACAGTCCTTTATTTAAAACTGTGACTTACATTGTTTCACTACTTCTTAATATAAGGTAAACTTATTAAAAACAAAGTAACACTCCTATTAAAAAAGTACTCATGGAAAGCAGGAGAATGAGAAAAGCTGAAGTTTGAAAAAGTGTTTTTGCTTTAATGTTGTTCTTATTTAAATGAGAGGTATTCCCTTGGAATTAGGGGATACTGATATGCACCCAGAGTGTGCTGGTAAATTTTTTAGCCCGATTGTGTAAACCATAATTTGTGATGATTAGTTTGCCTATCAGTGATCATCTATTTATTATCTTTAATCATAGAGCATTTCAGTCGCCTTTAATGAATTGGAATATAGTTAAATAGCCTGAGATGTGATTTTTAAGATTAAGTAATACCTTGGTATTTTCTAGAACTTGAGGAGAAAATGTATGTATCTAAGGCAGAGTGTAAGTGGTGTTTTCATCTATCTAGGGGGATTTTCCATTGCTATGGGTACAAAGTCTATCTATCATCTAAGATTATAAGTGACTGCAAGAAGATAGTAAATAATGAATGGGTACCACAAAAATGGCTCCAAGCTTGCTCCATCTAATTACTTAAAATTTATATGCATATCTTTTAATTCAATCCAAATTTTCACTATTTCCCTTGTTCTCCCCAAATTCCATCCTCTCCTTTGAAATTCAGAATCTAATATCAACAAATTCCCCTACATTCTAATATTTCGTCCTGGGTGTGGTTTTGTCATCTTCATGCTTTAAGTCATATTGTTGTCTGCTGACAGTGCTTTCCCTGAAGACCACACAAACTCAAATATTGGTTTTCTCACAACTCAGGCAGTAGAAGTAATACGGCTAAACCATGATTTTTACCTCTGTCAAAACCCCAGCTCCTTTGAGGGTCTTGCCATCAAATATCTACTACCACCATTTATTTCCTTTGTTGTTGTTGTTGTTGTTGTTATTTTCTAGCATCTCCAGACATCCCATTCTTCGGTCCCTCCACACTTTCACTATATATCCCCCATTTTGTATTCATCCTTTCCTGCCTGACCAGCCTAGATTCCATAATCTTTAACTTCTTGCATCTCCTTTCATCTTTAATGATTTGAAAAAATATGGAACCATGAATAGATGAGTATTGAACAAACAACAAATGTCTGATAACATTTAACAATATCCAGAGAGTCAACTAAAATCCCCTATCAATGTGCTTTCCCTTACCCCATGAGGAATATTTAACATCTTCCTTGCACCTCAAACTTCCTTTTTATCCCAACACCTTCAGGTGAATACTGCCTCCTATTTACTTTAAAAAAAAAGCAGTCTGATAGTTGCAAATGCATTGGTGCACTGTCTGGACCTCACAATCCCTTGTACAAGTCCTGACTTTATCCCTCATCTGCTGCATGCTTAGCTGATAAAGAGTTGTCCCGTGACCTGCAGATGACTGTTTTTGTGTACCAGAGCTACTAGGCCCATACAGCCAGAAGTGCCTGGGAGTTTACGTTCCACTCTCACAATCCATCCCATGCCCCTCAGCAAGACTGTAGTCCATTACTAACAGGTCTGAGATTATAGAATTCCAGTTCCTATGCCTTAACATTGGACAGTTCCAAAGTGTTATTTACACTCCAGAGCTCCCTTTGGCAGCAGGGTCAGTATGAGACTTCACCACAATGACAACCTTGCATAGCTTCTTCTTATTATCTATCCTGCTTCCCCTTACTTTCTTATTGATTTCCTATGAAAGGAATTGCTTCGTTAATTGTCTGTGCTGACTCCTTGGCTCAGAGTCCACTTCTGGGACAACTCAGACAAGACTACTGACAGAAACGTCCTCATCTTCCTGAAACCGAATCTATAAGCTACTTTCAACAGTACCCACACACATTGTGTTCCCTCCTTTTATAATGAAAGAAATGCCTCTTTCTTATTATGGCAACATATCCACTCATTCTGATGCTTCTCAAGAACCGTGAGGATTGTTCTCTCCTGCTTTTTATGAATTATCTCCTCGTCAACAAACATACTTCAGTACTTCTTACTTTAAAAAACAAAACACCTTTTAGATCCCACAGACTCTCCAAGAATCTTTGGTGTTAGCTTTGCTGAAAAATTTGTCAAGAGTTTTCTAAACATATAGTTCATACAGGCTCACTTCTTATTCTCATAAAAGACACTCTATTTAGGCACACATTCCTCATAACTCCACAATGTCCTGTCATTGCCAAATCCCTTGTCAACTTTTCCATCTCATCATATTTGAGTACTCAGGAACATCCTATAGTTGATCATCCCCTTCTATTTCTTGGCTTCTGTGGCATAATTTTTTATTTACCATGTTGACTATACTTTCTGAGTCACCTAAGTGACTGTTTACCAAAACCACATCCTTCTTGGGTAGCTTCATTCAGTAATTCACTTTAAATTCTAGTTACTCTGAAATCTCTATCTCTAATTGTAAGACCACTGTTACATTAAGATTCCTGAAAACTGCACGTTACTAATCTTATTTTTCAGCTCATTATTTAAAAAATTAATCACAGGAGTTTGAAGATGGGGTTCTTGAGTCATGTATTCCAGTCCATATTTTTTTTTAATTTTTATTTATTTATTTATTTATTTCATCTCAAGTGTACATGAGTTCCCAATCTTGAACCCCCACCCCCTTCCCACTCCACATCAACTCTCTGGATCATCCAGTCCATATTTGAATTTAAATCTTCTTTAAGTATGTCTTCATTCTAAAATGATCCTTATGAAAAAACTCAAGTGAAGCACAGTTTACTTGTAGATGTACAATGTGATACAATAAGGAATATATAGTAATAATTAGGAAATGGACTCAAATCAGATGGCCTATTGGAATCCAAGTTTTGGCAGTAACTATCTGTAAGGTCTCAAGGTAAGTTAATTATCCCTTTTGCTATCTCAAAGAGTTATTATGAAGATTAAAATTACACATGTAGAGGGTACAGAACTGTGCCTGATACATAGCAAAACTTCAGTAAATTAAGTATGTCTCATTATTTTGCTCACAGTGTCAAATAGACAAAACACATGAAATCTTAAATTGAGGTTGGATCAAATGCAAATATTAGGGCTGATTTAAGGGCAGAACCACACAGTCAAAGGCTTTGGCATAGTCAATAAAGCAGAAGTAGATGTTTTTCTAGAACTCTCTTGCTTTTTCAGTGATTCAAAGGATATTGGCAATTTGATCTCTGATTCCTCTGCCTTTTCAAAATCCAACTTGAACATCTGGAAGTTCACAGTTCACCTACTGATGAAGCCTGGCTTGGAGAATTTTGAGTATTACTTTGCTAGCATGTGAGATGAGGGAAATTATGTGGTAGTTTGACCATTCTTTGGCATTGCTTTTCTTTGGGATTGGAATGAAAACTGACCTTTTCCAGTCCTGTGGCCACTGCTAAGTTTTCCAAATTTGCTGACATATTTTGTGCAGCACTTTCACAGCATAATCTTTTAGGATTTGAAATAGCTCCACAAGAATCCTATCACTCCAGTACCTTTGTTCATAGTGTGGCTTCCTAAGGCACACTTGACTTTTCATTCCAGGATGTCTCGCTCTAGGTTGGTGATTACATCATTGTGATTACCTGGGTTGTGAAGATCTTTTTCGTATAGTTTTCTGGGTATTCTTTCTACCTCTTCTTAATATTTTCTGCTTCTGTCCTTTATTGTGCCCATCTTTGCATGAAATGCTCCCTGGGTATCTCTAATTTTCTTGAAGAGATCTCTAGACTTTTCTATTCTATTGTTTTTCTCTATTTCTTTGCATAGATCACTGAGGAAGGCTTTCTTATCTCTCCTTGCTATTCTTTGGAACTCTACATTCAAATGGGTATATCTTTCATTTCCTACTTTTCTTTTCACTTTTCTTCTATTCACAGCTATTTGTAAGGCCTCCTCAGACAACCATTTTGCCTTTTTGAATTTCTTTTCCTTGAGGGTGGTCTTGATCCCTACGTCCTGTACGATGTCATGAACTTCCATCCATAGTTCATCAGGCACTTTGTGTATCAGATCTAATCCCTTGAATCTATTTGTCACTTCCACTGTAATATAAAGGATTTGATTTAGGTCATACCAGAATGGTCTAGTGGTTTTCCCTTCTTTCTTCAATTTCAGTCTGAATTTGGCAATAAGGAGTTCATGATCTGAGCCACAGTCAGCTCCTGGTTTTGTGTTTGCTGCCTGTATAGAACTTCTCCATCACTGGCTGCAAAGAATATAATCAATTTGATTTCAGTACTGAGCATCTGGTGATGTCCATGTGTAGAGTCTTCTCTTGTGTTGTTGGAAAAGGGTGTTTGCTATGACCAGTGTGTTCTTTTGGCAAAACTCTATTAGCCTTTGCTCTGCTTCATTTTGCATTCCAAGGCCAGATTTGCCTGTTACTCTAGGTATTCCTTGACTTCCTACTTTTGCTTTCCAGTCCCCTATAATGAAAAGGACATCTTTTGGGGGTGTTAGTTCTAGAAGGTCTTGTAGGTTTTCACAGAACCATTCAACTTCAGCTTCTTCAGCATTATTGTTTGGGGCATAGACTTGAATTACTGTGATGTTGAATGGTTTGCCTTGGAAACGAACAGAGATTATTCTGTTGTTTTTGAGATTGTATCCAAGTACTGCATTTCAGACTCTCTTGTTGACTATGAGGGCTACTCCATTTCTTATAAGGGATTCTTGCCCACAGTAGTAGATATAATTGTCATCTGAGTTAAATTCATTCATTACAGTCCATTTTAGTTTGCTGATTGCTAAAATGTCAATGTTCATTCTAGCCATCTCCCGTTTGACCACTTCCAATTTGCCTTGATTCATGGACCTAACTTTCCAGATTCCTATGCAATATTGCTCTTTACAGCATTGATCTTTACTTCCATCACCAGGCACATCCACAACTGGATGTTGTTTTTTGCTTTGGCTCCATCTCTTCATTCTTTCTGGAGTTATTTTTTAACTGATCTCCAGTAGCAAATTGGGCACCTATCAACCTGGGGAGTTCAGATGGGAATACCAGACCACCTGACCTGCCTCTTGAGAAACATGTATGCAGGTCAGGAAGCAACAGCTAGAACTGAACGTGGAACAACAGACTGGTTCCAAACTGGGAAAGGAGTACGTCAAAGCTGAATATTGTCAACCTGCTTATTTAACTTATATGCAGAGTACATCTTGAGAAATGCTGGGCTGGAGGAAGCACAGGCTGGAATCAAGATTGCTGGGAGAAATATCAATAACCTCAGATATGCAGATGATACCACCCTTACGGCAGAAAATGAAGAAAAAGTAAAGAGACTCTTGATGAAAGTGAAAGGGGAGAGTGAAAAAGTTGGCTTAAAGCTCAACATTCAGAAAACTAAGATCATCGCATCTAGTCCCATCACTTCATGGCAAATAGATAGGGAAATAGTGGAAACAGTGACAGATTTTCTTTTCTTGGGCTCCAAAATCACTGCAGATGGTGACTGCAGCCATGAAATTAAAAGACACTTGCTCCTTGGAAGAAAAGTTATGACCAATATAGACAGTGTATTAAAAAGTGGAGACAGTACTTTGTCAACAAAGGTCTGTCTAGTCAAAACTATGGTTTTTCCAGTAATTGTATGGATGTGAGAGTTGGACTATAAAGAAAACTGAGAGCCAAAGAATTAATGCTCTTGAACTGTGGTGTTGGAGAAGACTCTTGAGAGTCCCTTGGCCTGCAAGGAGATCCAACCAGTTCATCCTAAAGGAAATCAGTCCTGAATATTCACTGGAAGGTCTGAATCTGAAGCTGAAATTCCAACACTTTGGCCACCTGATGCAAAGAACTAACTCATTTGAAAAGACCCTGATGCTGAGAAAGATTGAAGGAGAAGGGGACAACAGAGGATAAGATGGTTGATGGCATCACCAACTCAATGGACATGAATTTGAGTAAACTACAGGGGTTGGCTATGCACAGGGAGACCTGGTGTGCTGCAGTCCATGGGGTTGCAAAGAGTACAACATGACTGAGCGACTGAACTGAACTGAAGGGCAGAACCAGAGGGTTTAGGTCATTTATTTCAGAATCTATGACTAAATTTTTACCTGCAGTATGTGACTCAAAATGTAATTCAATATTTAACTTAATATTATCCACAAATTTTCTTTAAACATCTCCAAGAAATATTTTAAATATGAGTTGATTAGGATTTGCAAGTAAAAAAGTCTTTGAGCCCAATAATATTTATGCAAAATTTCTCACAACAAATTTTTTAAATCATAAGTTTTAGTCAACTTTCAGACAAATTTATAGGCTGATAATCATTGTAGTAAATAGAATTTTCAGTTTAAAATAATTTGTGTCACTCTGTGCTGTTCTGTGCTGAGTTGCTCAGTCATATCCGACTCTCTGAGTCACTTTAGAGCTATATTAGGAGAAAATGTTATTACTACTTGGTTCTGATTATAGCCACCAAGACAACTCTTAAAAGCCACATAATTGTGAGATCCATGAGATTCCATATATTTCATTCAGCCTTTAACCAATCATAGTTTGCACTTTATATTTTAAAGAATTATGATCCTAAGTAATCACTGGGGCAAAAACTGACTTATATATTTAAAAGGGAGATGATCTTTGTGGAAATAAATCAAAGTGACTCAAATCTCTTTATTTATATTTGAAATATATAGTTCCAAATCTATTATTTCCTTGTATAATTTTTTATAAGCTGAAAGTATATTAAAATAAATATATTACAAACTAATGAAAATGCTTTAGGATAAAATTTGTGAGTTTAACCAATGGCAAGCAAGATTGTTTAACAAGACAGAATTAAATAAGATAATGCTAAATACATGTACCTGTTTGGAAAGTGCACAGCAATTACATTTTTTAAAAATGAACAAAAAAGATTAAAACAGTAAGTTTCAACATTTTTAATTCCTAAATAATAACTAGATTCTTATATTAATTTCTTCTATGGCATAAATAAAAGTAAAGACTAGAATAAGTTCTATCTGTCAAAGAATTTGGGGATGAATGAAATGCAATAATATAATACTTCCATTTTCATAAGATTTACCTGAATTTTCATAATGTAGACATATCCACAACAGACATTTAATAATAGATAATTAGACATGAGAACAAACTGGAGAACAATTATATCAAATAAGTTCTTGCACTGTGTTGAAAGTTCTAGGGCCCACAACCGATTTCTCTATCTGGGGATCTGGCAAAGGAACAGAGAACCCAGGGAATTTGACTTTGAAGGCCAGTGGGATTTGATTACAGAACTTCCATGGGACTGGAGAAACAGACTCGGAGGGCACAAACAAAACCTTGTGCATACCAGGACCCAGGAGAAAGGAGCAGTGACCTCACAAGACACTGAGCCAGACTTGCCTGTGAGTGTCCAGGAGTCTCCACAGTGGAGGCATGGGCCGGCTGCAGTCTCCAGTGGCCTGCATGGTGTAAGGGGCACTGAATACAGTAGTCCTGGGATAAGTCCTCTAAAAAGAGGTCATCATTACCCCCATTACTCCTAGTAGGGAAAACAACCTCACCCATCAATAGAAAATAAGATTAAAGTCTTACTGAGCAGGGCCCCGCCCAACTGAGCAAGACTCCAATTGCCCCACAGTCAATCCTTCCCATCAGGAAGCTTTCATAAACTTCTCCTCTTTATCTATAAGAGGGCTGACAGAATGATAACTACAATTTACAGAAAACTAACCAAACTGATCACATGGATCACAGGCTTGTATAAATCAATGAATCTATGCACGATGCTGTGTAGTGCCACCCAAGCAGGTCATGGTGGAGAGTTCTGGTAAAACGTGGTTCACTGGAGAAGGGAATGGTAAAGCACTTCAGTATTATTGCCTTGAGAACTCATGAATATTATGAAAAGGCAGAAAGATACGACACAGAAAGATGAACTCCCCAGGCTGGTAGGTGCCCAATATGCTACTGGAGAAGAGCAGAGAAAATAGCTCCAGAAAGAATGAAGTGGCTGAGCCAAAGTGGACATAATGTACAGTTTTGGATGTGACTGGTAGTGGAAGAAAAGTCTGCTGCTGTAAAAAACAGTATTTCATAGGAACCTGGGATGTTAGGTCTGTGAGTAAAGGGAAATTGGAAGTCGTGAAGCCGGAGATGGCAAGAGTGAACACTGACATTTTAGGAATCGGTAAACTAAAATGAACTGGAGTGGGCAAATTTAATTCAGATGACCATTAAATCTACTACTGTGGGCAAGAATCCCTTAGAAGAAATGGAATAGGTCTCATAATCAACAAAAGATCCTGAAATGAAGTATTTGGGTGCAATCTCAAAAATGACAGAATGATCTCTGTTCATTTCCAAGGCAAACGATCCAATATCACAGTAATCCAAGTCTATACCACAACCTCTAATGCTGAAGAAGTTGAAGTTGAACAGTTCTATGATGACCAACAAAACGTTCTAGAATTAATACTAATAAAAGATGTCTTTTTCATCACAGGGGACTGGAATGCAAATTAGGAAGTCAAGAGATACCTGGAGTAACAGACAAGTTTGGCCTTGGAATACAAAATGAAGCAGGGCAAAAGCTAACAGTTTAGCCAAAATGATATACTAGTCATAGCAAACACCCTCTTCCAACAACACAAGAGATGACTCTACACATGGACATAATCAGATGGTCAATTCCAAAATCAGAATGATTATATTTTTTATGGCCAAAAATGGAGAAGCTCTATACAGTCAGCAAAAATAATACTGTGAGCTGACTGTGGATCAGATCATGAACTCCTTATTGCCAAATTCAGACTTAAATTGAATATAGTAGGGAAAGCCACTAGGCCATTCAGTCATGACCTAAATCAAATCCATTATGATTAAACAGTGGAAGTAACAAACAGATTCAAGGGATTAGATCTGATAGACTGAGTGCCTGAGGTACTAAGGACAGAGATTTGTAACATTGTATAGAAGAGGATTTTGATGATAGCAGTCTTTTCTCTCTTTGTTTTTGCTTTTGAACACAATTGCTGAAGATAACATGGTGGTAACTAAAGGAGACAATTCTGGACCACAAGTTGACACTGAGTGACAATAGCTAATATGCTAAGGATGATAAATGAAAAGGAAAAGAGCTTAGGTACATACTAACATCACTGAGCTATTAAACCAGCTACAGAGACACTTACTTCTGGATTTCACTTTCTATTAATCATCAAGATCATTAGGATGTATATATTCACAGCAAGGATAACCTAACAGTAACATACCATGACAAGTGACACAAACCAATATGACTGGAAAATCACTATCTTAACCTTTTGTCATGTGTGTATACCACCTTTACATTATTAATTTTTTAAAAATCATCTCACTTTGCTTAATGGTTTAACAGGAAATATATCATTGTCATAAATGGGAAAAAAAGCAGAATCATTTACCACTATAGAAAGGAATAAAGATACATAAAACAAAATCAGTATTTAATACCTGAAAAACACTAAATGCACACATCAAATCTGTATACAATGATTTCAGTTTTAATTCTTCAGCTCTCTTCATTATTCCAACTGCTTATGCATCAGCACTGCAATATTTAGAAAGTCTTTCAAAGTTATGTTGTTCAACTCCCCTCTCAAATCTCCTAATCTGCCCCTAGCGTGTCTTTTTTCTCAATGCCCAATGCCAAAAACCTTGGAATCATACTCTACTCCTTTCTCTTAGAGTCTGTATAAATAAATTAGCAATTCAGTAAGTTATGTCTTCTGTATATATGCAAAATTTTATCACTTCTCATTTATTAAATAAATTAATGAGTAAATAAAAGACTAAAATAAAACCTATTTATACATTAAACTTAAATAAAATATGTGAATAATATGGAATATAAATATTATTTATTATTATTGTATTTCTTCCAACCTAATGAAAGTTTAAGTGAACATTGTCTCCTAGTTATTTGGGGGGAAAAACTATAACCTTTTTTATAATTACTTATTTTAGATTAATTCTGCTGTTGTGTGTATAATTACTATAGAAATGCTGGTTTCATAAAACAATTCTTATTACCAAGCTTTCTCAAAGTCTGACTGCACATTTCACATAGGATAAAAAGGAAATCTGAGTTTAGCCAACCTATAAAGAATACAGGAGCTACTTTTAAGTTTTTCTCATAAAGCATAATCTCCCCCCCCCACCGCCCCCACCTTAGGTAGTCTTTTAGGCTTTTTCATCCTTAGGCTGTAATTGATTGTCCTAATCCTGATATAAACCTGATCATTTTGGGAAAAAGTAAAATAATTATTTGATCTCAAGGTAAAATGCCTAATGGTTTTCCAGTGAGCCGATGACTGTCATCCTTCAAACTTTTTTTTTTTTTTTCTCTCAGTGTCAGCTCCAAGAAAATGAAGTATGCCAAACACAGTGATATAAAAAACACCTGGTTCTAGAAAGATCTCATGGGGATCTGAATGCATTTTAAAGAGAAAGCCTGAAAACAGAGACTAACACTGTTAATATTTCACAAAACTTAAAACTACAGCCTAAAATGCATAATACAGTGAGGCTGGCAACAAGACTGGCTGAATGCACAGCTTTGTGAACTGGTGGCTGAAGTAAATTTTCCATAGAAATGATTGCTACATGTTTGTAGTTGAAATTAAGTTAATCAGTAAAGGACTAACTAAAACCTGAGGAAAGTCTTAACTTATTTGAAGTAAATCTAGTGGTGTCACAAAAATACACAGAACTCCAAACAGTGCTTCAAATATATCTCAATCATTTATGATAACTTTGTGGAACATTTTCAGTGATGCCTAACCACAGACCAAGGAAATGGAGGGAAGGTGGGGAAAATGAGATACTGAATATTCTTTTCAGAATATTCTTGAAAACCATTTTATTACAGTGAATAGAGTAAATCAATTACTGGTTCTCTTTTAAGAACTAAAGTGTTCACAGTGTGTGTGGATGTTGACAGTTATATTTGATTAAAAATTTTTGGAAAAACACGTCTCAATAAAGTGTGTTGGCCGAAGAATTTTTTTTACAAGAGGTGACAGTTTCTAAACACACCTCTAAATGCTTAAAATAATTAGAAATATATGGCATTTTCATTTAAATATAGTAATTTGGGTGGTGGAAGGTAAACAATGAATAAAATTAATTCAATAGAGACACAAGTTTTTCTCTTTTTTTAAGTTTTCATGGACTATATAAACTATACTGAGCTTCCTTTATAAAAGCCCAAAACAATATTTCAGCCTTTTAATTCACAGCTAATATTTTTCCCTTCATGGCTCACAACTTTGCCATGGTGAGGGGGCTTGAGTAACTCAATGAAGCTATGAGTTATGCTGTGCAGGGCCGCTCAAGACAGACAGGTCACAGTGAAGAGTTCTGACAAAACATGGTCCACTGGAGGAGAGAATGGCAAACCTCTCCAGTATTCTTGCCAAGAGAACCCCAGGGACAGTATGAATAGACAAAAGTTATGACACTGGAAGATGAGCCCCCAGGATAGAAGGTGCCCAATATGCTACTGGTGAAGAGCAGAGGGCAATTACTAATAGCACCAGAAAGAATGAAGTTGCTGGCCAAAGCAGAAATGATGTTCAGGTGCAAATGTGTCTGATGGTGAAAGTAAAACCCGACATTGTAAAGAACAATATTGCATAGGAACCTGGAAATCAACCCTGAGTATTCCCTGGAAGGACTGATGCTGAAGGTCCAATACTTTGACCAACTGATACAGAGTTGTCTCATTGGAAAAGACCCTGATGCTGGGAAAGGTTGAAGGCAAAAGGCAAAGAGGGCAGCAAGGGATGAGAAGTTTAGATAGCATCATTGACTCAATGGACATAAGTTTGAGCAAACTCAAACTTCTGTCAAGGACAGGCAAGCCTGGCATGCTGCAGTCCATGGGGTCACAAAGAGTCAGATATGAATTAGTGACTAAACAACAAGTTAACATTTTAAGAAGAATGAGAAAGTACTATACATATTTTCTTCAAAACTCATCCAGAAGGCATTGAAGTGGGCAAATATATTTATTACACATAATTCAGAACTAGGTTTCCAGTTTTCATAAAAAATCAAATTCTTTTTAAGATACTGCACTGATTTCCATATAAAAATGATACCACTTTAAAAAAAGAGGGAATATATATATATATATATATATATAAGTTCAGTTCACTCAGTCATGTCCGACTCTTTGCGACCCTTTGAATCACAGCACACCAGGCNTTTCTTTGGAAGGAATGATGCTCAAGCCGAAGCTTCAGTACTTTGGCCACCTCATGCGAAGAGTTGACTCATTGGAAAAGACTCTGATGCTTGGAGGGATTGGGGGCAGGAGGAGAAGAGGACGACAGAGGATGAGATGGCTGGATGGCATCACGGACTCGATGGACGTAATTCTGAGTGAACTTCAGGAGTTTGTTATGGACAGGGATTCCTGGTGTGCTGCGATTCATGAGGTTGCAAAGAGTAGGAGAGGACTAAGCGACAGAACTGAACTGAACCACACTTAATTCCATGAAGTACTAATGTAGTACTAGAAAAGGTAAATGACTTAATTATTTCTACAAATATGTAGAAATACAGTACAAAATAAAAATTACCTCATTAAGGAATAAGTAAGTTTCTATGGATATTGGTAAAACATTTTTCTATTCATCCCTGAAGCTACTCAGAAGCCTTCTTAGTTTTCTTTATGTGTGGCAGATGTCCAAGTTCACTGAGACACTTCTTTCCCCCCCTAATTTAAAACTAACTACAGAACTTGATACTTATTAATCAAATGAACATTTCACTCCTGGAGCCAATTCTTTCATAATAGGATAACTTTTGCCGTAAAAGAAAAAAAAAAAAAGAGAGAGATTCATATCAGGCCAGTTCTACATGAGAAACAAAGCCAGTCAAATTCTAATGAGATTTCGATAGGAGAATGAGCAAATTTCACTAAGGAAAACACTAAGAACAAAAGGCAGAAATGTATTTCCACATAGATTGGTGAAAAATAATCAAACCATCGTATATGAACACTAAATTATGTGTTGTATTCTTTATATATATGATAGTTTTAATTATAACAAATCTCAATAAAGCAGAATCAATTATTTTTAATTCTGAGGAGATACTAAGACTTTAGAGCCATGCTGTAACTTGTGAGATCATATAACCAATTCAAATTGAAATTGTGTATCACATGAGTTGTTGCTTCTCTTCAGCACTATACCTTCCCCTAGGAATGAGCGGACACGGAGGAAGGAAGGAAAGTGAAGACTGCTTCTTTAAACTATCTGACATTGTGTTTGCCAATCCATAACTCATGCAAAACCATAATGAAGGGGAGATACCAGAAACTGGAAAACAGGACTAGGTCAAGATAAGAAGTCTGGATGCAGAAGATATCTGTCCCTGGAAAAGGGCAAAGGGACAGATATAGAAAAGGGAAATCTAGCAGATTCTTTTTCTCTCCATATGGGCACCAATTTTCTTTCTTTGCCCTAAAAACTCCTATTATTTATTTTTATTATTCAAAGTCAATGTGATGCTGTTAAATAGTTTTTTCAACAATACAAGTAGTTGATAACTATAGAAATGATTAATTTTTATTTCTAAGGTAAATGTCACAAGTGCTATAAATGTTCCTCAAAAATTAAAGTTATACATGTCATAATACTTCAGCAATACTGTAAACTACTTTTGTGCTGATAACAACTCATTAATTGCTTTATTATATTCATAAATATTTTTTAAAAATTAGGCTAGATTTTCCTTATGTCTGAAATTCAACCCCCAAATTCAAGTGACTGGAGTTATTTTTTTCCTCCAAATATAATTACCTATTTTGATGAAAAGAAGACAAAAGACAAGTAAGAAAAGAGCAAACAGAAATGTAGTTTTAAGTATTTTTTTGGTTATATCTGAGACATGGAGTACCTCTACCTCCATTAATTATGTTAACTATAGCAATTTAATATATTATTATTTTTTCCCAGAGTATATCATTAATATAGTCATGATCAAACCAAATGAATACCATATACTAACATCAAAATATATTTATTTACTTATTTTTTTATAAGTCAAACACTAATTTATCCACTTATAATAAGAATTAACTGTCAAGTAGGCTGGAACACTTCATGTCAGCTGGTTAGCAAATATTCTCCCCATAACAATAACAACAAAAAGGTATTAATATGATGACTAGGAAGTAAATTGAAATTAAAATATAACTAAATAGTTTTTAAATTAGAGTAGTATCAGTCATGCAGTGTTAGGGAAAAGAAAGTCTGTAGAGAAATAGCAGATAAGACCTGAAGGAAAAGTGTGTGCATCTAGAATGGCCAGAGGGGCACACAGCTTAAAATGAAGCTGTAGAAAGAAAGGGGAAACGAGATTAGGAAGGCTTCATGGGCCATGGTAGGAAGTGTGGACTTCGGTGTTAGAGTAACAGGAAACCACTGATGAGTTTTACCCGAGAGAGATGCATGATCAGATTTAAACTTTTTAAGAGATTGTTCTAGCTAATGAAGGCAAGGCTAAGAATCAATATGGGGAAAATGTCAGAAGACCATTGAAGCAGCTTTGTAGAAGTTCACTGTGGCATAAAAGGAGGTGGTGGTAGTGAATATGGGAAGAAGCAACAAATTTTGGATAAAGAAGATATTTCTTCTCTGTGAAAGAACATATATAATAAAAGTAACACATATATAATAAATGAATGAATGAATGGTTTTAGAAAGACACTGTCTGGCAAAAGGCCTTATTTGGTGAGCTTATTTTTTCAGCAAACTGTGTAAGGTGGTGGATCTTATTCATTACTTTACAAAACAAAACATAATAAGAAAACATACATTTTTATGCCCTCTCTCCATACTAAAAAAGATTTTCCAAATAAATCATCTATGTCTTTAAAATAATACTCTCATATCACCCATATCACTTAAAAATTTATATTATACAGATCCTTATTTTTACTAAAAACAAAAAGGATGCCAGATTTTGTGTTTTGCTTTGTCTTAAATTCTCTTTTTTTCCTTTTAATTATGCCCTGGTGATTTTTTTTTACAAGCACCTATTAAATAGTCAACATATTTTTAATGAAACAAAATGTTCTTCAAATTCTATAAAGTTCTAAGAAATATTTTCTTGAGACTTCTTTCTTAATTTTCTCTCTCCCACATGTCCTCATAACCTGTGGATGACCATTTTTCTTACTTTGTAGAGGAGAATAGACAGAAATTCCTCAATTTACTGTTCTACTCTGGTTCTATCACATATGTACATCACATCTATTAACTATTTTATCCATTCTGAGTAGAAAAGAATTCCCCTAGCTGGTTTATGGTATCCCAGTACTAAAGTGTCTCAGGAAACCGAATGAAGTGGAATTACCACCCCTTATTACCATCCACTATTCTGGATCTCGTTTCCCTCAGTTCCTTGGATCATGGTTATAGCACATATTCCCTTTCCTCTCTTTCTAACCACTTTTAAAACTGGCTCTTTCCTATCAGCATAGCCATATGCATATCTTTCCATCTTAAAACTACCCTCTATATTCTTTATAACAGCTACCTTATTTATCTCCTTGTACTTTACTAACTTTTCCTTAAAAACCATCATCATTACATCATGACATTCCTGATAACATTCCTCTGCTCATTTGATGGTATGTATGCTTCATTATTATACCCATTTTAAAGAAGAGAGAAAGGCTCAAACTTGCCAAAGGCTGTAAACTATAAAGGAATTTATACAGAATTCAAATCAAGACAGTATCATTTAAGGCTTTATTTTGCTTCATAACATAAAATTTGATGCCATCTATACTATTACATGTAAGTATTGCTTTTGTATTCTTGTTTTTCTAATTAGTTAATATCACAGAGACTCAACTCATATTACCTAAAGAAATACATATGAGTAATGAGAAAACAAATATATATTTTAAAATATGTGACTGTACTAAGTTTAAGACATTTCTAAAATTTTTAATTTGGTAAAAGCTATCACATAAATACCAAAATGTTAGTCACTTATTTCTGATAGTACTTTAAAATGTAACAAAATGATAATAAAATATTAAATGCATTTTTATATTACATAAAGATACATATAAAGATATAATTTATACGAAAGTGAGTACAAATATGCTAAGATTAAAAAGTTATATTTTATGTGCCTATATAATTGATCTAAATTCAATACCATTAGGAACAAAGAGTCCAAGGAATTATAATGACATTTTAGAAGGCCAGTCTAGTTGTACATAATTCAAAAGTGTAATGACTCAACTAAGTAATATTACACTACAAAAGACTATTACTCACAGTAGATAAGCTCTACTCTGCTCCATTATATTTTTATTTTTTCTAACTCGTTAGCTACTTTTTCAACTGTTATAGACAGAAGATCCCTTCAACCAAATTAAGCACTTAGTTTCAATGCACTTTTGTCACTACAGCCTTTAATGCATTACTTGATTCTGAAAACACATTGAGGGCTTAGTATGAGCAAGGAACTATGTCAGGTGCTAAATGTAAGTAGATGAGAAATGGGTGAAAGAGCTGCTATCGAGGTAGTTCAAGGAGAATGTCAGTAGCACATGACAGTGCAGGCGACCTCATTAAACCTCTGAAAGTACATTCATTTAAATAAAAACATTTAACCAGTTTACACATAGCACAGGCGATCACATACAAAAGCTACTTAATACAGGCTACATGTTAATGACTAAAGTACATCTCCACACTATGCTTTCTCAAACGTCACAGCCTTTAAGGGAATAAGACAAAGTTCTTGGTTATACTAAAGAACTTTTTTTTTCCCAGAAAATGGGAAATCGGATTCTTTTTGTGTATATATAAAAGAAGTACTACTAGGGAGGAAAGGGATGTGGATATTTTCTTATCTCTGCATGTTTCAGATTTTTGGAACATAAAAAAGCAGATTTTGGTTAAAGGATAAACCTTGAGTTAAAAGAGGATCGCATAGTTAAAGTCTTCTGGTGGTATTTACTTCCCAAGAGGTTTGTTAACACTTCAAAGAAAGTAAAATCTGGAACCTTACATTTGTATATCATAGGATTTTACATTAGGGAGATGTGAAGTTTCTTTTTCTCTCTCAGGAGGACAGAAGGGTAGCAGTATAAGAATTCCTCTGTAAACACCCAGATTAATAATTTCTGGGTTCCTCCCCTGTAGTGTAAACACCCTCCTTTAGTACTTGCAAGTGGCACCATCTTGCTCTCTTCCCACTGCTCTGAAGTAAGAGATGGAATGTTGAGCACTGGTGTGGCTATTGCTCTATGAAACGTAACTATATATTTGCTTCCTGGGCAAAATAAATAAATGCATCTAATAAAAACTTGGTCTTCCCTGGTAGCTGAGTTGGTAAAGAATCTGACTGCAGTGTAGGAAACCCGGGTTCCATCCCTGGGTTGGGAAGATCATGGGGTTACAAAGAGTCAGGCATGACTGAGAGACTAACATACTTTCAATAAAAACTTATCATTTTTTAAATTAGAATTTAGGAGGAAAGAAGTTTCTTTGAAGACAAAGCTTCACTATACTTATTTTCAGGCAGATCAAGTCATCTAAGTAGTCAGTAAAAGATCTTATTCAGCAAAGAAAACACATTGATCTTTATCATTTTGTCATAAAAATCTCAATACAATTAAAAGCTTGAATAGTTTAGTGTACCAAGGTAAGGTAGACTGAAGAAAAGCAAAAGAAAAGTTACTTACTTGATATTATCAAGACAGCCAGATTCAGGTTTCAGAATGGCAGTGTGATGAAACATTTTATATAAAGCAATCCCAAGGAAGATTACATTAAGCTGGAATGTAAAAGGTACTGTTATGTAGCATAACTGGAGTAGAAAAAAAAAAGAAGTCGATTTTCGATGACAGATGAGTTGTTCTGGGAAATTAGCTCTCATAAAATAATTGGATCACAGATAATCATCTAGTGTTTTTGTAAAGGCAGTTAGGAAACTTGAGATACCAAAGGATTACAAAGCACTGATATGCCAAATGCAAATAGAAAATCAGCAGCAGTTAGAATGATGCTGCAGAAACTATAAAACAATTCAAAGTCAAGTATATGTTTATAAAAAAGACAATACCTATTCCAGGTTGGTATTATATCCACCCTCCAAACATGGACCTTAACTTATTATTCAAATGCTGCTTTACAAAACTAATATTCAAAATCATATTTGTGAGTAGCTAGATCAAAAGGGTTATAAAATGCTGGTTAAATTCTCATGCTACGACAAATTGGAATTAAAGTAGTGGGCACCCCCAATGACATTGTTATATCACTGGACCAAGAAAGAGCACATGACTGGAATTAAAATAAAACAAACCACATGTTAAAATGCCCTTGTTACCTGCTTTGTTTATACTTCAGAATTTGGGGCAACCTTGTATTTTAAAATGAAAAGCATATAAATAATGATACCAACAATAGTACAATAGTATATAAATTAGGATAAACAATTCACATTTGAAAGATATTATGCATTTAAAAATAAAAAAGAAAGCATGATTCCAGAATGTTTACCTAACTTACTCATCATTCTACAGTAAAATCCTTTTAAATTTTCAAGTTTTTGAAATTTATATAAAAACAGAATTGGAAGGAACAGGAAGGTTATTTATTTATTTTTTTGCCACATTTCCAATTTGATTCCATTCATAGTTCAAATTATCCAAATGAAAAAGAAAATGTATTACTGTCAAACAAAGTCATCACTGTTTAAAACCTATAAAACTAAATGGATTATGCTAGATCAGGTTCCTGAGGAGCTATAGAACTNAATTAAAAGCTTGAATAGTTTAGTGTACCAAGGTAAGGTAGACTGAAGAAAAGCAAAAGAAAAGTTACTTACTTGATATTATCAAGACAGCCAGATTCAGGTTTCAGAATGGCAGTGTGATGAAACATTTTATATAAAGCAATCCCAAGGAAGATTACATTAAGCTGGAATGTAAAAGGTACTGTTATGTAGCATAACTGGAGTAGAAAAAAAAAAGAAGTCGATTTTCGATGACAGATGAGTTGTTCTGGGAAATTAGCTCTCATAAAATAATTGGATCACAGATAATCATCTAGTGTTTTTGTAAAGGCAGTTAGGAAACTTGAGATACCAAAGGATTACAAAGCACTGATATGCCAAATGCAAATAGAAAATCAGCAGCAGTTAGAATGATGCTGCAGAAACTATAAAACAATTCAAAGTCAAGTATATGTTTATAAAAAAGACAATACCTATTCCAGGTTGGTATTATATCCACCCTCCAAACATGGACCTTAACTTATTATTCAAATGCTGCATTACAAAACTAATATTCAAAATCATATTTGTGAGTAGCTAGATCAAAAGGGTTATAAAATGCTGGTTAAATTCTCATGCTACGACAAATTGGAATTAAAGTAGTGGGCACCCCCAATGACATTGTTATATCACTGGACCAAGAAAGAGCACATGACTGGAATTAAAATAAAACAAACCACATGTTAAAATGCCCTTGTTACCTGCTTTGTTTATACTTCAGAATTTGGGGCAACCTTGTATTTTAAAATGAAAAGCATATAAATAATGATACCAACAATAGTACAATAGTATATAAATTAGGATAAACAATTCACATTTGAAAGATATTATGCATTTAAAAATAAAAAAGAAAGCATGATTCCAGAATGTTTACCTAACTTACTCATCATTCTACAGTAAAATCCTTTTAAATTTTCAAGTTTTTGAAATTTATATAAAAACAGAATTGGAAGGAACAGGAAGGTTATTTATTTATTTTTTTGCCACATTTCCAATTTGATTCCATTCATAGTTCAAATTATCCAAATGAAAAAGAAAATGTATTACTGTCAAACAAAGTCATCACTGTTTAAAACTTATAAAACTAAATGGATTATGCTAGATCAGGTTCCTGAGGAGCTATAGAACTGCATAAACTTGTGCAAATGCATGTTTTCTGCTCCCGAGGGTTTTGATTAAGCATTTTACAATATAAAAGTAGACTAATGAGTGTCTAATTGCTTGAGTTATTTAGGGTCAAATAAATACATGCTTACCCCCAAATTAATCTATGTAAATTAAAGATAGTCAGCACAGGGAGAGTGGAAGTTTTATTTCTTGACCTGGGAAACACACAGTTAATTAGGAGTTCTTACCATAATTATCAAGGTCGCTGGTCCTATAAAACTCCAAATGAAGTAGGTGTCAAGTCGGAGCCAACATCTGCAATGAAACACAGGGAGAGAAGGCATTCAAGGACTGGCTATGGGATATACATCAAGAGTGACCGAGTGACAGAGAAGAATGTGAGCTGCAAAGCATTCCACTGGGAGACAGGAAATATTACATTGCTTTTTCATTTAAATGCTGAATTATGTGCCCAATTTCTGACAGCACTATTGATGGAATAAGATAATTACCCCTGGAGGAAGCAAGAATAAATGGCACTGGGCCTATTTGCTGGGGCCTTTTGTGTCTGTCACAGAAATCTTAAGAAAAAAGAAAGAAAGAGCCATACATATAGCCATTAAGTCGAGTAGCTTTAAGCTATCCTTTTCTCTCCAATTATGGTGCTACATAACCTGCCTATCAGCTGTCAGGTAAAGTGACATTTTCCTGTCAAGAAGATCTGAGGAAATTCAGTACAAAGAAGAAATAAATTTGGTATCAGAAGATTGAAGTTTAATTAGGTTGGGCAGCCAACCTTTGAGAGTTCTTGAGTCTTAAAAAGTGCATTGTTACTGCTAGTGCTTCTGAGGTTGCAAATGACCCTTAGCATCCCATGAAGTTGATTCATGACCCAAAAGTAAATTATTAATCACTTCATTTCAGTTACATTTAATACTCCCCCAATTCTTAAAGCCTTTGGGAAATTACATTTTCTTTCTTCAGGATGACAGGAAGACAAAATAGAAGTGACTAGTTATGAGAAAGATTAACCTAAATCTTGAATAAATTACCTTTAATGTTAAAAATCATATCTTAAATTATTTGCCATTTGGATATATTTGAAGCATAATTTAAAAAAACTGAAAAATAGTTCAGTGGTGTGCTAAGCATTCTAAAACAACATGCATGTTGTCTGAAGTATGTAAATATTTCTCATTATGAAACTACTCATTAAATCTCAACAATAATGGAAAACCAGAAAAGCTATGAAGAAATTTATATATGTCAATACAGCAACAAATAAAAAAAANCTTTGCTACTGGTAGATCATGAACTTTACATGGTCTCATCATATCAGGTTGTTTATGAAAGTTTGTAAACTACATATTCGTCTTTTCTCTGTAACATATGCAGATCTCTGTATATTTGTACTACATATATCTGGCAAGATTGAGAGAGAAAAGAAGAAATAAAGAAAATTGAGGGAAGAAAGGAGAGAGGAGGAAAAAGGACAGATATATACTTAAAACATAAATCCAGTTGTAAGCTTACTGAATAATACACCTGCTAAGGATTTTTTAATGTAACTTATATCACAATACACTGTTCCCTCTAAACTTGAAATACTTTGCAAGTGCATAAACTGGAAAATAGATTGGCAGAGTGATGTAGGAATAGAATGTGATCCACTGGTACTCCAGACTAGCATTTGTAGTTCAGCTCCACTTTTGCATCTGATAATCTCATACACCAAATATAGGTTATGTTGTCTTCATGTACTCAATATGCACCTATTTTTTAAAAATAAATGTTTCATTATTTCTTCAGCAAAATACATCCTATAACTTTATGGTGGACTACAAAGGTAAGAAAAGTGCTATTATAATTTATTAATAGTAAATGTTGGAATAATCCCTATAGTCCTATGTTGCTTAAACTAACAGGAGGCAGTAGTATAAGATTTGCAATCATTACTTTTATAAATGGATGCTTTTAATAAAATTTATTTTGCAATCAAAACTATGTTGCTAATCATAGTTTGTATCCCAGTTGAATAATAGCACCAGTAATAATAGTACTTCTATTTTAATAAATATGTATATATGCCAGATATTTTACATACACTCATTTTTTGCTGTTGTTGTCTAGCCACTAAGTCATGTTTGACTCTTTTGAGACCCCATGGATTGCAGCCTGCCGGGTTATTCTGTTCATGGGATTTCCCAGGGAAGAATACTGGAGTGGGTTTCCATTTCCTTCTCCAGGGGAACCTTTGACCCAAGGATCAAACTTGCATCTCCTGAATTGGCAGGCAAATTCTTTACCACTGAGTTGCCAGGGAAGCCCACATGTACACATAATTAAATATTTATACATATATATGCCCACACATACATACACATATGTATTTACTCATACACACACAATTTCAAATATTGTAGTAGTTTTGCAAGGTACTTATATAATAACCCTCATATTACAAGTTAGAAAGTGAAACTGACTTGGTCACACCCACATCACTCATAATTAGTTGTGCCTGAATTTGATTCTTGTCTACCTGACTCCAAAGTCCCTTAACCTAGTTTTTCTCAAAAAGAATAAATACACAAGATATAAAATAATAAAATCTAAGTTTTTTGACAATTATAAATTCTAAATGATTAGATGAAAAATGTATATGTTGCATATAAATCACAGATTGCTCAAGTAAAAATATTAGATCATTGCAATTATAAAGTGATCTCTTGATAAGATATACTTCTTTGGTTCCAGTAAGAAGTTAAGTCCTACATTTAACATCAGTTACATTTTCTAAATCACAAGACAGTAGTCTTGATGTTCTGTGATATAGCTAAATCTTTAAACAAACAAACAAAAAATGCTGAACCCTAAATTCTTATATACTGCATACAGTGATAACCTCATGCTCAATGTAGGTTCCTGGGTGATGAAATGATGATATAATAAGCCCTCAATCTCTGTAATTCATACATAGAACATGCTCTTGGCTTTAACAACATAACATATAACATACTGAACACTCCTCACACACATATTGAATGATTAGCTTGATGTATGTCTATGATAAATACTTCTTCATTATCTATATTATTTCTCCCTGGCCAACTTAAAGTCAAACATGCCTGTTGACAACATATTCAATAAGGTAAATGCTTCATGTTAATGCAATATTACAAGTAGGAATATTTTATATATAATAATATGATTAGAGAAATATTTCAGATGAATATATAATCTTCTATGAGTAGGATGAAGTGCTTAGACATTGTAAATGTATTGAACAAACCTATGCATATAACTTTCAGATACTATCAAGCNTTCATGTTAATGCAATATTACAAGTAGGAATATTTTATATATAATAATATGATTAGAGAAATATTTCAGATGAATATATAATCTTCTATGAGTAGGATGAAGTGCTTAGACATTGTAAATGTATTGAACAAACCTATGCATATAACTTTCAGATACTATCAAGCATAATGTTCCTTGGCCAGCTTCCGTCTTGAATGATAATATAATCCAGTATTTTAAAAAATCAATAATCATTTTTCTATTCAAATGATTATGCAGGTTAGAGAATGAAGCTGAAATAAAGAAACTGGATGCGGGATTTTAACTAGCAGAGGAGAGACTACAATTTTTAGAGCTGTTGTTAAGCTCACTAGGAAGACAAATCTAAGACTTAATAGATGATTTATAATAATTTTCAGATCATAAAATTGATTTCAATTATCTTTAAGAGCTCAGTTATGCTTCAAGAACTCAAGGATGTTCTGGTCCATTATAAATGTTCATGACCTAATCAACAGCTTTCAGAAACCGCTTACCAATTTTTGAACTTGCACTTTAATTCCTGGGTTATTCTCTGAGGTTTACTACTTCCCAGCACTCTTCTTCCCCTCCTATTGGAACCTACTTCATTCCAGCCCTTTTCAATCTACCCATCACTTTAACCACTGCTTTTACTGCCCTAAACTTAAGATTTCAAGGAAAGTGCTATAAAATATAAATACATTTTTTTTCCTTTGAATAAAAATTAACTGTTCAAACAGTTTACATTTGGGGAGGTAATACTGAGGTAAATAAAGTTTACAGGAACTGATTAGTTTCAGGTCATAAAATCAAACTATCACAGAATTTCCACATCAGTTCTGTTTGAGTTATTAAGTCAATGTCAGACTTTTTATCTTTTGACAGAATCATACCCAATGGCTTCACTGAATGTCTATATAAATAATAGTATGGATGCATGCCTGCATGCTAAGTCGCTTTAGTCACGTCTGACGCTGTGTGATCCTATGGACTGTAGCCCTCCAGGCTTCTCTGTCCATGGATTCTCTAGGCAAGAATGCTGGAACAGGTTGCCATGCCCTCCTCCAAGGGACCTTCCCGAATCAGGGATCAAATCGGTGACTCCTGCATCTCCTGCATTGCAGATGGATTCCTTACTGCTAAGCCACTGGGAAAGTTCCAAATAATAGTATAAGAGAGACTAAAGGAAGATATAAAAGAAGAGATAAATGGAAAAAGTCCCATAGTTAGAACAATTTAGACCTGTGGTCTACTAGCTGAGGTTTTGCTTTTTTTTTTTTTTTTTTTTTAACAATTGTATTGAAATTTTAATTTGATTTTTTAAGTATCTTATAATTCTGACTAAATGTAATTCTAATTGTCTCAAGAATAATGTCAACACAGACTAAAAGATTTCATTAAACACTATCATGATATAATGAGATTCTTTTATAACCTTTGCAAATTGATGGCAAACTAAGCAACTTCTCAAAATCAAATCATGTATGCTTTGTGTCAGTATGTGTTATGTACATAATAATCAATTCAACAACCCCAATAACTTTCATAGAAAAATACATCATAATCCATCAGCCAGATGGAATATGATAGTTACCTCTATCTGTATCAAAATAACATTTATTTAACCTATAAAAACAATTTTGTCTCCAATTTTATCTCCTACCATTGATATGATTCTGTACTTTTTAGAAATGTAAGCTATTATTATTAAAGGTTTCAGAAATAAAACCTCACTGCTACTATAATAAAATACATTAAGAACACTAAGGTGAGAAAAAAAGAAAGAGAAGCCTGTTATTTGGAATACTGTAATATATAGTCAATGGTTTTATTCTAGATGTAATCAAGCAGTTGAGGCTAACAAGTAAAAATGCATGCTAATAAAATTCCAAAAATAAGTAAAATAGACTTCTAAGAGAAAAATTTTACTGTATCAATTTTAAAGACAATTTACAAAAAAAAAATGTGTGACAATATGTCTTTGATTTCTGGCTAATTGCTGTTTATTATGACTGTGAACTTACATATTTGTACTAAAATCATCAGTGTAGCACATAAGGAGGTAACATTGGCAAAAAAACCCCAAATAAACATTTAAGTATGATGAGCAGGAAGAAGAAAATGCCATTAGAAATAAAACAAATAAGCAATAGTAACAGAAATCAGACAACAAAGACAAATTTAATAATAAGCAATAAGATACATAATTCTATATACAGAAATTCTTCTAGTTGTATACAAATTCTTTGCTTATATATATTTTTAAATGATATCTTGGTTAAACTTCCTACGAAAACATGGTCTGTTCGTTTCAGTTGACCGAATAACATTTCTTTTTCAATACGTGCTTCCTCAAAGAGCAAAACAGAACTCTATAGACACTGGGCTGGATGAAGTCTCAAAGGGATAAGCCAAACATTTTTTCCATGTATTTTGAAGGTCTCTCTTTGGACAATTTATTGAAAATATAAAAATGAGACACTAACTGCTCCGTGCCCACCTGCGATAAAGTTAGTACAATTTTCCCTATCCTTTTCTATACTTCTTTCATTTATCTATTATTTTATCTGTATCTGTTTTACTTCTCCTTGTTTTGGGAAAAATCATAATGGTGAAACTGAATTATCATTAAGGCTTATTTCAAATCAGTGCCTGGGAAATAAATTAGCCTCTATTCTTACAAAGTAATAATGTCAGTGAATGAGAGGTTCCAGGTATGGTGCAGGAAATTAAGGCAATGATAGCTAAGGCTTTAACAAAGTCACAAGAGAATACATAGTATTGATTCTAAGAAAAGATAGATAACAAATAACTATATCAGTCAATTTAATATATTAGAGTGGAAATATGTTAATTAAAACATAAAATCCTATGATTTAAGGGCAGTGTCTGCTAATGAGTTTCTTTTAGAAAGGATAAAAATATTCTAAAATTAGATAGTGGTGATGGATGCCTAACACTGAATATACTAAAAACAATGGAAGCATATTCTTTAAAAGAGTGAACTCTATGGCATGTAAGTTATATCAATAAAAGACTGTAAATTAAATTATATCATCTGTCTAATTTCTCTCTCCTAAAATATCTTTACAGCAAAATATAGACAATATTTTTTTTATCTAATCCTAATCTGGTCTATGATTGCCACCGAGATATACAAAATGACCTTAGATTTGACTACAATTCACAAGGTTTAGATTAAAAAATAATTACTACTAGCAATATTAGGCAAATGGTTTTTTGTAGCCTGCCACTGTTCTCAATAAAAAATTCAACAGAAGTGATATGGTCTTCTTGTAAATACACTGTTGGTGCTTCTACACCAAAGGATATTCTATTTTAACTATGCTCCTTGTAACTGTGGAGTCCTCTTGTCATTCCCTCCTGAATCTTCTCTTCTGTGAAATGAGCTGCTTTATTGCTAGCATATTCAGGCTACGGACTGCTGGTGGAAAGTCATGAAATTTGGCTTATTAACTTCTGTATAAATTGATGTTATCTAACCTCATCTGAGCCTTCACTATTGCTTGGAAATCTTTTTATTAATATCTAATTGGCTCCTTAAAACATTTTCCATAGTGCTCATTTCAAAGCTTTTCAAATCTGTCTTTTCAACATGACCTCACCTATTCATTCAGCAAAGATCAGCATCTCCTACTTGATGGAAAAATTCCTCCACTTCCAAATTTATCTTATCTGTTATTTTCTTCACACCTCAGAAGACAAGGGTCATCTGACTAATTCAAAAAGATCCTAGTTTTAGTGGAAATAAACCTGACTTATTTCATTACATGCCTGCCACCGTCTACCTCTATCATCATGGGCATGGCAATTTACCTGGCTCCTGATTTTCTCACCTGTAAAATTAATGCCTTGGACTAGGTGAATTCTAAGGCCACCTTCAGTACTGAATCGAGGTTTTTCTCATCTCATGTCTTAATCTATGCTTTTCTATCCCCCTAGGACCTTTCCTTTTCATTCAGCCTATATATGTTGAATACAAATGAGGCATAAGATATTTCTCTCTACTAATTTCCTCTTTCTAACTTGATTCTTCACACCCGAGATGTTCTTGCAGCTTCATTTTTAAAAATTCTTCATCACTGCTATCATAAATTAATATTTGTACTATTTCTCAGTCAAATGTTTACAAGCTATAGATAACACATGAAGACTCTATCGCCACTGACTGATCTCTTCACATCTTCCAATTTGGCTTCTGTTTCTAGCACTTTATCAAAATAGGACAAATGATATTTCCTCCATGCTTACCCTACTTACATTATCTTAGACATAAAGCACCACCTTGAAACTTTTTCTCACTTTCTCCGTAGTTCAGAGGCTTTATTCTTTCACCTCTTTTCCTTCTCTATTTTTATTGTCCTTCCTCAATCTATGTCTCAAATGTGAGTATTCATCAGAGATCTATCTTGTCCTTCTTTCTAAACTTTCTTCTATGAAAACTAATTAATTCTCAGGATCCCAGTTATTATAATGATGTGAATTACAGGAATATTTTTCATTGAATTTCTTTCTATAAGTATGCTTAACATCTCTATGGGTATGTCTCACCAATTTGAAGGTATGTATCAAATAAAGGTCATCACTAGACTCCAGTAGCTACCCAGGGAAAAAAGGGAAACCACAAGTTGCCCCTGATCCTATAAGTCTACCTTTCTATTAATGGTATAAGTTACTTTATAGTGACTAGAATTGATATGTCAGGAAGGAGACAAGGTTTCAATGTCAGAGACTACACTCTCCTCTGAGTACACATCTTTAACATAGCTAATTCTTGACTTGACAAAAGTCTCAATGTTCTGAAAGATATTAAAAGTATTGTCCCTTTACCATTACTCAAGTTTGTGATGTAGATGTGGAATCTCAAAATATTCTCTCTCTCTTTTTTTTTTTACATCATAACAAAAGTACAACCCATGAATTGAATTATCCTCACTTGCTTCTATAGTTCTGTCATTTATTGCTGTAAGGTGATATAAAGATCTTAGTTTCTAAGAAAATTAAAAGTTTCAATTTCAACTATATTTGAAAGGCAGGGAAAAAAGGATAGAAAACATAAACTCACACTTTGTCAGTTCCATAACTCCTATAGTCTACAGCAGCTGACACAGCCACAATGAGGGCAGGCATCCCATAGCCGACCAGGTAGAAGTATTTCCTTCGTGAATGTTCACTCTCAAAGACCTCCACGAGCATGATATAGAGCTGCACTCCCTCCAGGAACATCCAGGTGAAGGCAGCCAAGAAGAAGAAATGCAATAGGGCAGCAAAAACTGCACAGGCAATCTAGGGAAAGGGACACATGAGTCAGTCAGATAACTATCAAATGAAGTTCCAACTGGCATAAAGTTAAAATAAATACTTCTCAAGACTACAGTAATAAAATAGGTCTGCAAAAGAACTGAGACAAGATTCTTAAAATTCATATACATAATTCATATATTACAACATAATCAAATATAACCTATATTTAAAAATCATCAGTTCAGTTCAGTTCAGTTACTCAGTCGTGTCCGACTCTTTGAGACCCCATGGACTGCAGCACGCCAGGCCTCCCTGTTCATCACCAACTCCTGGAGTTTACTCAGAATCATGTCCATTGAGTCGGTGATGCCATCTAACCATCTTATCCTCCGTCGTCCCCTTGCCTTCAATCTTTGCCAGCATCAGGGTCTTTTCAAATGAGCCAGTTTTTCGCAGCAGGTGGCCAAAGTAGTTGAGTTTCAGCTTCAGTATCAGTCTTTCCAATGAATATACAGGACTGATTTCCTTTAGGATGGACTGGCTGGATCTCCTTGCAGTCCAAGGGACTCTCAAGAGTCTTCTCCAACAACACAGTTCAAAAGCACCAATTCTTCGGCGCTCAGCCTTCTTTATAGTCCAACTCTCACGTCCATACATGACTATTGGAAAACCATAGCTTTGACTAGACAGACTTTTGTTGGCAGAGTAATATCTCTGCTTTTTAATATGCTGTCTAGGTTGGTCATAACTTTCTCCCAAGGAACAAGCATCTTCTAATTTCATAGCTACAGTCACCATCTGCAGTGATTTTGGAGCCCCCAAAAATGAAGTCTGTCACTGTTTCCACTGTTTCTTCATCTATTGGCCATATTTAACATTTTATTAATAATATATATGGATGAAAGCAGAGGATTATAATAAAAAAGTATAACATGCAAGAAAAGGTTCTAAGAAGAGCCTACTGATAATTATACTGGAGATTAGTATAGATCTCACAAGTTTTAAAATAGATCTCACAAGTTTTTTTTTGGTCCTGTATAAATAATCCTGTATTTATTAACATACTAAATTCTTCAATGTAAATGAAGGAGAAACACTAAAACCAAGGAGAAAAATAGCTCAAAATAAAAATATAATAATTAAAATAGTTTATGAGATTATTACTTATTATTAATTGTTTATTTCTTCCTTGCCTTGTTTCAGAAAGGATTTAAGCTGAATTGCAAAGTTTGTACTACAAAGATACAAAAGTCGATCTGGTAAAAATAAACTGTTCCATAAGTGCTTTCATTTTCTTATTTTTTGTGTGTTATTTTACTAAATGCTGGTCTACACAAGCTTGGTAAAAAAGGCAGCTGGCCTTTACTCTGTCATATTTTCTAAGGTACTACAAGTTTCAGCTGACCATATATTAATTTTCTTATGTCTGTTCCTGAAATTCTCACTCTTCTGGAGGGGAAGTCTTTATTTTTATGAGTCCTAAGTAAAATCTGTGGTTCCTATAAAAAAAAGGCAACAAATTCATACAAATGATCTGATTAGTATGGATTCAATGATGAGGATAATCCTTGAGAACTGAGGCAAAAGGCAGGTCTATATCCTTGGGTTAGAGAGANGCTGACCATATATTAATTTTCTTATGTCTGTTCCTGAAATTCTCACTCTTCTGGAGGGGAAGTCTTTATTTTTATGAGTCCTAAGTAAAATCTGTGGTTCCTATAAAAAAAAGGCAACAAATTCATACAAATGATCTGATTAGTATGGATTCAATGATGAGGATAATCCTTGAGAACTGAGGCAAAAGGCAGGTCTATATCCTTGGGTTAGAGAGATGATGATGAAGGGGTGATAAAGAAGTCAGGCACCAAAGGAGCTAGAGAGAGAAAAGGGAAGTGAAAGTCACTCACTTGTGTCTGACACTTTGCAACCCCATGGACTTTAGAAGTCCACCAGGCTCTTCTGTCCATGGGATTTTCCAGGCAAGAATACTAGAGTGGTTTGCCATTCCCTTCTCCAGGTGATCTTCCCAACCCAGTAGTTGAGCCCCTGTCCCCAGCATTGCCGGCAGATTCCTTAATGTCTAAGCCACCAGGGAGGCCCACAGAGGGAGAAAACAAAGCCTAATTGCCATACAAAATTCAGGAAGAGGACACGGTTGGGCTGAATCGCACCTATCCAAGTTTCATATCAATCATTGTCCTCATGCTGTCAGAAACTAGTTTTGTGCAGTCTGCAAAATTTGGAGTTTATCATACCATATGTATCATCAGGAAGCAAAAATAAGAAGGTTTCTAAATGAAAGGAAAAATCAAAGAGCAGTTGAATTGCAGGTTAAAAGGAGAATGAAATGATTTCTTCTTGGGAAATATCACAGTTTCTTGATCTTTAGAGTTAGGGCTTCAACTATTAACTTTTGTTATCAGAGAGTAGTTTTTGGAGAAAAAGATGTGCACTTTGATTGCTTATTCATCTATATGCATTTCTGAGAAAAATTGTCAGATTTGTATATGATAACCAATTAAAAGTATGTAATCACTGTAATTGCACCCTTTAATTAATCAGGAATGTGTAATCATAAACATGAATTCAACTGCTTTTTCATTGTAAAGACTATACATATGGACTCATACCAGAGAACAGCATTAAGTGAATGAATTATTTATTATGCCTAAAAGTCTTCTAAAAAATGAGTTTTCATTTGTAGTTTTAGTCATGAGGANTCAGGAATGTGTAATCATAAACATGAATTCAACTGCTTTTTCATTGTAAAGACTATACATATGGACTCATACCAGAGAACAGCATTAAGTGAATGAATTATTTATTATGCCTAAAAGTCTTCTAAAAAATGAGTTTTCATTTGTAGTTTTAGTCATGAGGACAAATATGCTATTTTCATGAATCTCAAGGACATAGAAAGGGCCTCACAAAAGTTACAAGTGGGCATAAACTTGGATTGATATATGAGATATTATCTGTTGATCATATTTCTGTTTGGTTTTTATCGAGAACAGTTGGTGGTGCTATCCCTTGTTATCCTCTCTTCTTTATTTCCCTCCCTTCCTTCCTCCTGCCTTCTCTCCCTTCTTCCCTTCCTTTCGTGATATGGCTAAATGTCATTAGTAACAAAGTATGACGTCAGCATTTAAAATGTGAACAGAACTTGAAAAAATAAAAAGTGCAAAACAAAATTTGGGACAAGTGTATACATTATAAAAAANCTCTCTTCTTTATTTCCCTCCCTTCCTTCCTCCTGCCTTCTCTCCCTTCTTCCCTTCCTTTCGTGATATGGCTAAATGTCATTAGTAACAAAGTATGACGTCAGCATTTAAAATGTGAACAGAACTTGAAAAAATAAAAAGTGCAAAACAAAATTTGGGACAAGTGTATACATTATAAAAAACAATATACAGTTTGAACTATTTTCCAAAATAAGTCAGTTAGAAAAGTTATGTTAGCATCCTGTATCATGTATCAAACCTGGATTGGCGATTCGTTTCACATATGATATTATAAATCTTTCAATGCCATTCTCCCAAATCATCCCACCCTCGCCCTCTCCCACAAAGTCCAAAAGACTGTTCTATACATCTGTGTCTCTTTTGCTGGGATGACCTAGAGGGATGGCATGGGGAGGGAGGTGGGAGGGGGGTTCAGGATGGGGAACATGTGTACACCTGTGGCAGATTCATGTTGATGTATGGCAAAACCAATACAATATTGTAAAGTTATTATCCTCCAATTAAAATAAATAAATTTATATTAAAAAAAGTCATGTTAGACATGCAATTTGCAACATAATTTCCATTGTCTTTAAAAAGTTTATTATGAAAGAACAATAAATACATGTTAGAAAAGATACTCCTCCATTCCTAAATGACATAACTCTCCTCAATATTCAGCTCTGTGATTAAAAAATAAAGACTAATAAAGAAACATGGTTCTTCAAAAGGCAAATTTATGAACAGAATTTCTCAAGAAACGTACATTCATACATCCATATATTCACTGCTTCTTTATGACAATTGACATGAAAAAGGGAAAACTGAATAAGATATGGAAATTTGTAACTAAGACAACTGGAAGAGAGGACACTTTCAAGCAAGCATATTTTGAGTATTGGAAAGCTACAAGTGGAGAAATTGTTTTCTGATAACAACATAAGTTGCTTACCGGTTGATCTGTTCTGTTGATCCCAATCAAGAAGAGCAGTTCTGCTACAAAAAGGCTGATGCAGAGGTTCTTATGGATGGTGTTACGGTCACTCTGGAGCCCACGGAAAAAGCAGAATGTGAAGATGCAAATCAGGAGGCACACAAGGGACAGCAAAATTCCAACCCAGGTGATCACATCCAGAAGGAGGTCGTGGACAGTATCACTATGCTAGAAACACGACAGAAAATACGTAAGTCCCAATCACACATAACCAATTACAAAGCTTTATAAGGGGTTGGGCTCATGAAACATGATTTTTTAAATGTACTAAAAATCCTCCACACAAACAATGACTAAGACGACTTATTTATATTTTCCTAGTCTACAGGTAAAGCATTTTATCTTTACTCTGAGGTGTAAATCAGTTTGTCAGTAGTGTTCACACCTTACTTAGATATGTTCATTTTCAGCATATAAATAGTTGAAGCAAAACAGCTTAGTTCTGGCCAAAGATTTCAAGGTAAAGCTTTTCATTTTTCTACACCATGTTGCTTTTTTACAACTTGTTTTTAAACAACTCTTGCTAGGGAATATTTTCTTTAAAAATTGTTATACATTTAGGGAAGTGGTATCTTAATTGAAATGTCCTCTGAATTATTGTTTTTTAAATAAAAATTATAATTTATCTGTTCTACAAATCCTTTATCAGAATTTCCAAGGTTGAGTTCATAAAGGTATGTGATTTTATAAAGATCCCCAGTTAATTCTGAAGGACAGTCACATATGTGTACCATTTATTTAGTAGAAGGTCTAAAAGAAAAAGGATAGTCATTGGATTTATATTCATACTGAAGGGCTTAAAGAGATCAAGAATTGTGATCCCTGTAAGGTTTTACATGAATAGAACCTGTTATATACAGATGGAAAATAAGCATTCAAAATTACTATACTATATAAGAAGCCCAAAACAGATAGCAGAATTATGAAAAAGAAATATACTCATGAGACCTTCCACACTGAAACTGCATTTTGTGGCTCTGTTATAGACCTGTGGGCTTCCTTGGTTGTTCAGAGGTTAAAGTGTCTGCCTGGAATGCAGGAGACCTGGGTTCGATCCCTGGGCCGGGAAGATCCCCTGGAGAAGGAAATGGCAACCCATTCCAGTACTCTTGCCTGGAGAATCCCATGGAGGAAGGAGCCTGGTAGGCTATAGTCCATGGGGTCGCAAAGAGTCGGACACGACTGAGCGACTTCACTCACTCACTATAGACCTGTGAGTTCCATACCTGACACGTCCCTTGGTTTTTCCACAATCTCATTTGTGTCTTTGTTCTAAGATTCAAAACTCTATTTCTACTCTATGATAGTTTGCCTCCATCCAAAACCACTTCTGTGAAGCTTTAGAATTTACAGTAACCCAACACATTGATGTGCCAACATGTTGGAGCAGACTTGAGAAATTTTTTGACTGTCAATTCCTTTTTTATTTCTAGGTTTCTTGAAAAGTCTTAAAGACCTAACTTTCATCGAAAGGGGAATAAATAAATATTGGTTGATACTTAGGAAATGATATTCAAAAGAAGAGTAGAAAATTAGTGTTCTGGAGGTACATTCCCAAACATGAATACTTCTCAAAAATCTAATATTAGACTTTAAAAAATGGAAGTAGAAAAAGTATCTATATAGTGTGATTCCATTTATGTAAAATTTTAAAAGACAATTCAATTACGCTGATTTTTATGGGTCTATGCATAAGTAGAAAAAAGAATAACATGCATAGGAAATTTTTTAGTAGAAAATAAAAAGATGTGTTTCTAATTGACACCTTTTCAACTGTAGAGATCATACACATTGATTTTTGTTTTAAGATGGAGTTACTATTTACATTTCATTGACTCCCACATTGTTAGCTCACCTTAGAAATATATATATATATATGCATATATACATATATACAGTTTTTTTTAATTTTTTATTTTATCCAGACTTTGTCCTTTTATGTTTTATGGAAACTTCATACAAAGATTGTTCTGAATGTGGAAATTCTCCTTACAAGTGAGCCACCATGCTGCAACCTGAATCACAGCACTTCACATACCGCCAGATACAACTTCACAGTTGTTATCTGATAAAGAACTCTGCTAGGACACTGCCAATGAAACAGTTTTGATATATTCCTGCATAACTCTAGATGTATTTCTCAGAAGGAGCTCAAATCATGAAAGAAAAACCACATGAAATTTTGCTTTAACTGCTTTTTTCTCCAGGGGACACAGACTAGTGTTGGTCTCTGACAGCTTAAATTACTGTTACTATTGGAGAGTGGTTAGTGCTACTGGTTCCCTGAACAGAGGGTTATTTGCTTTCTTCTTTGACTTAAAGGAAAGACGCTGTAATTGAATATCAAGCACCAATGTTCAGCACAGCAGTCTTCCATAAATGGCAGATATAATACATTCTCAAATGTTTCCTAAAGACCTCTAAAACTAAAAAAAGAAACCAAATAACTTCTGCCTTTCCTGGGTAGTTGCATTATTAGAAACATATATATATATACTATACTCAGTGCCTTCACAGGTCTTAACCTCATGCAGAGTTATTAAAAGAAGAATACCAAATGTCAAAACAGTACAAAAAGTACAAAACACCCAAATGAAGAAGAAAAAAGTCTAGCAATTAATTAATAATCATTCAGGTAATACTGTCTATCTCAGAAAACATAAACATCAACAATCTTATATATACCATACTGTGACCAAATATAACTCACCACTTGGATTTTATCAGTAAGATGAAAGAGAAAGAATGATGGGCATTAAATGTGAACAAGATCTATGAGTTTATCATTCTTTATATCTGTCATATCAGAAATTTCAAGAGACTAAGCCATTATAAAAACCAACCCTTCTTCAAGAGGATGGTCAATTGACTAAAACTCCAAATAGGAGTATTGCTTTAACAATGCTGTAACAGATCAAGTATTCTTATTTCCAAGGTTTCATGTTTGCGAATACTATATAATTCAAATCACCTTTGACATGAACTACATATCATTATGTGACTCGAGATCTTTTTAAGCATATATCTTATTATTATATTCCAGCACTCAGTACTGGACATGACACACAAAAAATGCGTAATATTTGTTTTTGAAAGTTATAACCCTGCACCATTTAGACCAAATGTCCTAGGAGCTGGACCCTCTTACATCAGTATAGTTTTAGCTTCCATTTAATCTCCATTGGAATTTAAAAAGGATCAATATCAAACATTATGTTAAAAACCGAGTCTTTTATCCTGTTTCTACCACCACTCTCACTCCCAAATCTACATTTCCCTCTGTTTTGCTCATTTCAGTAAATAGCAACACTTCATTCTTTGAAGTTTTCTGGCCAAAAACTTAAGAATCATATTGATTCTTTTTACACACACACACACACATTACTCTTAATCCATCAAGAAATCTCGTAGATCCTGTCTTTTATCTGACAGCTGCCAGTCATCTCAATTGTACCACACTGGTTAGAATCACCTGATTTTTTTTAACAGCCTCCTAAATGAATTCCCTACTTTGACCCTCATCTATTGCCCTTTCCTCTCTATTCAACAAGATAGAGACACTGGATGCTTCCATCAGTGAATCAGATAATAAGATTCATTGATGGAAGCATCCAATGTCTCCTATTTCAATAAAAGTAAAATCCAAAGTCTTTACAAAGATCTACANATTTTTTTTATCAGCCTCCTAAATGAATTCCCTACTTTGACCCTCATCTATTGCCCTTTCCTCTCTATTCAACAAGATAGAGACACTGGATGCTTCCATCAGTGAATCAGATAATAAGATTCATTGATGGAAGCATCCAATGTCTCCTATTTCAATAAAAGTAAAATCCAAAGTCTTTACAAAGATCTACAAGGTCCCAGAAATCTGTGCTTCTGTGGAAACATTTTCTATTCTCCCCTTTGTTCAGTTTACTCAACCCCAGTTGGCCTCCTTTGGCACATGAATATGTCCAGCACATTTCAACCTCACCAACTTTGTACTTGATGTTCTCTTGGTCTGGAATGCTTTCCAAAAGATAGCTGTGTGATTTAATCCACTACCTTCCTTTGCTACTTCATTCAAATGTCACCTTCTCACAGAGCTTTTTTTGAATCATCCCATCTAAAATTGTAAATATCATTTACCAAACGGACTCTATTACTTTTCCTGCATTATTTTTCCCCTTAACATTTAACTATATTAGATACTTTATTAGTATTTGTTTATCATCTGTGGGCTCTACTAGAAATTGCACTCCAAGAGAATAAGTTGTTTTATCTTCTGATCCCCAATGTATCCTCAGGTCCTATAAAATTGCATCCTAGAGTAGATGCACAATTAATATATGAACTGAATAAATGAATCTCTCTCTAATTATTTCTCTCTTCCTCTCTTCTGAAATGGCCTTAGATTATAAACTAAAAGCTGTATCATGCTGCCCAATCTTTGGGACTTTTTTTGGCCACATTGCATGGCATGCGACATGCAGGAATGTGGGATTTTAGTTCCTTGACCAAGGATTGAATCCCTGCCCCTGCAGTGGAAGCAGAGTCTTAACCATTGGACCAGTAGGGAACACCCACTTTGGTTCATAAATCACCTGCTCTAAAATCTTGAGTAAGATATCAAAAATAAATAGAGCTGGAGAATGACAAGGCTGTTAAACCACAATATCTTAAAATATGTGGATATATCGAGGTGTCAATTATGACAAGGAAGGCAAAACTCTGCATGGAAATAAGAGGACTACAGAGTAAATCTGAGAGTCGAAAGATGCAGATTTAACCTTGTCATTCTAATTTTGCAATTGTTATCTTGAAGAACTACCTACCCTTTACAGTATCAAAACCTCATACATATAGAGATAAAATAACAGAGGATTCAGGTTATTGTGTGGTGAGTAAGATAATATATATGAAAGTAAGGAAGTCAATGTTTCTTTGTTCTTGGTTAATCTAAAAATATTCTTAAATTTTTTCATGCTTGACAGCAACCTTCATTTAAAAGTCAAAAGTCTATATGAATAATATAGGGTAGAACAGAAAAATAACTGTAACAAGAACAAATGTTAATGTTATTTTGCCTAAGGATATCAAACATTATTGCAACCAACTAATGAATTACCTAATTTCTTCTTATAACATTGTCAGTTTACTTTGTATCATTAATAATATTTGCATTATTATAAATTAAGAGCAAAATATGTCCATAGCATATGAGGAGACAGATTTTAACTTTAGAATCTGAATTCAACCTTTATTGCTACATGTGTGTGCTAAGTTGCCTCAGTCGTGTCCAACTCTTTGTGACCCTATGGACTGTAGCCTGCCAGGCTTCTCAGTTCATGGGATTCTCTAGGCAAGAATACTGGAGTCGGTTGCCATACCCTCTTCCAAGGGATCTTCCCAGGTCAGGGATTGAACCTTCATCTTTTAAGTCTCCTGTATTGGCAGATGGCTTCTTTACCACTAGGACCACTTGGGAAGCCCTTCATTAACTATACTATTGTGTTTATGATATTTAAATAACAAAGCCCAAAGGTACTTAATTTCACCTCTATACATATTTTTTCCAGAGTACCATAAAGTGTTTATGTACCAGGGTACCATAAACTGTTTGTTACTATAAAACATTTGGAAAATTCACAAAAAATAAAAATAAACAAAAAACTGAAAAAACTTCAAGGCAATTAACCTCTTAAAGATGATGGAGAACTATGCAGAATCATTAAAAGCAGAATGATTCATCAGAATATATTTCCAGGAAATTCATTGACTCTTCCATTTTAGAAGGAAATTTTTATGAAAATAACACTTGTTTTTCCAGCTTTTTATGAAGTTTATATTCACATATGAAATGCAGATATTTTGTAAAGGGTACAGAAAGTTTCTGATTTCCCTTTTATCTTCATCTCAATGAATGTGCTTTGTGCTATCACTGTTGGGTTACTGAGTAATTCAAATACCACAAAAGAAATAAGTACTTCAACAAAGGAAAAAGATGGCTTAAACAATGATGTTTTGTGAAACTCACTCTGTCAATATAAAACTCTTAAATAAACCAATAGGTATATTTAATGAAACAAAGCCCAAATTCATGGAATAGGGAAATATGGTTTTTGCCTCATGATATAAAAATAACTCAATCTGAGTCAACTAAGACTCTTATGTAAATTTTGATATTTCCAACTTTATTTTCCAAAAAGTAAGTCAGCAAATAAGATAGAGAAATAGATTTTGAAATGCTTTTCATTTTAACTTCATAAGTGTTTCCAGATGGGACACAAACTGTATGAATTAATTTTGAATCCCTCTGTATGTTTTCTCTTTTATATATTTTTAGAAAGCTGAATTTTCCAGACACTGCTTAAACAATTACCCTATAATAATTATTACTTGTTGGTCAGTAATTTTCAAGAATCTTTTACTTTCTGTATTAAAATGTATTATTTTAATGTTGAGTCAGATTTGCTAAGGTATAATAATATGGTTTTTAAATTGCCTCTCAAACATATCTTGTTCTGAAGTCCTTGTAATATAGCTAAAATGAGTTTGATTTTTTTATTCTTTGCCATTGTAGGAGCACTAGATTTGTTATTAATGTATCACATCAGCATAAGGCATTGTTCTGACTCAAGTATTTTACTGAAGCCAGTGTGGTTATGAAAGTCCTATTTTCTGATAAATGTGGTAAGAACTCTGTGAAATAAGTTTCTTGTATTGCTCTAACAGATCATCAAACACAAAGGTCACCCCACAGATACTTGGCAAAATAAAGGGCTCAATGGTTTGAGGAAATAAGGATTTTCTTTGTGGAATAAGGTGAAGGTCAAAGTTGAGTAACAGTAAAAAGAATGATTAGGCTGCATTTCTTATGATTTTTATGTAAANTAAGTTTCTTGTATTGCTCTAACAGATCATCAAACACAAAGGTCACCCCACAGATACTTGGCAAAATAAAGGGCTCAATGGTTTGAGGAAATAAGGATTTTCTTTGTGGAATAAGGTGAAGGTCAAAGTTGAGTAACAGTAAAAAGAATGATTAGGCTGCATTTCTTATGATTTTTATGTAAATTAACCAAAATAACACAGCAGTAATTTCCAAATTTATATCAAATTGAAAAAAAATCAATCAAATATTTTCAGACTTTAATTGCCAAGAGAAACACTGGCAAGTAAGAGCACACAAAATCATACATATCCAGCTGTCTTCAGAGTTCAAGAGAACTTATTCAGAATATCTCTTTGGTTTTAGAAGCACAGCATTGTATGCCTAACTTATGTAAGATTTACTTGATTTGAATTATTATTATTTTTTAAATTTCATCACGTTTGGTGAGCCAGATCCACAACTACATTAATGAAGGAAACAGAAAAAAAAAAATAGTAGGAAATGTGGAAGCTAAGTATCATACAGTAGCTGAGAATTAAATGGGGATATAGGTTTTTTAAAAGTACAGTTGATTAAAAAAAACTGGCCAATTAGAATACTTTTAAGTAAATGATGTAATCAAGCAGTAAATAAGAAAAAGATTTTAGAGAAGTGGCGTGAGAGTAAGAAATGAAGTGAGCTAGAGAGAAAATTTCATCTTTAACATTTCTGACAGTGATGATGATGATGGTGATAACAATAATGATGATGATAATGCTAGCTGAACCACAACTTTCAAAATACCAGATTCTTCTAGAAGTGCTAATTTATTTGACTAGGGTAGTCACTTAGTCCTATAAAATAATATGACATTATATTATTATTACTTCCAATTTACAGATGAAGAAACTGGAGCACAGAGGAGTAATTTATCCAAGATTATTCAACTAGTAATGTGGCAGGTACAGCATCAATGGCAGAGTGACTACCAATTCAGGTTTGCTCAGGAATGTCCTAGTTTTAGCAATCAAATTTGGTATCCTGGGAAAATGTTCTCTAAGACAGTGAAACTATTCCAGAGATCAGAGATAGGTTCAGTTTGAAAGAAAAATGTAAAATGCATACAACTGTTTAGAAAATAGAGGCTGAAGGCAACACCATTTTTTAGTATCAAATGTCTGTGGCACTGAATATTCACTTTCCTTAGTGACTCCTGCTGTTCTTCCCCCTGACTGTTGATGTTGGAAACCCTGATTTGCAGTTCCTAGTATAGAGTCAAACATGATTGCATCATTCTGACTGATGAAACCTAAGTATGCAACTTTAGTGTCTTGTGATCCTCAATTCCTCTTTGATTTAAATGTTTGGATTAATTGTTATACTTTGTATCAAGACTGCTAAATTAATTTTTAACATTGCTAGTATTGGGACAATGTTTCTAAAAGTTCACTGATGAAACTGAGAACAGCTATAATATAATGACAATACTGGAAAAGAATGCTAAACAACTATGCTATATTAAAAATACATGAAATTAGATTATAGAGGTAATAAAAACAAAGCATACTGCACAAAATGCTGAAATTAATTTGTGACCAGGCATAAGTGTGAATGTATGTATAGAGGCTGAATCTCACAAACCTAAGATGAGATAGGAATGTTTTTGTAAGATAAAAAGCTATTTTTTTTTCAGTCTCCCCTCAAATGGTACCAATGTTCAGTTGAAATTAACAATGGGATAAGCTTGAGTATTCCAAAAGAGTAAACATGCATTAATGCTTTGTTCCCTTGATTTGTCTGTACACCTGAGTAAAGGTGCATTTTTCCTGATGTACTTTTCCAGATTCAGAGGTTGCAAATGAAATGTCCTATGGGTAGACAGAAAGGGAAATTTTGATAACCAATGTTTTGCTTTCTTATAGTGTAGAGCTGATTCTGTCAGATCTTACTAATGACAAAAAAGTGATGTGTTTCATCTCAGAAACAAAATGATGTTTCCCCTAGGTCTTATATATTTCAATGTGAAAAATGAAGTTTCAATTGTCTTCTTGATTTCCATAAAGATTTTGATTAAACTTCAGAAGACACAAAAGACTGTTAATATCTTGTCCAGACATAAAACAGACTTTGCTTATCTATCTGCATATTTGATAGACATTGCAAATGTAAATTTTGGAAAATGTCATTCAGCCTATAAACTCTTTACAAAAGAAAATAAACAACTCTTACCCACTTAATGTCCTATACACCTTGCAGAAAAGGCTTCTAAAAAGGGATGTGATTTGCTTACTTGTGATAATGAGGATTCATAATGAAATTATTTGGTCACTTTTCAGTTTCCTCAAAGTGTATAGAAGTACTTAATGAGCCTTTTTACTTTCTAAAAATGGAAGGAGACAAGCTCCTTGATACATGTGCCTGCAGGATGACTGTTACTGGGGCTGGCCATAGACAAGATGCTATAATATTGACTTTCATAAAATCCTATTCTCAAAGTATGGAGCAAGAAAAATGTCTTTCTCTAAATTTTATATATATGACAGATGACAATGAAGAAAAATATTACAATATGACACATTTATATGTTTTTCCAAAACTGTTTGATGAGCTCTGAAGTGGCTGTAAGGAATCTGGTAAAAGATACTGTATCTTATTCTACCAGAGTTGTGTGAACTTCTGTGTAGGTTAGAAAAAAAAATTACAGGAAAAACATGGCTTATTTTAGAGATTTAAGATTATTTTTAAAAAATCTCACTAGAAAAGAGCAGTTATGTTAAACAGGATTTCTATATTATATTAAATAGGATTTCTATATCTATATTTATTTATGATTTCTTATTAAAACTAAAAATTTGTTGGATTCCAATCTTTATTTCATAATTTCACAACTATTTATTTAAGTGCTTTAAAGCCATTATCTCTGATAATGTTTTATCTTATGCTGACATTTGATGTGCTTGAAAATGGTTCTGAATCATTAATATTTTGGACATGGATAGACTACATGGTGAATTCAGAGATGCAAAGGAATAAATTGAAAAACAGCTGGTTTACCAAAACAAGCCTGTACATATAAAGTGAATGGGAATTTTTGGAGAGCTGGGAACTAATACCCACAAGTCTAAAAACCTACTAAGCAAAGTGATTAAGTAAAGTCCTAAGTATTCTTTGCTGAAAAGTTTTGTTGAGCAGATATTTATTTTGATGCCATCATATTGTATTGACATTAAGAATTAATGTAATGTGGTTTCATAAGATGAAAACTACAGGTTAGAGTGAATTTTACTATACACTATATTCAGTTTTAACACTATCAAAAAAAGGATAAAGACTACAAATAGAAAAAAAGTCATAGTTATTTTTATTAAACATATATCATATCTGTCTAATTATTTTGTTGTACTAACTTATTTAATTCTTACATTTATAAAATGTGTAATAATATAGCCTGAAAATTTAAATATACAGTAAAGATTTTTGCTGTATCAGAGGACAGAAAGAAGCATTTAAAAATATAATTATAGGTTTTCACAATATTAGCACTACTACTAATTAGTATTAAATACTAACTGTAACTTTTAAGTAGTAACTGTAACGTTTAGGTAGTAATAACACAATTACAGAACAATTATACCAAAGAAACTCTTATACTGTTAAGAAAGTTCTAGGACCCACAACAAATTTCCCAATCTGAAGATCTGGCAAAGGGACCGAGAACGCCCTGGGAATTTGACTTTGGAAGCCAGTGGGATTTGGTCACAAAACTTCCACAGGACTAGGGAAACAGACTCTTGGAGAACACAAACAAACCTTGTGTGCTCCAGGCACCAGTATAAAGGAGCAGTGTCCCCATGAGAGACTGAGGCAGACTAACTTGTGAGTGTCCAGGAGTCTCCAGTGGACCCTCTAGGCAAAGGTCCACAGTGGCCTGCTATAGGGTCAGGGCACTGAATAAAAAGGTGCATGATGCACAAGTCGTTTTGAAGGAGATCACCATTACCTTCATTACCCCTAAGATATTTTGGGTTCAGGACAAAAAACAAGGAGGGAACACACTCCTGCTCATCAACAGAAAATTGGATTAAAGATTTACATCAGAACAAGATGCAGTTTCCCCCACAGTCAGTCTCTCTTATCAGGAAGCTACCATAGCCTCTTATACTTATTTATCAGAGGGCAGATGGAATGAAAGTACATTCACAGAAAATTAACCAAACTGATCACAAGGACCACAACCTTGTCTAGCCCAATGAAACTAGGAGTCTTGCCATGTGGGGCCACCCAAGATGGACAGATCATGGTGGAGAGTTCTGATAAAACGTGGTCCACTAGAGAAAAGAATAGCAAATCACTTCAATATTCTTGCCTTGAGAACCCCATGGACAGTATAAAAAGGCAAAAAGATAGGACACTGAAAGATGAACTCCCCAGGTTGGTAGGTGCCCAATATGTTACTGGAGAAGAATGGAGAAATAAATCAAGAATGAAGAAATGGAACCAAAGTGAAAACAACGCCCAGCTATGGACATGATTGGTCATGGAAATAAAGTCCAAGGCAATAAAGAACAATATTACATAAGAACCCAGAATGTTAGATCCATGAATCAAGTAAATAGGAAGTGTTCAAACAGGAGATGGCAAGAGTCAACATCGACATTTTAGGAATCAGTGAATTAAAATGGACCAGAATGGGTGAAATTAATTCACATAACCTTTGTATCTACTATTGAGGTCAAGAATCCCTTAGGAGAAATGGAGAAGCTCTCATAGTCAACAAAAGAGTCCAAAAATGCAGTACTTGGGTGCAGTCTCAAAAATGACAGAATGATCTCTGTTTGTTTCCAAGGCAAATCATTCAATATCACAGTAATCCAATCTATACCCCAACCACTGTTCCGAAGAAGTTGAACTTGAATGGTTCTATGAAGATGTACAAGACCTTCTAGAATTAACGGCAAAGAAAAACATGTCCTTTTCATCAGAGAGGACTGGAATGCATAAGAAGGAAGTCAAGAGAAACCTGCAGTAATAGTCAAATTTNTATGTTTGTTTCCAAGGCAAATCATTCAATATCACGGTAATCCAAATCTATACCCCAACCACTGTTCCGAAGAAGTTGAACTTGAATGGTTCTATGAAGACGTACAAGACCTTCTAGAATTAATGGCAAAGAAAAACATGCCCTTTTCATCAGAGAGGACTGGAATGCATAAGAAGGAAGTCAAGAGAAACCTGCAGTAATAGTCAAATTTGGCATTGGAGTACAAAATGAAGCAGGGCAAAGGCTAAAAGAGTTTTGCCGAGAGAACACACTGGTCATAGCAAACACCCTCTTTCAACAACACAAGAGACAACTCTACACATGGATGTCACCAGATGCTCAATTCTGAAATCAGATTGATTATATTCTGCAGCTGAAGATGGAGAAGCTATACAGTTAGCAAAAACAGGACCAGGAGCTGATGTGGCTGAGATCATGAACTCCTTATTGCCAAATTCAGACTTAAATTGAAGAAAGTAGATAAAACCACTAGACAATTCAGGTATGACCTAAAACAAATCCTTTATGATTATATAGTAGATGTGACAAATAAATTCAAGGGATTAATCTGAAAATACAGTGCCTGAAGAAGTATGGATGGAGATTTGTGACATTGTACAGGAGGTGCCAATCAAGAACATCCCCCGCCAAAAATAGAAATGCAAAAAGTCAAAATGGTGGTCTGAGGAAGCCTTACAAATAACTGAGAAAAGAAGAGAAGCCAAAGGCAAGTAAAAAGGAAAGATATACTTGTCTGAATGCAGAGTTCCAGGGAATAGCAAGCAGAGATAAGAAAGCCTTCCTCAGTGATCAATGTAAAGAAATAGAGGAAAATAATAAAATGGGGACGACTAGAGACCTCTTCAAGAAAATTAGATACCAAGGAAACTTTTAATACAAAGATAGGCATAATAAAGGACAGAAATGGTATGGACCTAAGAGAAGCNGCAAGCAGAGATAAGAAAGCCTTCCTCAGTGATCAATGTAAAGAAATAGAGGAAAATAATAAAATGGGGACGACTAGAGACCTCTTCAAGAAAATTAGATACCAAGGAAACTTTTAATACAAAGATAGGCATAATAAAGGACAGAAATGGTATGGACCTAAGAGAAGCAAAAGATATTAAAAAGAGGAGGCAAGAATACACAGAATAACTGTACAAAAAAGATCTTTAGGACC